>CAJHZI010000478.1:200000-702500 GCA_905160935.1 Enchytraeus crypticus | reverse complement strand
TGATGATGATGATGATGATGACTACTCATATCCGATAATTATAATTAATCGGATGCAGATATACGCATTCAAATTAAACCACAATAAGGATTAGTCATGATAAACACACAGTAAGAGCTTACGATATAGAGCTTTATAACGCTAATCTACGACTTGTTAAATGGCAGCACGATTCATAACTATGCACACATTCTGTTATGTGACACGCCTTCCAATAAGCACTTGGGTAGTGAAGAGGCAAAGAATGTTGTCAAATATTTACTATTCCATTGAAAATTTTCTTATCCATATTTGGAAGGCACACTTTGCATACAGAAAGAATAAATAATACGGTCCAAACAACTGCAATTAGCCGCATTAATTTAACCTACTTTTCTCTAATTCGTGTAAATTACCTTTATTATTGTTGACAATTTCATTTGTAAACTTTAAATGATCACTTTTTTCCTGCTTTTGTTTAGGATCGTCTTTTGTAATAGACTATAATATATATAGGTTTAATATAATTTTCGTCTGCTGCTTTAGTAAGTTGATCGTCCATTTAGGATTAGATTGAAAGCCCGAGTAGATCAGTGAGTAGAACACCCGGCTTAGAGTTAAACTGTCTAGGGTTCAGTCCACGACGAGTTGATCAGAAATTAACATTTAAGCCTGCATATATGTTTTGACAAACATATATGCATGCAGACTGTAATTTCAACCATATATGTGATCTGTTATAAAGGTTATGACAGCACTGGCATTGACTAGTATTGATGTGATGAATAAATAAATAAATAAACAAATAAATAAATACATAAATAAATACGTGGTACGACTGATGGTAAATGACATCATGGACGATCACTGCACTATAATATTCTGCACGACTACTCGTCACTGTCATTAGTAATTATCGTCCTAAAACGAGAGAAAAAGTAAGAAACAAGTTCAGAAGTATACCTCGTGTTGATTACAACGACTGCGTTGGAAAAGATGGCCTCGTCATCCTTCGAAACTTGACCAGTCGCTGATACCAGACGACTACCATTCACCGCTCCGTTGTGCTTCACCGGTTCCTCTTCCAACTCATCATCCCTTTCCTCTACCACCCGGTCTATCGTGTGTCCATTCCTAACACCCTTCCCTCTCAGCTGATTCCTATCCCCTCCCCCTAGTGACACGGCATCCTCTTCTATCGCCTCAGAAATGGCTCCTAATTTAGAGGCTGACGTTGACTGGTCGGACGGGGGCTTAAACTTCTGTCCGACAGTGAGATACATAGTCCTTACGGGAAGACCTGACGGAGAAGTATGTGAGTTGGGTACTGAGTTGGCTCTAGGAAGCACCAGACGAGAGTTTTGACGACGAGTTTTTATCCTCGTGTATTCCGCCAGAGCGAAAGCCAGTTTGTCGTGCAGTTGGACGGCTATAGCCTTTGCCTTGGCCTCCGTCGGGCACATCACGGCGTGACATCTCACCTCGACCTTCATTCGCTTACCCTCATGTCGATAAACCCAAATAAATAACCTCGGATAGCTAGGATGGCAAATGCAGTAGGATATTCGATGTGCTCTGTATTCTGTTAGACCTTGCTCCCTTGTGATGACCTTGAGGCCTGACGTACATACAGTCAAGGTCATATCGAGACTGGAGTTGCCGTTGGTGATGTGATTCTCCCACAAGATCGATGCCGGTCTGTCTACGCATCCTTCGCCCTTCATGAAGGCAGTCAGGACGTTACCTAGATATTTCACTTTATAGGTCGGATCCCGCTCGGAGATATTAAATGTCTTTCGTTGCTTAAATATATTCATTGCGATTCTATATTATAATCCGGTTCCGGTTTAGGATCGCTCCATTAGATGCGAGAAATTAATAATCAAGTCTAGTTCGCATAGGCTATTTTTAATTTAAAAAATTACTTTGTAACGTTTAGAAAAACATGCATAAGCTTAAGAAATTTTATTTCCTATCACTTATTTTCATTCTGTTGCTTCTAAACGAGAAAAAGTAACAAACACATTAGGAATCAAAATTGCAACATTAAAATTTAACAGTAAGCCCTACAATCCAAGACTTTTTGCCATTTATTCCGCTTTCTTCATGTGAAAATCCATAGTCATCGTTCTAACGTGTAAGATATTATAATAGGTTCAATAGCTCACGCATAATGAGCTATTATCGTATCATAAATAAAGACGTCCCTGACATCATCCTGACGTCCCTGACATCATCTTTGTAAGAGGAAAAGGACGCTAAACCTTTAATATTATTATTATTATAATCGTATTTACAGCATTATCGGGTCCGTACCATACAGATTATAATTCAGCACTGTAATGATGGGACCTGTATATGATTTACCTATGACATGTACTGGATTTGTACATGTACTGGATTTGTACATGTACAAAATTGTACATACATGTATATTCTTGTGTATACGTGTATAATACAATTATATACTTGTATATACATGTATAATGACGTCCCTGACAACATCCTTGTACGAAGAAACAGACGTTAAACCTTAATTGTTATTATTAATTAATTAATGCAGACATTACTGCTACTTTTCTTCGCAATACCGTCTTACGAAGTCCTTTACAGCCTACTGACTAGAATGTGTTATAGATGATTCTTTTAACTTTGTAAGGGAGAATTCGTCTCCTATACGGATACAGAGGAATATAATTTTTATGAAAGAGCTATTAGTGTCAGTTATCAGGATGAAACGGCTCACAAAAAAAAGAAACCAACATTATTTCAAATACTGCAACAGCTGTTGCCACAATGAGCAGTAATAATAAAGCGAAACAACAGAAGCTAAACTACACGGAAGTTTAGGCTAACAAATACCACAATATCAGAATAACAATTGTCAGTAAATAAACGTGTATTATAGTGAAATGATCAACTATGTTGATATCTAGCACTTTTAATACCACATGTTTAATCCATTAGGCAATTTAGTCCAATTTCTGTATAACCAGTCCAGTGTATGTCCGAGATTTTACTCTCAGATCAGCGCGGCTGGGATTCGAACCCACGAGAGTTCAATTCACCTCAGCCTCTGTAAACTGTCAAATCATGGGATAATAGAGGCAGTCGTTGCTCTGCGACCTCCAATTAAAATTCTGTAACATATTGACGGCTTATTTGATTTAAACGTTAATTTAGATTTATAAAACTTTAAACTTATAGTAAAACTTTAAACTTAAATTTTTTAAACTTTTCTAATTACACTTAAATTTAGATTAGTGCTAAATTTAACATTAATGTTAAACTACTTAAATATTGGTAAATTTGTAATAAAAAAGCTAGAAACGAAAGCTGGAAACAGATATCTCTCGTGACGAGTACAGTGGCAGGTTCAAGGTACATATTTCTAATTTCAGTGTGTTTTCTCGCTCAGGGAGAGAGCACTCCATAGAGCAAGACGTTGATCCAGTCACAAAGGTTAATTAAACCTCCGTCACACCATGGTGTAGCCTTATCTACAGAAAATCTTTAGCCTCTGAGGTGGTTTTCATTGTCCTCCTCAGTTTCCAGGTTAGTCGCCTCTTAATACACGTACAGCTTGCAGATCGTCTCTTCTAGATGTATTGGCCCGGACACAACACGGGAAGGAAAATGATCAATTTCGGCAAAAGTATAAAATATATTATTGAAAATTTTTTGAAAAATGCCGATGTTAGCCTATAAGAAATGAAGTAGTTTAACAATTGTTTTGATAACTTTATCTACTGCAGGCAAGTACTATTGATCATTTTAGATCTATCTGTAAGAATTACTAAAACTATATTATTATTTTAATGTCATATTGGTAAATTCATTAGTATAATTATTATTAGTAAAAAGAATTAAGGAAATTAAATAAATATTGCGTATTTATCACGACTTAATGGTAGACATAGACAGTGTCGACTTTAACGACTATTAATAGATAAACGATTACTAACTTACTGATGTTTATATTCATGTTATCACCTTATCAAGTAGTTTATAATAGTTATATTAAAGATTAGAAGGTAAGAGAGTAAAGGTGGCATAAACGTATATAGTATTTATGACCATCGCGATAAAAGAGACTCTTTTACGACATTGGCGTTTTATTAGCACATTGCTTGAGTGCGATATTTTATTGCTAGCAGGATGTGTAAAAATCACGAATGCAGGCTTTTAAAATACAATCAAATACATTCACAGAACGGGCATTTGCCGGGCACTGAAAATGTTTAAATATATTTTAAGAGATATGATAATATATATATATAATTAATAATTAATAAGAGATATGATAATATATATATATATATAATTATATATATATATATATATATATATAATTTATTCTACTAGTAATTAAATGACAGATAGGCAAGACATGAAGACTGAGGAAGGCGTTACAGAATCCAAAGCAAGATCTTGGTATCAACATAAAATTCTCATTTAATTCCAACTCATTATGATGATGCTAAAAATGTTAATGTTTAAGAATTTTTATGAGAGGAAAAACGACAGTACAATAATTTTAAGAATAGACCCTGATATCGGCTCTTACTGCACTGAGTGTAGAATTAAAATACCACAAGAAATCCCAACTGTTCAATTCAAGGACGAAGAGTTTAATCGGTCTAATGCTTTCAAGCAAACTTGCAATGCATGACATTCAGCGCTCATGTACACCACAGAATTATACAGAAGTCAAGTCGTAGCGCATTTTGTTCATTTACTTAATCCTGCCCAGGTCGTTACATGGTGGTCGTTGTGGTGGTCGTTACGATTGTCGTTGTGGTAGTGGTTAAGGTGTAAGGTGTTCGTCGTAAGGAGTTTAGGAAGTTAGCATATTAGCTAATATCCTATAGTTAGCAACTTAGCATTCTTGCAATCAAAGTTTCGTTCTTTTTAAAATTTCTACATATAGGAAACATCGTAAAAACAACAAAAGACAATTTAGGGAACATTTACGCAACTAACAATTTCATTCCCTCTAGACTCTAAGAAAATGATATGAGTATCCGTGAAGTCTTAACCAATAGTCTATTTGTTAGAAAGTTTGTCAATTAAATGCCAGACTGAGCATGGAACTCTCACTGTCCGTCTCTGAAATTTTCCTTTCATGCATGAAAATTGTCAATTTATTATAACAAGAATAAAATTAGCCTAATACGAAATAATACATTAATAAAATACGTACTGATCATATTTTATAGCTTAAATATACTTTACAGTATACAATAATTGTCAATACAGTAATGTTAATTGACAATAAGCACATTCTGATACGCACATGTAAATCAATGGGCTAACAGACTGTGATGCAAACTTTTTAACAGTATGCTAAAAGATTGTGCAGGTAAACCGTTTCACATTATATTAAAGGAGTGTGCATGTAAACCGTTTCACATTATAAATTACAGGATTGTGCAGATAAACCGTTTTACATTACATTTGAAGATAGTGCAAGTAAACCGTTTCACATTATATTAAAAGATTGTGCAAGTAAACCGTTTCACATTAGGCCTATATTAAAAGGTTTTTGCACATAAACAGTTTCGCATTATGTTGAAAGAGTGTACTTATAAAACCATCCCTTGTTTTATGTTAAAGGATTGGGAAAACTAATTCGTTCATAGTGCATTATACAAATAAAACTGTTTGCATCACATATAGTAGAAAAAAACAATTAATAGAACCAAACAATTCTACTCAATGGGATCAATAAGTGAAAACACTCGTGATAATAGCTGTATACTGTTATTTGTCAGATTTTTAAAATAGTCTTTCTTCTAAATACTATACGGAATCATAACGTTTGAATTATGCATGCAATATTTAATTGCTCTCTTATAAAATTCCTACAATGATCTTCACCACATGCATGCCGTTAGTGTGCTAAGTTAATTTCCTTAAATCTAACTGAACCTAAGCGCATTAATATTTTGTACTATAGTCGAACAATTACTGAAAACTGTCTAGAAATCCACCGATAATCTACTGCAGCCTGTTTACTGAAAGATTGAACCTATAAACAATATCCTTTCAAGACTGCACGTGCTGCGCTGCGATCAAAAATAGATTGTGTGCTTAAGCACACACCTTTTTATGCTAACTATTTTAGCAATATTTATCGTTAACTGACAGACGGGTCACTAACATACAAAAAGCGCCTGTATGTAAACCACAAGCGCAGGCTAATCAGGCTGGTAGGCCTAGAACAGGTTGGGCGACTAAACCGAACAGGTAGGCTGGCTTGCAGGCTGAGCTATACTATCCAAGTGGATGTGACAATATCTAAATAATAGGAGCAGAAGGGACCTCGCCCTGTTTTACTCCTGCCTTCTTATTTTTGCATTTTTCTCTCATACACGCACCTATGCACGCATGCATGCGCGCATATATACATACAATATTGATCTGTAGGCAAATAATGATATAGTTGCATTGTATGATATCAAATGTTGTATTACTGGTTATTGAATATATATTGCGATAGAGACCTACTGTATAAATTTGTATAATAATTTCTAACCACAAATTGTGTATGCTTTTAATAAGCTTATATATTGCACATTTTATCCGCTTATCTTTTATGTATATTCTATTTGTATCTTTATGTTTATATTTTTCATTTTTTAAACAATCTATAGGGCATATATAAAAGGCATTGAGCCTTTTGTGGCCATTTTAAATGTTCGATGCATAATGAGCAATGAATGTTTTGTTAATTTCCTAAATTAATGTTTATATCTATCTTAGACAATCTATCTCTACATGCAATGCACACTTACTTAGAATATCCCAATAGCGTAATGGATAACGTCATGAACGTTCAAATTACAGATCCTGAGGTGAATTGAACCCTCGTGGGTTCGAATCCCAGCCGCGCTGATCTGAGAATAAAATCTCGGACATTCATTTTACTGGTTATACGGAAAATGGATTAAATTGCCTAACGGATTAAACATGTGGTGTTAAAAATTGATAGATACCGACATAGTTGATCATTTCACTATAATGCGTGTTTTACTTTTTTACATACATAACTTGAAGTGAAAAAGGAATGCATATTGAGTTAAATGTTTTTTATCTGACAAGGGAATTATTTCTAACGATCACATTTATCGTACCTTCTTGGCTTTTTCTGATGGACTTTCAATAACATTTTCATTGTGCTTTAATATTTATACTTCACATTAATTACTATTACTCTTTACCTGTCAATATTCTCTAATATTCTTAAATATTTGTTTCCTTTTGTACGACTATGTTCGAATGATCAGAAACATGATCACCAACCTGAATCTTTCATTTCTTGATAACGAGTTCACTCTCATTACTATTACTATTTTATATCATATTCAATATCATGAAATTACTATTTTATATCATGTTCAATGATGAACATTATATAAAAATTAACCCTCCCAGTATTTAAAGCATCGCCTCCTATAATCATCGGATATCGCCACCACCTTGACTGAGCCGCCTCTTACTAGAGCTTTGTTAGAGTAAAGCTCTCAGCTGTCAACAGCCGTGTTGACATACCACACTACACTAGCCCCGGGCTTACTTTAATTAAAATTAAACTATCCCCACTGGACTGCTAGAGAAAGGCTTGTTTATGCCAATGAGATTTAACTTTAATCCCACCTGCTCGCTACAATATTATATTAACGTAAGCCCTCGAGTTAATATTGATTTGGCAGAAAATTCTCTCAAATAATTCAAATTCCAAAAGTTAAATATGCAAGAGCAATTATAAATGCAAACGGATAAGTAGGCGCTAATGACTTTAATTAGTTTTTGTATTATCGTTTCGCTGTAGATTTTACAAATAGTTTATGATGGAGTTGTCAAAGTAAATGTATTCATGAAATGTATACATTAAAAGTAATGCGCAGTTTTTTGTGTTATCTCTCAAAATAGATAGAATTGATGCGACATAAAATAGATCGAAACAGATCGAATAGAATGCATGTGAATCGTACGGACGGTATGATAATATTATGATATCATCTCACCGCGTTACCCCGAGTTGTGTCTGGGTTGATGAAGGATAGGCCAACCGTGGACTGCGAGTGTCGTAAAAGGGGACAAAGAACTAAGATCTAAAGCAACGCCAGAAAGGGCATTCGATTGGTAAGCGCTTAGGCTCCAAAAATTGCAACAAAATATTCTAAAATTACCCTACCTACCGTAGTTACACTGGGACTCAAGAGAAGATGATGACAATGATGATGATGATGCCATCATCAGTGCTTACGCTTATTTCTCTAGTGATTGATATAGATTGAATAGACTTGTGTATCGCACAAGTAATATCGGATTATTAGGATACCACTGGTGCGAACGCTTGATAATCGTGAGCCTATGGGGTCAATGTAACTGTTGATTAACATACAGTGATGATCACAAAAGTATTTTAGAAATAGAAAAGTATTTTCAAAATAGAAGATATTATTTTATTTTCTTTTGAGCCTAATAGTCATCATCATCATCATCCCAGTTTCAACATAAACCCCAGTTTAGCTAGAGTCGGGATACGAATAGACTTTCTCCAGTCCTCTCAGTCCCACACCATATCATTAGCCAATCCCCTATTTTTCATGTCCTTCTTAATTTCCGCATCCCAAGTCAACTGTCGTGTACCTCTCTCTAGCTTAACATCCAGCTCTTCCCTCAAAATTCTCTTCACTACATCATCATCTGCCTTTCTCAGAATATGCCCATACCATCTCAATCTCGACTGAGCCAATCTATCCCTAATCCCCCTCCGCACTCAAATTCATCATCGCATTTTCATTTTCCATTCTGTCCTTCCTAGTTTTACCACACGTTACTTTGGAGCCTAATACTCTCATATTTAAATTAAATAATCATAATATTAATTAATCTTGGTATTTAATTTTTAATTAATTGCTATCACGCATTATAGTGGAACGATCAACTATGTTGATATATATCACTTTTTAATACCTCATGTCTAAACCTCCAGGCAATTTAGACCATATTCCGTGTAACCAGTCAAGTGAATGTCTGAGATTTTATTCTCAGATCAGCGCAGCTGGGAATCGAACGCACGAGGGTTCAATTCACATCAAGATCTGTCATTTAAAACTTCATTACGTTACTCCTACGTTATTGAGACATTCAAATTGGAAATAAAACATATCATAATTGGAATAAACGTTAAAGAAAAGTCTCACAACTGTATAAGTATTTTACCCAACACTTTACCCATATGGCGTTGTACAGCCATTCAACTTGAGAATCGAGTGAGCATTAAACATATATCTTAAGGCAAAAGTCCGAAAGCCTAAGTGTCGCTAATAAATATATAGCCTATATGTCTCTCACTTATTTTCTTTATTACCATATGTCATAATATCAAGGACACTGCTTGCATATTTATGCACGTGTTTCACGGTGCTCTTATTTTTGCCAATGTCAATGAGCTGTTCGTTGTAGATCGTAAATTAATGATCGTTTTCACATGAATCACTTTGAGAAAGACAATGCAATTACTCATGTCGTGGCAGATTTCTTGATATAATATATTACGATTTCAAAGTTACCACTCTTCGCGATATACATAATTACAATAGCATTAGTAATAAACACATAACAATGTCAAGGACTTCTCAGCCAAAAAATAAATAATACATTTGAACGAATCTGACACAATTGAAAAACACAAAATTGAACCCTGTAACCCAAAGTGCTCTCCTGTCAACATTACCTAAATATTTAACAACCGTCTCTGGTTCTCAAGATGATGGAAGGAAAAGCTTAATCTTGTACAACATAGTCTGATGAATCAGTTTGTCTAAGAGCTGAATCTGAAATGTATGTTGATAGTGGTCCAACGGAACAATCCAATATAGTTAGAGCAGAATTACGTTGGGTTTGGTAACTACCTATCGATGCTATTAATAAACCTAATTTAATACCCTAATTATTATAAAAAATATTATGAATAATTAGTGACAATTATTTGTATAACTAATGTATAGTATAAACCTTCAAACATGTGAGCCGATTGTCGAATATTTCAGTTTCAAGGTTTTACGTACTACAGCGCTGATTAGTCAATGATAACCATAATGTGCTTGACAACTCGGACAAATGACGAGACGAGCGTAGTATATTTTATATATATATATATATATATATATATATATATATATATATATATATATATATATATATATATATATATATGTATGTATATATATATATATATATATAAGGCCTATATATTGTATGTTTGTATGTTAATGCACACTGTATTATTACTTCTGTCTTATTTTAAATACCTTAATTCTATATTTAGCGTTTTAAACTTAGCTATAGAAAATACATTTATAGAAAATTATTACAATTTATAGAATACATTTAATACAAAAAATTATAAATAGATCTATTACACAAATCATATGACCACAAATAATTTACAGGGTTAACTCTGTGAAATCCTAATTCCTTCTAATCTCTGGAGGTCCATTGAAATGATTGCAAGAGTAGGTGTTAAAACCGCTTTCTCTAGCTTGATAAATATATGCAAACTTTTAACTCGTGTATAACACTAAATCAATAGAACAAGGACATCTGGTAATGTCCTGCCGCTTATATCTTTTACCCCAACCCTTTGCGAAGCTAATCCTCAGCAACACTGACGGGATTCTCTTACTTTCATTCTGTATTCGGCTAGATGTAGCAGGATCGGTCCCACTTACATCGGACTTAGAGGAGCTTGATAATTTGCTTATACATTCTTTTAAAGAGTTCGTGTTCACGAGATGCGCTTGACAGCAATTAATTTTCTCCGTACATTCAGAAGATGGCGCAAGATATTTCAAGTCCATTCGTTTGCTGCATTCGACAGATGTCTGCAGCAGTAGTGGTTGACTGATAAATATCGGCCTCTCGGATCTATTGTGAATCCAGATTTGTCCGGATTGCACGTCTCTGTCCAATATGATTCCACTTCCGATCTGCTTCCGAACTCGATTTAAATTCTCGTTGTCGCTGATCGGTTGAAGGAGAGAAAGACAGAGTCCATGACTGCCGTCCATGAGGTTCTGGAAAACATGAGTAGAACTTCCAGCCAGAGGAAAAGATTTGTGACTAATTCGATGTCCAAACTCCCTGTAGATCAAATGCCCATATACCGATTCTTCCTCTTCAGGTTGATGCTGACTTGGACGAAAGGCAGGATTTTTAAAACAGCGAAGCTCGGAGACGACGTAACTGAAGTGAGCAGGATTGCAACATCTTGAACCAAAATATCTCGACATTGAGTCCCTACAGGTAGGCAGCTGCCTTAGTCCAGTCGCGCATTCGAAAAAACGCTGTCTCAATCTGCTCGAATATTTAAAAGTATGAGCTGAATGAGTTTCCCTAGAGGACTTCTGTCTGCTCAACGTTTGACTCACAAGGGAAAACCTTGTAGAGTTTTCAAGCGACATTTGCAGATCATTGTCGCAACAATTTTTCCACGTCACATCATCTGATGACGTCACATCATCTGATGACGTCACATTATCTGATGATATCACATCATCTGATGACGTCATATCCTCCTGACTGGAATCTCTGGATGAAGCTCGCTTCAAACTTCCATCACCCCTCCCCCAAAGTAGAACAACAACTTCCTGAAGAGGTAGCCTAGTTTCACTGTCATCAACCACGACAGAGCGATTAGGAAGTAGAACACATCTGGTCTGATTTCTGTCATTCTTCAGGTTTTGATTTACGGCTGCTGTTAGCTGAACAGCTTGCTTGTAGCTCAGGACTTCTAGAACACCATAGATTATCTTCCTGCAGCTTCTATGATCAGAACCTACCTCAGAGAATGGACACTGAGGCGACATCGATTCGTTCGACAGATGGCGATGAACTTGTAATAGACGCCTGGCGAGTCTAGATGTAATAATTCTTGTGAACAGATTGATGCAGGTTATTGGAGGCTCGGCCGTATCGATTGGAATGGACATCTCGGTTGTGTTTTCCATGACGATCCTAAAAGTAAAAAGCGCAATACTTATTTTTATTAACATTATTAACTACTTATATAGCTGTGTCATGCCGAACTCGGTCTTTGTGACCACTTTACAGAAAGTGTTCAATAATAATAGTAAGCTATATAACAATTACAGAACATTATATAAAAGTAACAACTGATTGAAGTTGTGGTTGATTGATCGACACAGAGAAAGTCTCTTCCAATGCTATGGATGTCAGAGCTGAGGGAGCTCATGTTAATAAATCTTCCTGGTTCCTTAGAGAAATTCCACTTAGTTTACGTGACGTTGCTAAGAGGGGGGGGGGGGTGTTCAGAGGTATTGTCAACCCCTAAACATTTAAGAAAATCCCGGTTACGCAACTGCTTAGCTTTATTTAGAACTTTATTATTAAAAGTAAAGTAAAAGCTAAGGTTATTGTCAGCTTCATCACTCGAAAGCTATGTCAGTGACGGGCGAGCCCAGGATTTGAAACCCGCACCTACTGATGCGCGGTCGAGTACCTTACCGCCTTCGCCACTGGCTCCAGCCAATGGCGAATTGGCGGAGATTACAAGCTAAATTCCTAACTTACTACACAGTCACGACATAGAGGGTAATCCAACCTGCTCCTTTAAGTTAAATTATAACTAAATAAATTAGTAATGTTAATCTTTAACGTTAATACTACTTGTTGTGTCTGGGTTTCTGAAGAACAGATTAACCGTGGGCTGCACATGTCATAAAAGGTGACAAAGCATAAGGATTCAAATTAGTGTCAGAAAGGGCATTCGATTGTTGAGCGAATGGGCTCCGGAAATTGCTACAAAAATTTTCTAATCTTGAACCTAGTTAAACTGAGATTCAAGGGAAGACGATAATGACGATGATGTTAAATATCTCATAGTATTAAATCAATAAATACTTGACCGGTTATTATCGTAATTAATGTCTGATATTCAGAAAAGCTCTAAAAGTCACATTAATTACGTAATTAGAATAACATTAAGCAATAATTGACTTTAAATTTGGGACGAAACATTTGAAAGTGATAAATCTTACCTGAAAGCTGATTAGAGGTTGCAATAAGATTGTTCCACTTGTTGAAAAATAGAATCCGATGATAGTATCCAATAGATATCCCGAGAACTTTTAAAGTTCTATTAGTTGCGCCAAATATTCCAGAGAATCATTAAAATAAACTTAGATTCAGAATTTTATAATCTGCAAAAAAGTCCAAATATATCAAATTATTGTTACAAATGTTATAAAATATTGCACACTGTCATTATATCGTGTGATGTTTCTGCACAGTTTATCGAATCAAAATTGACATTCAATTTCTTAATATTGAAATTAGTTGTAGACTTTTGACCAAATACTTTATTCCAGTCTAATATTATTTTCACAGAGAGATGTTGCAATGACTAATGAGCAACTTACGAACCTGAATTTCGAAAATATATTCACAACTTCTTTCTGTGTTAGAACACTTATAAAAAGTCATGAAAACTCTAAAGCCAAATCCATTTCCATACTGCTTAACGTTCACAGCTGTTGAGTTATTAATAGGTTAAAGCAATAAATTCAAATTTAACGTAAATCTAATTGTAATATCAACAAGGATGCGACAGGGTTTCGAACTTGTCACCTTTTGCTTGCTAAACAAACGTGATAAGCACTTGGCTACAAATCAGAAGGTAGGGCTTGAGAATAGTCTCGAGGTTTTATAAACACGAGGCAAAAAATAAAGAGATTAACTTCCGATTCAGTCGAAGAGAAATGCTATAAATCCTTATTAGTCTTTACGTCTAACTCTTCGTAAAATATAGAAAAGTAAATCATAAATAATTCATCGTTGAGCAAACAATTGTTTTACAGCTATCTACATTACAAATTAAGAAAAGAGCTACTACCTGTTTTAGTAGCAATTTCTTCTAATACAGTTTAAAGTGACATTTAAAATTATATCGTTTGAAGTGTCATTTAAAGGTATAGCGTAATCATTTTTAAATGACATCTAATTGCGCGGATCTATGTGTACACGAACTTAAACATGTAGACCCAATTCTATTTACCTATATTACAGGGTGCTCCTTATATAGGCCTATTAACCATTTTGAAAGAGTACAAGATTATAACAGAACTATGGAGATTTTACAAAGATAATGTGTATTTTTTCGGACATTTAAGTCAAATAATTTGAGGTATATTTGAGGTATTTAGTTTTTGTAGCTGTTGCTATGAAGCTTAACAACTATCAAATCTGTCAAACGTTTAAATGTGATTAGAATTTTATTAGTTTTCTGTCTGTCAATTAAAATTCTACAACTTAACTGCGTTATTTACTGCATTAACTAAATTAATTTACCATTTTCCTCTTTCTAGTCATTCTAAACTAATCATTGCTCTTGAGTAAGCTCACATTATATCAGACTGACATCTGCTTCACTATAGGGCTTGGCTACCCAGACGTCTACATTATAATTGCACTGATCTGCAAGCGCCAGTCAATTTATTGAATATACATGTATATGTATCAGTCGCTGATCTACGGCTTTACTAGGCTCCCGTTTAGGTCTATATTATTACCATCATTATTATACATGTATTGCACTTATACTATCGTTTACTTCGTGTATTTAAACTTATGAATATGTATGTGTGCTACGTTATATTATAGATCCCGATCCTAGTTAAATTGGGATTCAAGGGAAGAAGAAGATGATGATGATTAGAATATGTTACAGGGTGCTCATTAAATTGTAATCCCGTAGAAATAGCACGATATTAATAATAAATTCTATTTGCTTAATATTTACAAGTTTTAGGAAAGAATTCGCATATATTTGTATAAAATAAGAGTTATTAAAACAATACTTCGAATGTAGTATTTAGCACGAATAAAAATACGAATAAAACTGTATGCTGAAATCACTATTGCTATCATAATTCTCATTACTATCATTCTCATCAATACTATCACTATTATCATTATAATCACTATTATCATTATCATCACCATTATCATTATCATCACCATTATCATTATCATCACCATTATCATTATTAACATTGTCATCACTGTTATTGTTATTATTAGTATTATATATTATAATACGTTTACTCATAATACTACCAGGTTGTCACTAGTGCTTAACATAATTACAGTAATACTTACACATACTAGTACAGAAATACTGCCATGCTATAATCATTAGTGCTTAACGTTATTACATTAATACTTATAAGTAGGCCTACTACTAGTACACAAACACTGCCATGTCATACTCACTAGTGCTAATAACGTAATTATTGTAATACTCTTACATACTACTAGTACACAAATACTGCCATGATATTCACTAGTTCTCACTAGTTCTTAACGTAATTATAGTAATACCTACAGTAACTGATCTCAACTGAAGTAATGCCAGATTGAGAGCAAGCGACTCTATATATAGCCTGCGTCAGTGGCCCAGACGTCTCTACTACACAGCTCAGATAGCGCCGATATAATTACGTATCGCATGGAAGTGTATCATTATAAATCGTCTCTGGAAGGATAGGCGCCGAGATGTGACCGGCTAGTTACAAGCCTGTTATCAGCTCCGTGGCTTCTCCAGTCATAGACGTCTGAAGTTTCAACAGGGTTATAGAAAAATGAAGCCTGACAAATATTTTACTAAATGAAATAAACTAATTATCTCTCTTCTTCTTTCTCTCTCACTCTCTCAGTCTTTGAGCCTTTCTCCCTATATCTGTCTTTTTCTGTATCTGTCTCTCTGCCTCTGTCTTTCTCTAAATTACTTCTAATAATTATTTAATTATCTAAATTACTTCCAATAATTATTTAATTATCTAAGTTACTTCCAGTAATTATTTAATTATCCTAACTCAATTTAATATGTCTTCCTGTTTTTACAACTCCGCTCTCGTTTCTAATTAAATTTGATCCTGCGATCCATCAGCTACAAGCTGTTCAGCTTACCCAGTCTTCCCGTCAGTCTGTCTGCATCGTCTCATTATAGCGAGCCTTTAATCGCTACATTGCTCTGACATCTTTCCAGCCATTGTTCCGCTCAGCATGCTGGCACCTAGAAAATTGGGATAATTACTGCCTGGTCGCCTCCACATTCAAGCGCCTCATTGGGTGCCGCCAGCGAATTACATGGACATTGTGAGCGTGGGATGATTTGATCAGATTAAGTTATCGCTCGCAATAAATTATCAGAAGTGGGTGTTACTTCTTGGGTGAAGCCCCGGACACCCTGAAGGGATGGCTTTGTCCGATTAGTGTCCAGTTAAGCTTCATTTAAACCATTTTATCTGGATTTTGAAATTTGCACCGTTTTTGGACCTTCTTTATGCTCGCCGGCTTGATTTTGTCTCAGTTGTGCTCGATGTTGTCATTGTGACTGTAGCACTCTAGATTGTTATTATGTTAATTGTAGTTATGTTGCAATTACTGCCATCCTCAAAACATCGTTAGTCGACTAACAGGACGTAAGTTTTGCATTGCTTTACAGTTTGATGACCTGATAACAATTACCCTGTGATATTTCAATGAATCGTGATAGAGACCTAGGCTTTCGACATCTCTTATCTATCACTGCCCAACCAGTGTGCAAACCTCTGGGCTATTTCTTATTTAATATTTTTAGATTGATTTTCAGTATTTTAGATGTGTCGCAGTTTTGGACATATTTTGCGCATTGGTTTGAATTTTGAAAACATATTACTCGATGCTGTCATTGACGACAGTAGCACTCTAATTGTTGTTGTTGTAGTCATCGTTGCTGTGATATGGAGCATTTGATAAAACCTATTGATAACTTTACTCCAATTGAATTATTGTGTACCACTACTATGATCTAAATATGCACTCACACTCTTTTTTCAAGTTCCAGTGTAACAGTAACAACAACAATACGATTAGAGTGCTACTGTTGTCCATGACAACATCGGGCACTATAGAACCAAATAAAAATTGATGAGCAGAATGTGGGTGCCCAATAAGTGATGCTGGCTAAAATCTGGTTAATCAGTCCAAGGAAGAGTGCTACATAGCGGAATGGTTTACGTGTTGGTCTCAGTTCATGGACATTAGGTGGATAGGAAAGATCGAAGAGAAAATAATTAATAAATAGAACAAGTTAATCTCCCTTTAGGGGTCTCTCTTATCCACACTTTGATGTTGGCTTTATTTGGGATGAAGATGTTTGTCTTTTCAAGTGCATTCCTTTGCCTTTATTCTTCAGTTTTTGTCTGATCTCCCCGACAATCTTTTTAACGCCTGATCTACGACTAGACGAACTTTTACGAACGTCGACTATTTACGTAGCAAGCTTCTAATCACCTTCATGTCCGATCAGAGGTTATTTCTTATTAACCTGCTAAAATATCCAGCAGGCCTAGGTGAATTACGAACTGCAATATGGGTGTGGGAGAAAGCGAAAGAGATATACATGTATATATATATATATATATATATATATATATATATATATATATATATATATATATATATATATATCGAGAGAGAGAGAGAGAGAGAGAGAAAGAAACTGGAAGACTGATGGATGGAGAGTGATAAAAAATTACAACATTCAGAGATAGATAGTAATGGATGGATGGGTAGATGGAAGGATGGACGGATGAGTTGAGAGATTGAGAGGGAGAGATTGAGTTGCATGTAGACATACATGTAGCTTAACGGTTAACGTCACTGCGCTTGATTAAATAGTCTAGTTGATGGAGGTCGATGGGTAGGATTCGAATTAGACGCAGGCAGATCAGAGAATGTATCATCACCATGTATCAACGCCATTATTTATCAGTTGAGTGTTACATCCTTTAGATGGGGACTATTTCCAGTGGCCGGCGCCCTCTTAAATGGTAAGCTGGTCTAAAGGAAGTGCATAAGTCAACTTCTTTTAATGTGCATTACGATTAGATCTAAGGATAGTTTTTGTCATCTACATATCTCTATACTGAAACCAAAGGAAACTAACAACTTAACACAAATGTCTGTTCGGTAACAATCATCATACAGTCATTTAAAATACAACATACATGTAGATACTGTTTTGGATGTTTGGATATAAATTTTATGATCAGGCGTGCAGACATAGCTCAATATCCACTCTTCTCGCATTGATTTGGATTAAAGAGAACAACATCAGCTCTGACAGTCAGAGGCGCCAGGTTCAATCTTTGAAGCGAGCAGCATTATGCCGTCACGACGTTACGTAATACGAAGCGCGTCTAGTGTCGCGCGACGATTAATTATCGTTATAGACTAAAGTGTGGCGGAACTAAGACGGCGCATAATTAATTGCATATTTACACTATGATATCATCTTAATTATATATGCTACATACGAGCTTGTATCGTAAGTCGTAAACTTACCATACAATCTAATTTAAAAGTAAATTAATACAATCAATAATAGTCAATCTAATACAATCTAATCTAATACAATCAAATAAATATAATACATTCTAATAAATCTAATACAATAAGTGATACAATCTCATTTAATAGTAAACATACCATACAATCTAATTTAACGTCAGTTTCTAGTGTAAAATAAGAGATGGACTGACCAGCACCAGAGTCGAACCTTGAAACTACTGATTTGTAAGGAAACCTAACCGATAGCTTGACCCGTTTAGATAAAATGTAATATAAATTTAATGTAAAATTAATATGAAATAGTATAAAATTAGCCTTAATTTAATATCATTTACGACTTCATTAACCGAGATTAAGATTGAGCTCACGCGGTGGAGACTTCTCAACAGAAGCCTAAATAATAAATTAGACAAAAAACAAAAATCTTTTAATAGTAATAGATAAAATTTCAAATAGGGTCTAATACAGTAAGACAGTGACAATACTTGACAATGCGTTGCAACTAAATAAATTTATTTCATGGCATGGCGAGGTTAAATTTTATTAGTGTGGCAAGCGGGACATATTATGGGGGCATATGCACCCAAGATGTCTAGTAAAATGTTCATTAAGCCAAAAAGTAAGTACAAGTGAACATACAATTATTTTAATTGTGTACCTCCTAAAAGTCACAGTGTCCTCACAAGATTAAAATTCCTCCCCAAAGAATAAATCCTAGCTAGGCCACTGGAATTAAGTAAGAATATTTTATTGTTTATTGTCTACAATGACGAATCATCGGCGGCTGTATATTGATTATTAATTCAATTGTTTGCCGACATTAGACAAATTAAAGTACAATACGCCAATCTGGTCCGACAGAGAGCGTCGTCGTAAAGCTTATTAAAGCACGAAATTGTGGTGTTTTGTTACACGAAACAACTGCGTTATTAGATTGACTGATGGTTATTAATATTTAATCTACTCTCAAGCAATAACTCGAAAGATTCAATTTTGGAGCAACTTCGGAATCCTTCAAGGTTGACTCCATATTCATAGTTTGAAGCTTAGAACTGGGGAACAAACATCATCTGAGAATTTCTAATAAAATTACAGTTAAATTTTAGTGAGAGATCAACTCTACATTTAGTAGCATTCTATTGAACTAAATGTAGCCTCGTTTAAAACACGGCCAACTTTCGTTTTAACGTTAAGTGCATTACTACTCAGCTAATTTTATGAATTTTAAGCAGGGAATACTGTTGGAATTTGGAACACATAATTTAATATTTATATTAAATAAAGCAAAAGGATAAAATATTCATTTGCATCATATATGTAGGCCTTCATATAAATTAAATGTTTTCAATTTCAAGAAAAATTATTAGATAAAGAAATTCACGATGAAAATTTTGCAGAAAAAGAATCTCTCTGTAGGGTGCCATTGATTGATACTAGTTTTTGTTAGGAACTAGCGAAGGAAATCCTGTTGCGAGTTCTTTCAGATATTGATTTCGATTTTGGACCTTCCTAGCTCTTGCTTTGTCTTGGACCTTCTTCACCGGCCTAAAAAAAAAAAAAAAAGTGGTTGATGTTGTCATAGACGATAGTAGCACTTTATTTTTGTTATGCTATTGTTGTTGTTAATTTATCTCAGTAGTGCTGATCTGAGAGTAAAATCTCGGACATTCACTGGACTGGTTATTTAGAAAATGGTCTAAATTGTCTACGTGTTAAGTATGTGGTGTTAAAAGTGATAGATATCAACATAGTTGATCATTTCATTCTAATGAGTGTTTATTTACTTTGTATGTTACGATATTTAAATTCTCCTAAGTACGAGTAGATTTCTCCCAAAGATATAGAATATAATACAGAATAAGATTCTTTATTCTATGATTTCTCCAGAACTGCAGAGGTCGAATGTCACGAGTCATTTTTAGGAACATCAAAGGTCCAATCATTCCAGTGTTTCTATTTAAGACGTAACAGTGGCCACACACGGTCAGTTTTTCCATCAAACCGCTATAGGTCTAAATTTTGACCCGCTTGCCTTGGATCTTGCACTGTTTTGATCTCGCTTAATTTCTCTTGTGGTCTCCGTGTCGGTCACCATCGGTCTTCCAGTGGCCCAGTCGTCATCGTGTGGTGCTTTGGCGCCTGTTTATATAGAGTCTGCAAGAGACGTCCCTGACATTGTCTTATGGCGAGGAACCGGACGTTAAATCCTTATTGATTGATTGATATAATTCTGTATTTAACTCAGACAATAATTATATCACAGGTATCAAGTATGAGCTGTAAGTGGCAGGAAAGGGCTTACCCCCGCTCTTCAATACAGTGCGCTACTGGTAAAACTGGTTCTATCCGTGTCATCGCAAAACTCGCTTTGAGTACGCTGATTGCCTATGTCTATCCAAGTCTTCCTCTCTTTATCCACTTGTGTCTCAGTCTGCGTATGTCTGCCTCTCTTTGTCCACTTTTCTCTCTTTGCCCACTTGTCTCTCCCTGCCTCTCTTTGTCAACATGTCTCTCAGTCCACGTATGTCTGCCAGTATCACTCGACGAGCGAGTTCTAGGAGCGCTTTGTTACTTAACGCTTATTAATAAAAGCTGCGTGTATCTGACTAGCGTCTGTCCCGCATCAATCAGTCAATGCATGTGGCGCCTCGAGCGAGCGGTCGAGTCTCTACGAACTCACTAGCGCCACTGGCGAATGTCTCGATCATTAAACAGCCGGCGCCATCTCTAGCAGCCGGCGACGACCTGTTGATGAAAGTGGAGAACAGGATGAATGAGAGACGGCATTAGAGCTGATTAGAACAAAAGACAATTAAAGTACTAAACTTATTAGAAAAACAAATGATTACTAAAATGGAGAACTAATTGAGAAAACAAAGGACAAGTAAAATTCAGAACAAATTGGATATACAAAAGGCGAATAAAGTAGAGAATTATTTCGAATATATAAAAAATGAACGAGAGGTAATTGTATAAACAACGAGATGCAGAATGTTAAGAGAACATTACCACAATGTATCGACATTGACGGAACTAACTGTGAAGCGGAATACTTCAATGTTACAATGTGAAAAATATCATACGATAACTCAATCTAATGGCTTTACATTAGTACATATAATTAAATACATGTGACCATTGAGTAAAGTAGAAGTTAAGTAGATTACCTGAAGTAGATTTAATATTATGATGATGACTATGAGCGAGAGAGAGAGTGAGAGATAGAGAGAGAGAATGGAAGAATACTATATTTAATAAACTAACAGAAATTTAATTTTTATTCTATAGGAACTAAATACAAAACTGGAAAGCGGTGGGACACTGATTAATTTTTATATTTGATCGATGAAGTGCTCATTATTGAGGAGGATAAATTTTAAAACCAAGTTTAACGTCAGTTTCCTCCTCAATAGCATGTCAGTGACAGGGAGGTATTGAATCTGAAACCTGCACCTACTGATCCGCTGTCAACCATCTTGCCAACAAGTCACCGGCTCAACCTAAGGAATATAATTAAACTGCATTTCTCTATTCAATCTCTTACAGACATCGTCATTCTGCCAACAGAGCCTTACAAGCTTTCTCTCGTAGGGCCTGCTAGTTCTCTGCTTTTGTAAAGCGCTGTAAGTTTAACGTTCATTTTTGAACCACAATGGTGCTGTCAGAGACGTACAGTATAGAATGTATAATGTATGTTTCTTGCAAGAAACGACGAAGTAGATTTCACGAAGGCAACGGAAATTCACTTCTGAGCTATATTTTCCTATGTCAAAAGCTACCTCAAGGTTGTGGCTATGGCAAAACTATTGCGATATTATAACATAATTGGTAGAAGGCTCTGCCAACAGAGCCTTACAAGCTTTCTCTCGTAGGGCCTGCTAGTTCTCTGCTTTTGTAAAGCGCTGTAAGTTTAACGTTCATTTTTGAACCACAATGGTGCTGTCAGAGACGTACAGTATAGAATGTATAATGTATGTTTCTTGCAAGAAACGACGAAGTAGATTTCACGAAGGCAACGGAAATTCACTTCTGAGCTATATTTTCCTATGTCAAAAGCTACCTCAAGGTTGTGGCTATGGCAAAACTATTGCGATATTATAACATAATTGGTAGAAGCTACTACGTACTGTAAGAGCGTGATAGACAAACGTAAATATCCATACAACTAGATAGAACCAGTAAGCTGGCGATCTCACCGTTAGATTAACTACTTTTTACCTGCACATAGATTCATTATCAGAATATACGTGCAGTCACTAAAACGTTAATACTTAACTAGCGATTGTTTTCGTTCTCGTCAAAGAAAGGAATATAGTTCTCGTTCAATAGTGCTCATCGTTATAATCGAGCAGCCGGAACTTAAATCAACAAAAAGATACAATAACTAATCGGCAGGTCTATTGTTCATCTAGTATTTATTCATTATGCGCAAGCTTAGCTGTAATCTCAAGAGATTAACAGTGAGGCAGAACAATCCTAGTGAATGTTAATAATTAATTGCAAAACAGGCACGGAAAGATTTAAGCAGGCATATATATTGAAACAATCATCCATGATAACATCTGGTACTCTGATCACATGGTTTCACTGAGACCCGAACCTCCATGTTTAAGACTTAGTCCCAGATCTCCACCTCTAGGATTCGAACCTACGACACCTCAATGAACCTGAGGAAATGTCGTCATATTTACAACATCGATATGATGTTTAATATTAGACCATCCATTCAATTGGATACATTTTGTCCCGTATTACTTCTGCATCTTATAAAACACCAAATACTCACTGTGACCCACTTCAAAAACACCATGTACACACACATCAATGTACATACACACATCAATGTACACACACATCAGTGTACACACATCAAAGTACACACACATCAATGTATCAATGTACACACACATCAATGTACAGAATACGTACACACACATATGCACGCACACACACATCACAAACACACGTGTACCCATAAATGCACGCAAACACATATCACATATATACCACTTACACACATATGCACGCACACACTGGTTTTCACATAACTGACACATGGATTTACAAAAATAATCACAAGTATACAGAAAGTCTAACACAGAGATTTATATACAAACTGAGACATAACTCTTCATACAACAGACAACAATATTGGCACAAGTTCACAGATAAACGATACTAGCAAAGTATTAACATAAAAGTCAACGCATAGCATTATTTACATATAAACACGTTGTATGTACTGCGAGAAACAAGCAAAGGCTTACAATATCAACTGTCTATACTTAATCGTAAGAAAGAATTAAGCTAAGTTTAACGTCTGTTTCATTATCACAAGTGGACTGTCACAGCCAGGTGGGGTATCGAGCAGGCATCGTCTTACTCACCCGACAAGCACGCCACCATCACAAGCTGGTATCAATTCAATTCCCATCTCACTGGGAACATTCTTCCAATTCCCTGTCCATCTCACTAGAACATTCTGCCAGTCTCTTCAAATGCCTCACCTCCACGACGACGCAAGGGTTGGTAAAAAGGATAAAATTTAAACTTCATGACGTTACCTGACGGCTCTAACCACTGTAGTTTTGAAACGTTCAAGTATATAAAATAGACCAACGAAAAGAACAACGTATATATATATATATACATTTATATATACATAAGTATTTTACCCGATATCTCACTATAGCAACAGCAGTTACAAACGTGGAAAACGACTTAAATAGGTGAAAACATAAAGATAAAAAACAACCAGCAGCCTTTATAATGAAATGAATGCAAGTAACTTCGTTATATTATGATGAATAAATGTGTTAAGGAATTTGATAGCTTTCAATTATTTTTAGATGGAATGCAGACAAAAAATTAACTTTAGCAAAATTTCCTCTCATCAATTATCAGTTAAGTGAGCGAATTAGCACGACGTAATGATGCTAGCTGTAACATTGCGCTAAAATGAATTTAGAACTTCAGAGTAAAAGTAGTTTTAAATATATCTAATTAACTCCTAGATATCATGATGGATGACAATGGAAAGGCGTGCTTACTAATCTTCGTGCAATGGCGCAGATCAAATGAAATTCACTATCGCTATCCACTTAGCTATATGAATTCTAATCAGCGGACAATCAGTGTTATCACATCCTGGTCCAAGCATTAAAAGTTCTCGATATTGTCAAGATTGATATTGCAGCTAGAAATTTTTATTTGAAACCGTAGTGTAAACGTTGGTGCGTTTAAGTTTACAAACGATCTCATACAAACATGTAGAAATAGCAGAATAACTGAGGCATCATTGTCTGCAGAATGAATTAAACATGGCGTCTTGAATTGCTTGATGTTTTCATGGATGAACCAAGAATTGTTGGATGATTTCACGGCTGATAACTGTTAATTATGTTTCTATCACTATGTCCGTAGTTACAATGTGAATCCATCAATCAATCAATCAATCAAGCAAGTAGCCCGGTGGACTCAGGAAGTATCATGGAGCTTTGAAAGCATTTTCTCAATGCTCAATCGAGACAGGTTCTGAAACAATCAATGACACAAATAATCAATAACACAAATAATTACCTATAACCCCAAAACCAATAACAAAAATATTCAATAGAAGAAATAGTCATTAACACAAATAATCACGTCTCTGACATTGCCTTAAAGTTAGGAACCGGACGTTAAATTCTTTTTGATTGATTGATAACCAGGGTAGACAGGAGAACACAAACAGATGCTAATTAATAGCCCTCGCTGTAAAATGGGTTAAAGGAAAAGAAGCGCAGAAATTGTAAATACTAAATTTCGTTTAAGAGACAAGTGAAATAAACGCTATTTACTCACTAGAATGAAAACGAATAACAGTAGATTTATGACTTTTACCGTTGTTCAACAACATTATAGTATGACCACAAACTATTTTAGACAATTTCAGAGAATAATATTCAACCTGTTTAACTCTTCTACTGCTGCCCTCTCCCGGTGAGTTAGACAATCGCTTCCTCTTCTTCTTTGTCACATCAATAGCAGAGTCAGGCGGACAGACTGACAGCTGATCAGCTATAGTCGAATTACTGGCTGCAACATCATCAGTACCATCAGGGTCAGAGGCATTAGAGTCACTGGTCCTAGTGGCAGGTTGATCGCTTGATACAGTGCACTGAGAGATAGATGAAGTAGGTTGAGAGCTAGATGAAGTAGGTTGACAGCTAGATGAAGTAAGTTGAGAGCTAGATGAAGTAGGTTGAGAGCTAGCTGCAGCAGACTGACAAGCAGATGAAGTAGGTTGACATCTAGATAGATTTTCAGATTCATCAGCACTACCAATAGCCATAGTGCCAGCCTCAGTCTCAGACAGCTCACTACCGTGATTAGGTTGACAACTAGATAGACAATCTGCCTCACTGGCCAAATCAATTGAGTTAACAGAAGTATCAGTATGATAGCTATATCGACAGTCTGGTTGACAGCTAGATAGACTACAATCCTCCACAGAAAGAATAGAGTTAATGGTTGAAAGAGACTCCGGTTGATTGTCAGGCGTATCTGCAATTAGAACAGAGTTAGAAGCTACTTGAGACTCATTCAGACAGCTAGAGTCATCTGGTTGGCTGTTGGACAGAACATCAACATCGAGTATAGAGTTGATGGCAGCCTCTAATTCAATACAAGTTGTCGTAGACTGCTGATCTGTGCAGGGTGACTGTACGAAGGCTTGCTGCGGAATGTCTTCAATTTGTTCAGTTTGCTGCGGCATATCCACCATTCGTTCAATTTGCTGCGGTTTTTTTTCAATACGTTCATTTTGCTGCTGTGTTTTTTCAATTAGTTTAATTTGCTGCGGCGTGTCCCCTATTCGTTCAGTTTGCAGCTTGGTGTCCCCAATTCGTTCAGTTTGCTGCGGTGCATCACCAAATCGTTCAATTAGCTGCGATGTCTTTGCAATTCGTTGAGTTTGCTGCGATGTCTCCTCAATTCGTTCAGTTTGCAATAAATTGTCACCTACTCCATTGTCTCGTTGAGAACTGTCCTTTGTACGTTTAGTTTGTTTCCTAACATCCCTTACTTTCTGATGTTGCTGCAAACTGCTCCTCGCTTCTACAGCTTGCTGAACAGGTTTCTTTCCAATCTTGTCCACACCTGTAGCTTCTTCCACACAGGTGGAATGGCGTTTATCAGCAGATAGAGTTTTATCAGTACCGTTTGAATTATCCAGATTAGATATCTTCTTGACATTAATGTTCCAACGATAATCTTCGTCAATTTTCAATCGGATATCGAGATTTTTAACATCAGATACTTTTCTAGCTCGATCATTCATGACCTCACTTTCCCTTAATTCCTTCTTAGAGGATTTTAAGACTTTTTCTTCTTTAGTGCGAGCAGTAGATTCAGTTGCTGATGCAGACGATGTCTTAAGGCGAGAAAAAGACTCGGAACAAGAAATATATGTAGGAATGGCAGTAGAAATGATACAATACGAGTTGGAGCATAAAGCATTAGACGGTTCGGCTGTTCGAGGATCATTGCAACCAAGTTTTGTAGTGTAAGTGGACCTTGAGGTAACGACTGATTTCTGCCTATCTTTTGCCCTATCAGTTTCAATGGCGTCTGCTGCAGAAAAATCACCCATATTACCCGACCGGTTCTTTCTACTTGTATTATTATGAATGGAGTCAGCAGCAAATTTATCAACCAGATTCTTGGAGCAAGCAATACTAGTCAGAATTTCCGCAGCAGAATACACGTCGCTAGAATGTTTAGAGGTATTGGAAGCTACCGAAGAAGGTATAATATTAGAGTTACATTGTACAGCAGTTATGCTAAGAGAGCTCTCGGCTAAATCAGCCTTATGTTCAAGAGGTTCTTGTACCTCTTGTTGCGGTGAATTACAATTAATACAATTCAAATCAGAAATCTCACTGAGTGATTCCACATTATCAGAGTCTGATAATGATAGTCCTAAATCATTCATAACTGAGGATGATAGATTAGATTTAGTTTTATATACTATTGCAGAAGACAAGTTAGTTTTACCATTTATTTCATCAACCAGCAAAGCTGAATCATCCAGTTTAGACTGGTTCAGAGACAGACTTGGTTCATCCTGAGATTCATTTAACACTGAACTAATGTTCCTAACTTCAGAGTATATCTGGATGTCTTCTAGCCCGCTTGTTACTTCAGCCAAACTACTTTTTTCCTCCAAATGAGAATTAACTGCACTTGGAGACTGATTGACTTTTTTGGAGGTTGATATACTTACTTTCCCATCTGGCATCAGCGCATCATCATCGGAATAGGCAATCAGAGATTGCGGAAGTTCCTTGACCTTAAATTCCTCCACATCTCCAGGCAGTTTATATTTTTCCGGTTCCGCTCCCCACCTGAGGAAGAACGCCACCTCTTGGGCACTCAGCAGCCGGCTCTCAGCAATCGATAGAAAAATCTTCGTCACAGACTCTGCAGTTGAAGCAGACGTGTACGAGCAGCTCGCACTTCTCTGCACTTTATTGCACTTGTCACCTGTTCTCTGCACTTTATTGCACTTGTCACCTGTTCTCTGCACTTTATTGCACTCGTCACCTGTTTTCTGCACAGCTAGCACTTTATTTGCATCTGTGCGGCAACCTGGAAGTGTGCCAGGAATATACTTCCCTGTATTCCGTCTCTTAACCCGCCCATCACCAACAATAACGTCGCGTTTAACGTTTAGAACGGCTATCGGTTTATCTTTGTCTATCTCGTCATTTATCATGTTGTTTACGTTAACGACAGAAGGCTTAATTGTGGACTGCGAAACAGCTTTACTCGGTTGCTTCGTACTGCTACTTTCAATTCTTGTTTTCTTTTTATTACTATTGCTGGACAGGGATATTGCCGGCTTGTATGGCATCGTAGATGTGTCCTGCGAGGATTTAGTGACTGGATGCATTGAACAAATTTTTAAATTACTGGAATTCTCTGGAATAGCGCAATCTAACATATTCTCATCTGTGTCACTATCACTATCAAAATGACTAGTTTGACTACTGTTGGCTAAACAACTGCTATCTAATCCAGTACTGCCATCACTATCATCCAATGAGGCAGAGGGCTTACCGATATCACGGCGTTCATAATCATAGAGAAGATTTTGGCCCCCAGAAGGAAAACTGATCTCAAGAACAGAGTCGTCAGCAATATGTAGATTATAGCCAGACTGGGAATTTCCAGATGCCACAATCCTGCTGGAATTACTAATGACAGGAGAATTTCTCTTCAGAGAGTGCAAGTCTAACGGAACTGAGCTGACACCTGGTGATTTACCTAACACATTTGAGCTTTCATCGTAATCTGATATTTTAACGGCCTTACGGCGCTTAGCCATTGGGCTGCCGCATGATTTACTTACACTGTCTCTGGAACGCTTTAGCCTCTCTGCCCTTTCCTTCCTCACCTTTCTTCTTTCAATAATATCTCTTGTAGATTCAATGATTTCATTTAAAGTATTGGATTTCACTCGTGATGATGAATTAGTGATATTTCCAGAATTTGGTCCTTTAATATTGGATAGTTTAGCGTTGTCAGAATGGTTGCCTGATTCAGAAACAACGGCTACAATGGAATGATTTGACGTTTTCCCACTGCCCTCTAATGTTTTAAATGATGATGTTGCCAAAACAGGAATAGATATCTCCCTAGGCACACTGGCGCTTTGGTTACTCGATATATCAGTATTAGTACTGCAATTAGCAGACTCCTGATTGATTTCTTCAGAGTTATCAAGCACTGATAAAATACTATCATTTACGCTGTCACTGTAACTATTAATACTAGAATTTTGACATTTCTTATTTGGATTCATTTTCACATTGTTTCCTAAGAACTTTTTTGTTTTTCCACCTGAACTGTCAGTATTTCCAAAAAGATTTTCTTTATCAAGTGACGCATTAGCCTTAGATTGAAAATTCCCTGGAGAAACCAAGGAAGAGCCAATCTTTTTTATTCTGCCTTTCATTCTCTGACATGAACTGTTCATACTGGTGTTTTCTAATGCATCATTTTTCGCACTGCTGCACTTATTTCTGGGAGAAGTTCTAATTTTAACTACGTTAATATCATTTCCAGTATGGTTTAGTTTTTTTGGTGTCCTGGTCGTTAGATTTTCCCGGTGAGAGGTTACAGTTTTGGATGAATGCCCGTAACTACTGCGCTTTAATTTATAAGATTGTTCTTCTTCTCTGGGGCTTATTGTGGCGTTTACTATCGAATCGACCAATGCTTGGATTCTTTCTTCTTTGAGATTGTCACTACACCCAGGTTTCTTTGAAATACTTTTTTCTGTCCTCTTCCTATTTACCCCATCCTTAAAGTATGATTTATTTTCCAAAACATCATCATCCACTCTCTTAGTTACGTTTGACTTTTTCTCAATCTTATCCATTAAGACTGAAGTCTTTTCCAGATTACCAATACTGTGCATAGACTTTGAAATAGAGTTTCTATCACTAGTTTTCTTGCTACGTTTACTTTTAACTGTCATGTTGTCATCTAATCTTTTGCTACGTATGACGTTGGATTTGATTTTGTTTGCGTCTGTAATCGCTTGAGTAGTGTCGCCCCTTTTCGCATCTGCAATTCTTGATAGCCAAGTTCTGATTATACTATTGCTCACACCAGCATCAGCTGATGTTATAGTCTCAGTGTCTGATGCAGTTGTTCTGTGAATATGCCAGTTACTATCTGACATGTTCTGATCCCGCCTGCTCTCGGCAGTAGCCTGTATATGAGCCATGAGCTGGTTAGTTTTGCTCACCAAGTTTTCAGACTTCTGTTTGGTACAGCATGCGATATCTTCACTGTTTCTCTCACTAATTTCATTCTCTTTATCACTCCTTTCCCTCTTTCTCTCAGTAATTTCCCTCTCTTTATCGCTTTTTTCTCTCATTATCTTACTTATTTCATTTTCTTTATCACTTCTTTCTCTCATTTTTTCATTAATTTCACTTTCTTTGTCTCTTCTTTCTTTCACTTTCTCTCTCAGTTCACTTTTTGTTTCAATTACTCTTTCATTCTTAATCACTCTCATTTCTTTCTTTTCTTCACTGATATTTTCTAATGCTATGTCGATTTCTTGTCTGCTCTTAGGCAAAATATTTTCTGTTTTTCCATTGTTAACTCCAGACACTGAGATAACATTGTCCTGCATTTTATCAGAATCAGTTCCCCGTACAGAATTCCTACATGCATTTGACTCCAATTGACTTGTATTCAACTTTTTAGAGGATTGATGAGAATCAGACAACTTGACCAACATAGTCCTCTTACTATCTTCAGCTGACATTGAAGACATATTTAAAAGTTCCCTGATTGTCACAGTCTCTGGCTTAGACTTCTCTAACAGTCCCGCTCTCTTCATCCCACTAACCTGACTAATATTTAACTCAGGTGAGACCGTTGTAAAAGAAGAATTTTCTGAGACATTCAGAGATTCATCATTCTTTGATCTCTCCTTTGATTGTGATCTATATTTCTGATTCACACAAGTTTTTAGAGCTCCTGAGCCACTTTTAGCTAGTTTGTTCATAATTTGAGCCTTGATACTTTCTGAACTAATAATACGCTTTAGATCACTGAGACGCAATGATTTTTCTTTCGGCACAGGCGAAACATAATCGACACTATGCAAGATACTTTTGATCTCGGCTGTCCTTGATTCAGATGTGGTTCCTTTATCGACATTTATCTCATTTTTAGACAAATCATAATCTACTTCCTTAGAAACTTCAGCTGTAAGTATTTTACTTTCAATATCTTTACATAACTTTGCATAAGAATCTTCAGTCATTTTTGAAGCAAAGCTTCCACCAGAAGCCTTTCCAATTTCCAGCTCCTTATGCTTAGCATCCTCTGAAATAATATTAGTGACTTTTATGATCTCATCAGGTTCAAAACTTGTCATATTAGAGCAATTAGAAGACAATTCTGAAAAAGAGCGATTGGATATGTTCTGAGTCAAGCTACTAGTTGACTTTACGACAGAGCTATTATCCTGACTTTGATTACGTCTGCCATCAGAAATAAAACTACCCCTTACCTGCTCAAAACTACTATGCAAGTTCCTCACATGCGAACTAGGTGGACCGGGCTTTGCATCTGAAGCGAAAACCATTTTAGTTTTTCTCTCACTACCATTACATTTTTCTTCTCCTTCTGCTAGATTGCCTTTCAAAACGTCGGACTTTTCAAGGCTTTCTTTCATATCAAATGTTTTCATTTCAGAGATTTCAGAGGACACCAAATGCACCGTCTGCACATAACTTATGTCATTAGAGATACCATGATGACTATCTGTAGGTGCAGTAATACCATCTTTCTCACAAGATGTCAATAGATCAGTTGTAGGAATTTCAATAACTTCTAATTTCTTGTTTGTACTAATACTTTTGGTCACGTCTGATTTCGTCAAATCGGCATCAATACAAAGTCGGGTAGACAAATCTTTCTTAGAGATCTTATCGTTATCTTCAGCCAAAGGAATTTTCTCATTTACCTGTTTGACATCACAAGATTTAGAAGAATCATCTTCATTAGATGACGATAAACACACTACAACGTTTGAAGATTCGTCAGAAATGGAGTACACATCTGCAATAGAAGATGTATTGTTAAACGAAGCTGTATCAATAGATATACACAGGACTTCGGCATTTCTTCTAGATTTTTCTGTTTCGGACGATACTACTGATTGCTTAACGCCAGGCGCAGGTGATGGCAACATCCCAGCAGAATTGTCAGGCATAGAAAGATTAAAAGCTGACTTGATGGTAGCATCAGATTCACCTGCAACAGTTTCCCACAGTTTAGATGAACCTTTTGGTAGAAATTTAGAATATGTAAACTTTCCAGACACATCCTGAACGGAATCCTCGTCGATATTGACAGATATAAAGCTGTCACGATTACTGCAAGATATTACAGAGAGAATATCAAATGAAGTTATCGTTGTAGAGGCTGATGAAGTCAGTAAAGAAGAACAAGAGCTTGGAGCAGCAGAGTTGTTCACAGAATTAATAGAATTTTCAGCTGCTGCTACAGCAGAGTTAATCGAAGCAGAAATCTGGCAGAAATTTGATGCAACTAGTCTGCAAGAAGTTTCAATCGCGTCATTGTTTGTCGGTAAAGTACTATCTGCGGAACTGCTATTGGCTAAGCTTCGAGCGGTCTCTCTCGCTTCAAGAGGATTCGCAGAATTGCTGGTCTGACTGTTGATCCTCTCCACGAGAAGTCTCAGAGGAAACAAGTAGTACTGCCCATCACCTGCTTCCAGCACCGCGTACTCCTCTCCTGTACAAGAAAAATGTTCTGACACTCAGTATTCTAATAATCATCAGCACCATCTTCACTTAAATCCAAGTTTAACTAAGGTCGGGATACGAATAGATTTGATTCATTCGTTTTCAGTTTTAGTAGCAATTTCAGGAGCCTAGGTTCTGACCAACCGAATACCCTTTCTGACGTTGGTTTGAATCTAGTTTTTATGTCGCCTTCTACAACACGTGCATACAATTACACGGTTGCCCATTCTTCAAGCAACCCAGACACAACAAGGGTTACCAGGACACAATACAGGAAATCCAGACACAACAGTATTCTAATAATCATGGATGGGAATTACGCTAAACTAGCAATCAATCAATCAATACGAATTTAACGTCCGGATCCTCGCCATAAGCCATTGCATCACACGATGACAACACGATGATACAGAGACCAAGAGAAAGAGAGCAAGAATTATTCTCATGTACATACGCAACAGACTAAAATAATAGTAAATACAAAATAACCCCTACGATATGAAAACTTACCAAAAATGTAATGTATTTGTTACTGAATATTAAGTATTTTAATTCGTTAAATGAACTTTTTAACTTTTATTTGTAAAATAAATGGTTTTAAGCATTTAGAAAACATTTCTTAATCATGAGTGAACTCTGATAAAATGGCATTTAGGGCTAAGAGTTAACTAAGATACTACACACCATAAAGATAAAGTAGGCATAATTTATTGAGATAAAGTGCCACAGATTAATTTGACCAAGTATAAAGATAAAGTAGGCTAGATACATCACTCAAAGAAATATAACTTGCATGAGGTAACAATATGAATATGTTTATAAAATTATGATAACTTAGTGACAGGCTCAACTCAAATATTCAGGCTTAACGTCAGGGTCATCCAATTCTGAAAGTATGTCAGTGTTTGGAAACAGCACTGGACCTGAAACCTGCACCTAGTGATTCACATTTAAATAGCTCACCAACATGCTACAGGCTCACCCACAGTTAGAGGAGGTAGTTATTCGTTGAAATGTGATCGAAAACATTGTCTAAGAATATGTAAATTGAATCTACTGCAAGAAAATGCATTAGGGAGAGCGAGAGAGAGAGGGAAGAGTGAAAGAAAAACGCAGAGAAAAAGACAGTGAGGGAGTTTACTAATTTGACCATAGATCATCGAAATCAGCAGTAACAGACCAGAGTTATCAAAGAATGTCACAGGCACAGCCTTGTTTTCTCCAAGTGTCAGCGTGTTGTTTGCAGCATCGGAAGATTTATCGCGTGGCAACTGATCTTTCATGAATGCATTTATAGCTACTGTAGCAGCAGAAGTAACTAAATTGCAATTAACAGACTGCAGATGATCACTCATTTTAGCAGCTGAACTGCTGCAGATGTCAGTTATATCACAGTTATTTGACAACGTACTGCCTCGTGCATCGGCTATTGCAGTTGCAGGCGAAGAAATCGTTCGCGATGGATCATAGCGTTTGTTAGGTTCCACAGACTGTTCAGTATTACAGATAAGTGTAGAACTAATCGTGCACAGAGCTTTTGAAGCAGTTGATGACATATTACTGCTTTCAGTCAGATCAACCCACTTTGCAGTATTATCTGGTTTGTCGGATTTTACATCACTACACAGTCTATATTTATTCAAGTCTATATTTAGATCAGCCGGGTCTGAAATTAAAACCTCGACTTCATCAGATACAGAACATATATCTGGGCAGACAGCTTCAGTATTTTCAACCAAATTGCTATTGGACGATTTCATTAGTTTACTATGAACAACATAATCTGTGCTCATTGCAGAAGCGAGACCCACATTAAGTGGAATATTGTCGACTGAACTGTTGTTAATTATAATCTGTTTAGATGTATTAGCAGAATCGTTGTCAACTATGAAAGCAGGATTCCGTGGTACAAGTGCAGTAAATGTTAGCGATTTGGCAGCATCCAAGTTAGCAGAAGAGCAATTCGAGGGCACAACTGAAGATGACCATGACACATTTTTATCTTCTGAATAATTTTCAGATATCACAGCTTCGCAGATTTCGTACAGAGCAGAGCATGCCTCTGTCTTTGCAATCTGCGAAGTATCAATGTTATCTTTACCCGATGTCTCAACAGAGTCTACAATAGCCACAGTGCCTATGACGTCCTTTGAACTTGAACGCAAAGTTTCGGAAATCATTTTAATCGAACAATCACCGTCCGTGATTCGAGTCGTTCTTTTGCTTGGTGAAATATTTAGTGACATATCTTTGAAAATGCTATCACTGCTAGAAGCATCCGCATTTGATGCTATCAACTTTGCACCTCCATTATTCACTTCTTCACAGCGAGATATCGTAGCATCTATAGATGTGTCTGAGATTGACGATTCATCCGGTGTACTTATTCTTTCATTTAATACAGGTTTCGTCTCATAAGGATGATTATCAGAACGGAGAGCTTGGCTGAGTTTTGAACTGTGATCCTCAGCGGCGGAAAACATGGATTTAAGCTCAGTATCCGTAGCTTCTAGTTGAATAGCTGTCACAACAGCTTCAGTACCTACAATCAAAAAGTAAATAAAACAATCAGCAAAGCAATGAATCTATTAAACATAATGAAAAAAATCAAAGCAAAATCTACTAACATATGTGGACATTATTCATGTACTCTAAACAGTAAATATTTAAGGTAGCTTTGAGGAGTTTGAAATGAAACCTAACAATCTATTATTAAAATAATAAAAGAGGTCACAGAAGGTAGCATAGGAAGAATGAGAAGCAGTGGCAGACCAAGATTAGGAATGTTAGGTGATTTAAAGATACACTCAAATTTGGACATAAAGATGACAACGGAAGACAGAGAAGAGAGGGGGGGGTACATACCATAGTCCGGCCAGTAGCCAATGTTCTGAGAGAGAGAAAACAGTATTCATTACTAGAATTTGCAAATAATCTTTATCAAATTATTGCCAATTGCACCATACCATGATCTTATTAAAAATAATAATAATAAAGTATTACATTTCAAAATGGAAAATATAAAACAAAACAAAATTAAAACCAAATAAAATACTACCGGATTGAACATTTTCAACAGCCAAAGAGTCGGTATTCCTAGAAGCCGATATATCATCCTTACACAATCCATTTTGAGCCAGAGCGCTAGCATCACTCTTACAAAAATCACTTTTCTCGCAGCTGTGATCTGCTGATGCTGAATCGGTATGACCGAACATGTGAAAGACGTATTCAAACTGGGTACAGGTTTTACTGATGATACCAGCAATAGCATCACCTGGCATCATCTGACTCTCCTGAAATAGCACAGCACAATAGTATGGCAAAGTAGAAAATATCTAGAAAATTATACGTAAAGCCAATTTCTTGTGATGTAATGAATAATATACGTAATACATTTTCTTTATTCGTCAAAAACAGACAGGATCAAGATACATCACACATACATAAACATTATACACACACACACATACACATACGATCATCGAACAAACGAATTATAAGAAACTTAAATAGAGTTCCTACTAATGTAATGCCAACTTCTGTAATGTATTGAAAATTTCAGAGAAAGCTCAGATGGGAATTGAATTTGTGCCCTAATGCTTAATAGGCTAAAGCACTGTCAACAAGCCATCTAACAGGTGCAAAAGTAAGATTATAAAAATACAATCAATAGTTTAAAATTTATGATCATGAGATGCATATGTTAATGTAATCACTGCAGATAATTTCTAAACTGGACAAGAGAAAGATGCTGCAGTTTAATTTAAAATATGTCAAAAATAAGTTAAATTTAATGTCCATTTCCCACTTGCAAGCACGTCAGTGACAGGGAGAGCACTGAATTTGAACCCTGAACCTACTAATCCATTATTGAACAATTTTCCAACAATCCACAGGCCCATCCAACAAATAAATAGAGTAGAAATAAATGCATCTTCATAGCGCAACTTTTATAGAACAGGTCTCAAAAAATAAAAAGTCCAGGGTATAAACGAAAGTCTACTCTCAGTTCAAAGAATAAAAAGTTAGGTCGTTAAACCTAAACTGACGGCAAAAACTGATATAGAGGAGAATTAAACAATAGACAGAGACGTTCCAGTAACCTCGAGCCATTGGTCCAATGATGGAGTAGCATAAGCTTCGGTTGTAGGAAGAGAAAATTCATGCAGTCTAACCAAACCTCCATTAGGCTTCTCAGAGTCTTTGATGTCATTATGAACAGGGAGATGAACGCTACCGTTTCCACTATCCACTGAAGAAGCTGCCGCTATACCACTAGTTTTACTTATATCCCTATTATATAAAATATCAGCAGCCTCGTTTTCTTTATTGTAATCTTTGTTTTCTTTAGCATTACATACAGCATCAGCTCCTTTCAAAGCAGCACTAGAACCACTTGCCGCTGTAGTTGAACTCTCGATGGACATCTTTATTTCGTTGATGTTGTTAGCCAGCTGCTCGGCAAACGTTTCGTTGCTTATCAATTCCTCCAGAAGCTGAGCGTAATAGTCCTGCCAACAAGACAACAAGAGGATAGAATTGATTGCAAAAGTTATACGCCATGGACCTGCCGTTAGCTGCCGCAATAGAAGAAGAAAAATAATAATAAATTAATTATTAAATGAAATAATAGAAAAATAGTAAATCACGAGGAAGGCATAGGGGCCCACCTCGTCATAAGCAGAATCCCCCAAGAAATGGTAAATAATAACAAGAATGAGTAGCTAATTACTAGAGAATTTAAAGTTCCACTCATATGTAGAAATGACGAGAAAAACGGAAGACAGAGAAGAGTGGAAGCGCCATAAACCATGGACCTGCCAGTAGGCAGTGCACTGAGAGAGAGAGAGTGAGAGAGAAAACACATCATACCTGATCGGGATGTCTAATTGGGTCACTGTAGTTAGTTCCCACAGCACTGACACTCATATCCAGCCCTGAGGCTTGCGCCGCAGATGCTACGATATCCATTTGATTAGATGGGACGCATGATTGAAAGAGAGCCGACGCTCCAGATAATCTCAGTGAGTCTCGACTCGAATCGGATGTTGTGACGGATGACTGTCTCGCTAGCTGACTAACTGGCGACAAACTTCTCTTTGGAAAGCTCTTCCTACGGGGAGCTGGACTGCTTATACCAATCAAATGACCAAGCAAATGACCAATTAGTTTATATTCTAAAATAAATGGAAAAGTTTAATAAGCTTCCCGACCCTAGCAAAACTGGAAGATGATGATGATTGTTATTTCAAATGATTTCACAAATTAACGATGACAACCTCCTCTCTGATGATCAAAACCCTCTAGGAACAATTCAACACTGATCAGTGAGCACAACCGAGATCAATCGAATATCAAGATCTAAAACACAAAATTCTAATGAATAAATGATCAGAGATCATTAATTAATTAGAATAAACTGACATAAACTGATCAGAGTCTAACAGTTTCTAAGCCTGAAAATATTAAATATTCAAAGAAGTAAAATTGTAACAAATTGAATAGATATACAAAATTCAATGGACAATTCAAGAACAGCAGCAATACTAACGCTTTACGTCTCGGTGACTTCGTATCAGTCTGTTTCATAAGAGTCTTAACTGGAGTTTCCAATTGCTCAATATTAGAGCAATGTGTTGAAGCCAATACTGGATCAACAGTAAAACTTTGAAATACACTGTTACTTTCGGCTTTAAAATCTTGTGCTGAAGATCCAGTAGAGTTTACCAGAGTTTGCGATGAACCTTCCACAGACGCAACCACTTGTGAGGTGACAGTATCAGTGCTGGGCGTTGTAGTATTCAACATTCGGGTGAACTCCTGCAGCGATTCAGTCGTCATAGCGATATTTTCGGCTGTATTATGTTGAGGCATATTCAGCAAGTGAGATTTAGTACTAAACGAAGGGCCCGAATTATAAACAGACGCAGCTCCTGCAGCTGTTGAAAGTGCGTGTTCAGACTCTGCAGTATTATTTGTAGTATTGTATCTTCCACAAGTAACACTGGAACCAACATTCAAATGAATAGTTTGTGAGGCAGATGGTTTATATTGCTGCAGGCTGTTTGCATTGTAAGTATGCAAGTCGCCGGTATTTAACAACCCAGGGTTAGATTTTGCTGAAGAAATGATTTGAGTCACATTTCCTGGTGTAATTAAATCAGCCCTATTTAATCCTTGGTTGGCTGTAGCAGAATTTTCATTAAAATCACGAATGACCGGTGTTGCCAGTCTACAATTATCCAAATTCAAAGTCACTTCTGTTCTTGATAACAATGGGGAATTCCTCGAACAATCTGCAGGCTGGGATTTACCCGACACTTCCGATAAAGGCGTTACATCTCGCGGTGTCAAAATGTTTCCCCGACAGCCATCTCCTAATACAGCCAAGTCGGCAGTGTGAGCTGACGTAGCATTCTGATTAGTTGACAACGGTGTATCAACAATTCTACAATTCTGTCCTCTTGCTTGAGTTCTTCGGTTTCTACATGAATCCAATGCACGTGACTGACTCCTTGGTTTCCTTGGTGATTTCACAGAAGATTTAGACGGACTAGAGATATTGGATGATCCTATCAAACCATACGAATTGGTGTGAAATGTATTTACAAAATGTGATGACGTGTTATCAGGGCCGACAACCGGAACGTGAGCTAAATGAGCTTCTGCAACATTTACAAATGAACGCACAGTATTAGATTTAATGATTCTGACCTAAAACAGATCAGTGAAAAGGCTAATGGAACAAGGGGGGTCGCCAGGTGTCAAACACCCACCAGGGATCAAACACCCACAAGGGGTAAAACACCCACCAGGGGTCAAACACCCACCAGGGGTCAAACGCACAGTATTAGATTTAATTTAATTTAGATTTCAAGTCATCTGGTCAAACACCCACCCTACGATTTCAAGTCATCTGGTTAATGTGCTCTTTTATTAACCAACAGCTCATACCAGAGCTCTGTCTATAAAATCCTGCAAAATTTATGACAATTTTAATTTACAAAATTCTCCAAAGTTCAGAGTAGCTACATGACACAGCACTGGGTTTATTTTTAAAGCAAATAATTTTTCTTAAAGTTAAGAACTCTCGAGAACACAGTTCTAAAGCTAAGATTACCATCTTACATAGAGATTACATCTTTAAGACTACATCTGCTTTCATACAAGGGTTAAAAATACCTATAAGTAATAACAATATGGAAATGATAAAATAATATTATAAAGAGCTTCTGCCGCACATGTAAAAAAAGCCAGTAAAGCTAATGTTAATTTCAGTTTCCTCACTCAAAAGCGATGTCAGTGATGGGCAATTTAGACCAGGATTTGAACTCTGCACCTACTGATCCGCGGTCGTACAACTTACCCACATTGCCACTGGCCACAGCTGTATAGTGTAAGATCTTTAATAATTTTTTAAAGTTTAAATCAATTTATTCTTAAAAGAGAGAGCTTTATTTCTACAGTGTATATCAAACAAAATTGCTACACACTTGCATTGAGCATTCGCCCATAATCAGCTAGGATTGACTTCAGACTATTGCCGCAGATGTCAGTGGAAGGAGATCGACCCGTTTGCATTAGAAGACAGAATTCCTTAAGATGTTGACATTCCTCCAGAAAACACAGCTCAGTGCGTCTACAGCCTTCATCGCGAATATATCCTGAAGTCAAAACACAACATTGCAAATCCTATGAATAATTTAAGTGACAAATAGCTTCTTTTAAATTAACGTTAAGTACATTAACGACAGATCTACAAAGCATCATCAACTACGATAGTTCAAGAAAGAATCCTAACTAGCACAACATTCCTATTAGACAAGCGTAGAGTTGGCTTAATCCAACCACTATCTCAATCCTGCCATCAAACAAGTATTTTAAAAATGTAAAAAATTCAATTCAATTAATTCAATATATTAGAGTTTTAAAATAAAACCCACTATTTTCAAGAATATAGAATGTGCAATAATTATGTAATATATATATATATATATATATATATATATATATATATATATATATATATAATTAGAGCCAAGTTTAACCTCAGTTTCCTGCCTCAAAAATAGTACCAATAGTACTATTGGTACCAATAGTACCAATCCTACTGATCAACAATATATAATTAGACGTTCATGTTTCTAGTTCACGTACTGCATATATACATGTATATATATATATATATATATATATATATATATATATAACATTTGAATATATATATATCTATACATCTATTTATTTCTATATATAAATATATATATATATATATATATATATATATATATATATACATAATAAGCAAATACATATACATACATTATAAGCAAATGTGTATGTATGTGTGGGCATGCACTTGTGCTTGTGTGTGTTGCTTTTATTTCAATGGCAAATTGGTAACAAAATATGGGATACATTAGAGCCGCCAAATACCTAGTACAAGTCTAGAAATATCCGACGGTAGAAACATCTCCATTTCTGCAAATTCTTGAATAATGACTTAATCAACAATTTCAACGTAAGATTTCAGACATTATTATTATAGTGTACACTTGTTGACAATTAAAAGTAAATATTAAACTTTTAAACAACATTTTAAAGAACGTCAAAACCAAAACATAAACACTGTGATCAAGTAATAAGAGCAGAGCATCACAGTGCATAGATATGTCATTGTAATTTTGAGGTCTTCAAATTATTCAATTAAAAAAAGACAAAAAAGCAAAACAAAAAGACTATCTTTCAAAGATATCTTTGGTCAGGACTAAGTTAATAAAATAAAATAATGTCAATTACGCTTTCTGGTCCAGTATTGTTATGATAAGTAAGCATAGCCCTTTACGAAATAATTTTAAGCTAAAATAGTAATTTCATTCTTTAGATTAATAACACCAGACATTGCATTATGTTTTCTGGTAAAAATTTGTATCTATTTATACTTTCCAAAATAGTGTTCATTTAATAAGCATAAGAATTTATATTCTACTTCAAGTTCTAAAACCCGTGATTGCAAAATTACATGTTTACTAGAAATCTGAAATTCTATCACAATACAACCATATTTTTATCAGTGTTCCAGTAAATTTAAACGATTGTTAAAATCACGTATGTACACTTCAGTTAAATTTTCAAATGTTAACTAATTTAATTAAAGAGCGGTTAATTAGAGTACCCGGGTTGACACCGGTTCTGCAATCACGTACGTCACCGTTGTCTCTGAGACATTACAAATTAAGTGATCAGTTCTTGAGTTCTTAATTGACACACTTGACGTCTTGAAAAGAAGCCCTTCGTGCTTCTGACCTTGACGTTAAACCCAAACAATCAGTCAGTCTGCTTGTCAGGCACGTCATCAGATTTCTGAGATGATAACAGGTGGCCGCAAGGCTCTCTTACGGTAGGGTCGAGACTGACTTAGCTTCGTCAATCCCTCCACATGACCTCTGACCTCGAGGATTCTCGATAGTCCCAGATCGATGGTGCGAGATTCGGCTCGGTAATCAGATGAATGTTTAGTTATTGCGGGTACCCTACCTAGGAAGCACCCCACTTCAGGGGAAAGGGTGCAGGGTGGGTGTGCTGCTTCCTGGATGGGGGTTCCCATGTAAGGGATGGTAGTGAACTGGAAGTGGGAGTGCTCCCTCAATGATGGCACCCCAGGGAGTGAAGTGACAATCAGGAGCGGGTGGCCTGGTTGTGGCGTGTAATGCAGAGATTCTTTAAATTAGCTGCGAAATTCGTCCGACTGGTAGGTTCTACTCTGCCGGAAATACTCACTTGAATGAAGTGAAGGATTTTATCTGAGTACAAGTACGTCCCGGGTTGTGTGCGCTGAACCTATGATCAAGTGGAATGGGTGCATGCTGACTGACCTGGCTATGAATCCCAGCCATTTGCCTCTGAGGCGAGCACTCTAACGGTTACGACATACATATCCTCTCCGTCGATAAGATATTACTGTTTTTTTTCTCCATTTGCGGTTTTTTTCTAAGTCTATAAGATATTGAAGATAAGAAAAGATGAACAGCAGTTGCTGGGTGGTTTTGTGTTCGCGTCCTAACAATGATTATCAATCAGTCCTACTGGATCATCATTATCACTAAGATCAACTATTCCATATCCTACTGGATCATCATTATCACTAAGATCAACTATTCCACTATTCCATATCCTACTGGATCTTCATTACCAATTGGATGTACATTTTACTATTCCATAAATTGTATCCCGACTTCAAAGCAATAGGCTAATTAAAATAATATAATTGTAATTAAACTATTTTATCAATTATAGAGTAGGCTACATAGAGAGAAAATCGCTGTTTAGCCAGTGAATGAAGTCATAGCATTCTCAGCCTTATGTCCGTTTAGGCCTATCTTGATGGCCGCATTTCATTATCTATATTGTCTACAGTGTATTTGTATACATGAAAAGAAATTATTACAGATGGTTAGGCCTACAGTACATGCATATCATTTATGTAGATAACCAATCCGGCTTCGCTGCGATTTCAAGAAGAAAGGAAATTTAAAGAAATTCGCTCATGTTGCATTCTCATATAACTCTAATTGGCAAGTTGTCACTTAATTACTCACTTACATTGGAAGACATACACACAAAGGTTAGTTATTTATTCAGTATATGCATACTGTATACTTTTAAAAGTATATATATATATAATATACACATATATGTATATATGCAGTGTATAGGCCTATATATGAGTTCACATAATAACACACACACACACACACACACACACACACACACATATATATATATATATATATATATATATATATATATATATGTATATACATATATATACTGTATATATATACATGTATATATATATATATATACATGTATACGTTATATATATATATATATATATATATATATATATATATATAGAGTATATATATGTATATATAGGTATATAATACTATATATATATATTATATATATATATTATATATATATAATATATATATATATTAGATATTATATTATTATATATCTATATACTCTGACACCGACAGATGAAGTAACGTTGAACATGGTCTCCAGAACTGAAGATGCTCGTTAATCCGAATTGTAAATCAGGTAAAGTACGAAAGTACGAGAGCATATCCACTAATTAACTGGCTGGAGTCTACTGAGAGAGAGAGAGAGAGAGGGAGAGGAGAGAGAGAGAGAGAGAGGAGAGAGAGCGAGAGAGAGAGCGAGAGAGGGAATGGAAAAAATTAATGCTGTGTGATCTACAGAACTCATAACATCGACTGAAAACACTATAACTTATAACACAATTGTTTTATTAAATGGTTTGATTCGCCCAATTATTCATATTATTCACCCAAAAATCCTAATATTTTTATATAATTTAAATATATATGTTTTGCTTACTTTGTATACTTAAAGTGCATGAATTTAGGTATTTTGAATGACCTTAAATTAAACTCCTAAATGCAGACATGACCTTCAAATTAAACTCCTAAATGCAGACATGACCTTCAAATTAAACTCCTAAATGCAGATATGACCTTCAAATTAAACTCCTTAATGCAAGCATGACCTTGAAATGTACCTCTTATCTCATGACCTTCAAATTTAACACTAAATATCACCAATGATCTTAAAATTTAACACTTAATATCACCCATGACATTCAAATTTAACACTTAAATCAAGCATGACTATTCAAACTCTAAGAATCTCCTCTGACATTTTCATCCAGGTGTAAACACTCTGTAACTGTAGGCGCTAAATCCATTTTGAATAATTGAATAGAAAGAGCTCCTGTTTTAAATCCAAATGATTAATGCTCATGCGAAAAATCAAAAGCATACATAAATAAGAATATAAATCAGGTATCGTTAATGCCAGGGAGTCTGCAAGAGACGCCTCTGGCATATCCTTATGGCGAGGAACCGGACGTTAAATTCTTACTGATTGATTGATTGATAAATAAATTATACCAATATTATGCATGCATATTTTTTTATAATAATGTCTTTCGTCAAGTATCAGATTCAAAGCATGTATTCCTACTCACAGTTTTTTATGATTTTTTTGTATTTCTAGCAGGCTTAATTGATTAATATTGTTATAGAACGATTTAACTATGATATTGTGTACATTTTGATATAGAAATGTGACCTCTTGGCGTATAATGTTAGTAGGCCAAATGATAGCAACAACAAAAATAATGATATTGATAATGATAATGAGGATGATAATAATAGCCCAATAATAATAAATAGGCAGGAGGACCAGCGCCATTACTGGTGATAAGCGCGAAAAATCTTTTCTGTGGCAGCGACTGTCTATTGCTCTCCAGCGATTCAATGCAGTCTGCTTCAGTGGCACTTTGGCTAAAGCGGCTTCCCAGAGTGCAGAGGAATTATTTTAATCGCTTTTTTAAAACTTTTAAGTAAAGTCTCTTTTATCTTATTTTTTAGCCCAGGGACCTTTACAGCCCAGGGCATTAAAAAAAAAAAAAATAATAATAATAATAATTGCATGCCGCCTCGCAAGCATACATGGTCTCTGTCTCAGGATGCTAACAAGAGAAACGGTACTTGCAGTGTGTGAGTGTCCGGGGTGGAAGTTCCTGTTTCAGATGACGAAAGAGCGAAGTTTCGCAAATCTTCCAGGCCGCGTACTCCTGAGGAATCCCTCCGATCCATAGTGACCTCAAAGATCGAAGACGGAAATTTAAGAGCAGCCGTGCAAATCCTGTGCTCAGAGGAGTCGCTGGCCCCGAATAATGATGAAACTTACAGAGAGCTGAGTCTGAAACATCCATCAGCGGACAGTACACCCCGTAGTCTTCTTAGCTCAGCCTCTCCCCAAGCGAATACGCTCCAAGTCACTGAAGCGGAGGTAATGAAAGCCGTGAAAAGTTTCCCCGCCGGTTCCTCTGGAGGCCCGGATGGTCTGAGGCCACAGCATATCCTGCAGCTGGTGACGTGCCCCATAATGGGCAGGGAGACTCTAACAGCCATTACCGGTTTTGTAAATCTCCTTTTGCTGGGTAAATGTCATCAGGAAGTCAAGCCGTTTCTTTTTGGAGCCAACCTAATTGCTCTGAAGAAAAAGACCGGCGGGCTTAGACCGATTGCTGTGGGCTACTCTTGGCGCAGGATCGCTGCCAAATGTGCTAATTCCTTCGCCCTAGACAGGCTCTCAAACTCTCTTCAACCTATCCAGGTAGGCGTGGGTGTCAAAGGAGGTTGTGAAGCCGCCGTGCATGCCACCCGTCGATTCATTAGCAGCATGCCAGACGATTGGGTAGTGGCTAAACTGGACTTTTGCAACGCTTTCAACTCCCTGAAAAGGGTTCCCATGCTAGAAGCTGTAGACTCTTCACTACCTGAGCTGGGGCCTTTCTGCCGTCTGTCCTATGAAGACCCAAGTGTTCTACGTTTCGGTCAACGGGTGATCATGTCTAGCGAGGGGGTACAACAGGGTGACCCTTTGGGCCCTCTCCTGTTCAGTTTGACAATACACCCGTTGCTCCAGTCGCTATCTTCTTCTCTGAAAATAGGTTACTTAGACGACATAACTGTGGGCGGGGTTGAGTCTACCGTGGCGGATGATATCTCAAGGCTGATGGTTGCGGGAAAGGCTTTGGGGCTAAGCCTGAATATAAATAAATGTGAGCTCATTACCACTCGATCCGACAGTAACTTTCCGGCCATCAATACATTCATTCGTGTAAAGCCTGTCGAAGCCAGTCTACTTGGAGCTCCATTGCAGACGGGTCAAGCTATGGATTTGGCTCTCAATACTCAGTGCTCTAAACTAGAGAGAGCCGCGAGCCGGTTGAAGCTCATCTCCGCACACGACGCTCTAACGATATTGCGGAGCTGTGTAGGTTCTTCAAAACTCATATACTTATTGCGTGCCTCTCCATGTGCGGGTCATCCAGCATTGCAGAATTATGATTCCATCATGCGAAAGTCGCTCAGTAGCATCGTTAATATTAATGTTAACGAAGCTCAATGGATTCAGGCTAGCCTGCCAATATGCTACGGAGGATTGGGTATACGCTCTGTCTCGTCGCTGGCACCTTCTGCCTTTTTGGCTTCAGCCGCGGGGACTGGCGTTCTACAGGATTCAATCCTTTCCGGATGCTTTCAAATTCCCGACTTGGAGATATCCAGGATTCAGGGCATTTGGACTGCTCTGTCCACATCCGAACCTCCAATCGGTATGACGGCTAATAGCATGAAGGCTTGGGACTCAAAGGTCACTACTGCTTTGCACACGGAACTCTTTGCGAAGCCACTTTTGCCACAAGAAAAGGCGCGGCTGCTCGCAGTGTCGGCCCCCCATAGTGGAGACTGGATCAAGGCTTTACCAATCTCATCATGCGGCCTCCGTCATTACTGGTGATAAGCGCGAAAAATCTTTTCTGTGGCAGCGACTGTCTATTGCTCTCCAGCGATTCAATGCAGTCTGCTTCAGTGGCACTTTGGCTAATGCGGCTTCCCAGAGTGCAGAGGAATTATTTTAATCGCTTTTTTAAAAAACTTTTAATTAAATAAAGTCTCTTTTATCTTATTTTTTTAAGCCCAGGGCCCTTTACAGCCCAGGGCATTAAAAAAAATATAATAATAATAATAATGATAATACTAATGGTACTAGTAAGGTTTTTATCAGACCTAGGGTTCTTTGCACCCTGGGTAAAAAATTTTTAATAATGACAATAGTAGTAATAATAATAGTAATAACAATAATAACAAAAACATTAAGAACAATAACAATAACAACAACAGTAGTGTACGAGTGTGGAGGATTTATTTTAGCCGCTTCATTTTTGAACTTTTATTTAAATAAAGTCTCATTTTATCTTATATTTATTCCATGAACCTGTAGAGCCCAGGGCATTAAATATTAATTATGAATAAATATTAAATATTAATAAAAATTGTAAAGACTTGACGTCGTTTCCGCATTCAATGATGATGTCAGGGACGTCCCCACAACACGCTATTAATCGATTCGCCCAAACCGATCTGCTAAAAGCATGTGCTGAATAGAAGGAATAGATGTAAGGTGCTAAACGATGCCGGTCCTGTAATAAATTGAGGAAAACTAAGAAAGTCAATGGAAAACTACCTTGAAAGGCATATCTTTTGATGTGCCTTCTATTTTGATCATATAGCCCAATTTTTCTGTATTTTAGCAACTTTGTGAGAATCTGCTGTGTTGTAATCTGCATTAATTGGCGTATTATTATGAGTTGTTGTCTGTGTATGTTTCCTTATGATTGTGGGCTGTCAACTAGATAGGATTTATTTATCCTCTTTAATGACCCGCTTGTACATGTATGTGAAATTTTGCATTTCATGCTTTGACAATATTTACAATCTAATGAAGACCACAATGGAGTCTATGTACTTGTATATTAATTGTGATTTGATTAACATGGTACTAGATAGAGTGACGGTCGTGACAGCAAATATTGAGTTAGGAATACGGATCTCTGATCTTCCCGTACATTGCTCGTGAGAGTTCATATGTTGATCCTATAAATGTGTCCTGACCAAGGATTCGCTTAATTTCTCTGGAACAGTGCTTAAGGACTTGACCGGATGCATGAAGAGCTTAGGACGTACCTAAACAAACGAATACGGATTGGGTAAATATTTACACAGGCGGAGAAAACTCTTTCCATAACGTTGTCACTCCGACTGAGCTACGGATAATCTGAATCAAATGTTAAAATAAAACCTAGATTATATTTGAACATGGACCTTTATTTGGCCGTTTATGTGGTAACATACAAATAACTACATCTACAATTCATAGTAATTACATTTTATAATTGAACCTAAAAGAGATTTTTCTAACCAAACATGTTTATTACTAAATAAATTGCATATTATTATTGTTATGAGTAGTAATAATAATAATAATAATAATAATATTATTATTATTATTATTATTATTATTATTATTATTTTGTTTTATTATTTTATTGTTTCATTAATTATTATTTTATTATATTTTTCGTTAGTCAACTAAGAATATTAATTATTTATGAATTATTCCAGAGAAAATTCACTACAGTTTCGTATTGTAATTTGAAAGTGATGTAATTAATAAATTCACTTAAATGAAGTAAAATGATGAGATGAGTCAAATTGATAACGACTACAATAATACTCACTTTCTCAGCTGATTTTTGTTTGTAGGCTACTGTATACCTCACAGAAACCTTTCATGATTAGTTTTTTATTTTTACAATTTTCTTCTGTTGGCTCATTATGACCCTATTTCCTTTAATTGTTTTTACTTAATAAAGAAATGCATAGATAAAGCAGTTTGAATGGAAAAAAGTTACACGTATAAAAGATTCCTCAAGTGATAATTTAAAGGAATGACAAAAATTAAGTAGAGTACCGGCTAAACATTTCATCAATCATCTGATGCGATATCAGAGAAGTCTCTAGATAGAGAGAGAGAGAGAGAGAGAGAGAGGGAGAGAGAGAGAGAGAGAGAGAGAGAGATAGATAGATAGAGAGAAAGAGACAGAGAGAGAGAGAGAGAGACAGAGAGAGAGAGACAGAGAGAGGCATCAGCACTAGAGAGACAGGCACAAACATCTTGTGCCTACACTAGCACAAGAGAGTCAGGCACAGTCGTCTTGTGCCTATACGAGAACAAGAGAGACAGACACCAGTGAAAGAATAGCAGATACATGTACTATATGCCAGTGTAAATTAATGATAAAATAGCGAAGTATTAAATTAAAATGCACATCAAATCAAACCAATGACCGAAAATAGAAATATACGGACAGCAATTATATGTACTTCTTCAAAAATAATTTAAATTAATTATCATTGAGTATAAAATGATAAACAGCTTACATGAAAAAAATTATTACAAAGTATCTTATTAACATGGCGACTGTTTTTAATAAAATCGTAGTAACAATAATTATGGCAGCTCCACGACATTTTCAAAATTATTACCAATGACGTCCGTAAAAGCTCCAGCAGCTACTGTCAAGTCAAAAATCACAAGTTAAAATAACGCAACTTGCTACCTACTCCATACACTTCTCTACAGTTTAATGGGAAACATATTTTGCGTTTTCAATTATGTTGGTAGTAGGTGGAAACTCGATATGTACTAATGCATGGCCCACTTATTGGATTAAAGTGCTTGGTAATAGCACGACTTGTAGCAAGATTAGTTTCGTTGAAAATATGTTAATTTTGAAAATGCATGAGAAATTGAAGAAGGTTTAATAAAGAGTTTTCCAAAGATATTTGAGAAAATTAAAATATAGGGAACTAATAGTGCTAAAGTAATATGTCCGTAACAAGGACACAATATAATAAATAGCTTTTTAAAACGACAGCGCGAAGATGATGGTGGCTAAGAAATCACCAGATATAACTACAGACAGTGAGAGGGTTAAGAAGACTTAGAAAGAAGAACAGAAATAATTGAAGACTTAGGAATACAGGAGAAAAAGGACAAGAGAAAGACAGCGAGAGGGAGAGAGACAGAGACAAAGCGAGAGAGAGAGAGAGATACAGAAAAAGAGATAGAGATAGAGTGAGACAGAGAGAGAGAGAGAGAGAGAGATATGGAGTGTGTGAGGAAGAGAGCGAGAGAGAGAGATACGGAACGAGAAACGATAAGAGAGAGAGAGAGAGAGAGAGGGACAGAGAGAGAGAGAGAGAGAGAGAGAGAGAGAGGGACAGAGAAAAGAAAGAGACGGAAAGAGAGACGAAGAGAGAGAGAGAGAGAGAGAGAGTGTGTGATGGTGAGAGAGGGAGAGATCTCGAGTGATGGAGGAACTTTTATTGATTATCCTGAAGGATTCGACGCTTGAGCTAGCGCCGTTGCTCTCATTCGCTTAAATATCAAGAGTCCAAACTCTCGGAGACAAAAATATTCCGTATCGCTCTCAGCATTTGTCATCTCGTTCAGTAGCACTGCGCTCATTAGTAATTTAGTTCAGTCCTTCTAGCGATTAATCGCATTTCCATTACGCTTTTTAAGTAACGGTAAACACAACAAATTTATATTATAATAATAAAAAATTATATTAAAATATTTTATTTCTAATTTAGTACTACATGTAGATATTAGTTACTATTACATGTAGATATTAGTAGAGAATAGTTACTTAACAATTCTATACAGTCCGGCAAAGCACTGCAGTTTCTTTGTTATTAACATCGTTATACAATAATTGACTAGATTCAGGTAATCGATTACAATAATTGATTCAATTAATCGTAATTGAATGCTACTTAAATATTTAGTTGAATGAGCTGAAGACAGTCGAAGTCGATTGATTAAATTCTTTTCGAGATATTGAACAGCTAAGAGCGAACAAGGAATATTTAAAATTAAATAACTCTTCTCTCGTGATGAACCTGCAGATGGTTGTTGATAGAGAATAGCGTGATGTAGCAATTTCACGCTATAGAATTGAGACGAGTTTTACTGTACTACCGACTTGAAGCTGAGATATTATGGAAGCCTTGAAAGCCTTAAGACTTATAAAGGTATGCACAAATTGATCACTGCAATTTCTTTCTTTCGACCTTTTTTTATTCATGAACAATTTCATGTGTTATTTTGTATTTTATTGGCTGACAAGTATAATGTCGGGTTTTATCGTAAATTTAATCCATGCATTTTAGAGGTAATTTACTCATTGTAGTGAAATTATCATCTTTGCTGTTAACACCTTTCACTTAAATAGTGTTCAAATAACAAATAAAATAATTAATATTAAAATAATTTTGTGGTTAAATAGTGTTCATTTAACCTGCTATCGCGAGTTTATTCTAGAATTCAATAGTGCTCAGTGTTGTCATTGATGACTGTCGCACTCTAATTATTTTTATTGTTGTTGTTGTTGTTGTCCTTGTTAGCAGACCTACATTTACAAAAACACAGTAAATACTGCTGCTGCTTTTTGACTTTAACCTCTTTTGATTCTCATCAAATATACTGAACGCTCAAAATTAACTTCGCTGGATAAAATTGGATACCTTTATCAGAAATGTCTGCACTTGTATATGTCGGAGAAAGAGTTTTACTTAGTAAATCAAATCAGTATTAGGATAAGAGCACAAACCTTTAATTTTAATAGTTTTTCTGGAAACTTAATTTAAATCAAGAACGCCTGATAATTTTTTTTAATGTTTTATTTTCTAAAAGGTATTATCTAAAGATCTTAGGTAGTTGTTATTATTTCAGTTTTTGACTTATTTTGTGTTATTTCATATTTTTAGCCGTCTAGGATGCATTGCCAATGTTTTATTCAGTTTTCGGCTAGTCGCCTATTTCCACACATTCGGCTTTCGATTGATCAATTTATTTTACCTTTAATGACAGAAATACATAATACGAGCAATTTATATTTTAAATCATCCAATTTTTCTGTCTTTTATGTAATAGTAATAAGAAGTAATGTGTCGTCCCTGACATCATCCCTGGATGAGGAAACTGACGTTAAACCTTTATTAATTTATATTATTTTATTATTAATAATAATAAAGGTTTAACTATGTTTCCTCATCCAAGGATGATGTCAGGATGATGTTATAATTCTAGCGGGTAAATATTGATGTATGAAGCGACCGGAAGTACTTTAAATTTGCATTAAACCGTCACTTTGAACTAAACTGATTTTTGATAGTACACCATGAGCTGAGTTTTTCTATAGAGCAATCCCGCCATACAAGTTCTCTTTCCTTCCATATCTAAATGTGAGATTACCAATTATGATTTCCCATAATTCTTCCTATCATTTTCTATCTGATTCAATGCAACCAATACTTCGGGCTTCTAGGAACTACATCAATGGAGACATTCTCGAGATAAGGACGCCGCGGAAGTATTAATTAAGCCGGATTATGCGCAGAGAAGAGCGGACCGGATGCAGACTGGTGAGTTCGGATGGTCGGCGCATCCTGTCTGAAGTGCGTGCAGGATTCAGAGTGATCGGATGTCATGGAGGTATCTCAGTGCATCGCTGGGGGCTGGGGATCTCAATGTGTTGCGTGTCTTACAGGAATTATATACAAGTTTATATAAAATTTTATTATTTATATTTCTCTTCAGCACTTGTTTTTTGAGATCGTTCGGAGTGAATCGATTTGTAGTAACATGTGATGGGGGACGTCCCTTGTCTTCATCCTTTTATGAAGAAACGGACGTTAAGCCTTTATTATTATTATTTGGTAGAAACAACCTAGGGTAATTCAGCTGAGTATTATTAGCTAAAGAAGCGATGACGCAGTTTGCGTCAATAAGTTCGTCGGGGTACCTGAAAATCAAACTTAGGTGTGGGGGGTACCGTACTATAAGGCGGTATCCCAACAAGTTGCGTTTTGAGTCATAGGCAAAACAGGGGGAAGCGACCCGGGATGATCTGTTGACTTATACTAAAGGGATGTAAGTTATGTATAAAGTCCCATAATGCTATCAAATTGCGAGTAATATGATATGAAAGTTGAAAGAAGTTAGCCAAGGTAGTGATAGAGTGTTTCGTTATGCATATATATTTTGGATGATCATTATGACAGCACTCGTAGATTTCCTAATATTGTGATCTCAAAAATTTATGAAAATCTCGCATCTCTGCCGACATAACTAGTCCAGGCTGTTTTTGACTCAATTATTTATTTCATTGCTTTTAATCTTTATAATTTTATCAATATTCAGCAACATGTGTTCTTCTTATTAAGGTTCAAGACTAAAATTTTCAAAAAATATGCTCTTGGCTTCCTTTAATTTCTCATGTAACTATGTTAGCTTTCCTTTCCGAACATAAGTGGTGAGTAGTGAGTCAACTTTCATTCATTACTTGAATTCTGAATATTTTATTATTCCGAAATTTTTGTCGCCTTTTAAGTCTATCTTTTAGCCGGTTTACGTTACAATCAACTGACAATCTGATAGAAATCTACTACCCCGCTGCACCCGCTAATGTAGCCCATTGAACGGGGAGTTCAATCTCACCGTTCAAAGAACGGTATCACTCTGGGATGCAGCAGCCTCGAGGAATTTCCTTGCAGAGAAAAGCCAGGAAAATGAATCTGTCGGTGCCCTTAGGAACTGATCGATTAGACATGTAATTTAGAATTGACAAATCGTTCCAGACTCTGCTTAGTTTTCCGATTCCCCAGCGGTAAGCTGCTATAAAAGTCTGTGTCAACATCGTGTATTGATACAGAGGTTAAAGACTTCATTTAGCAGCTTTACGTATGCAATGCTCTCTGGGACCTTCCATGAAAGCAGAATGAAGATTTAATCTAGTGTTATAGTTATTCTTGATTTACTAAGGATACATGTATAACCATAATGTCTGAGTGACTGAAAAATAGAATAACCTTCAACTGAACGTGTCCTAAGAGGCGACTGATGAAGAACTGATGAATGCAACGGGAAGGCACCTCAGTAACTGCACTTTTTCCAAGCTATTGGCTACATAAGGCTCTTCATTCTTTTGTTGATTTGCAGTTTGATGTACCGTTGCGACTGTGAAATAAATAAATAAATAATTTCCAAAAAAGTCACTTAAATTAAATCTAAATAACAGTGATATAATGACAGAACTCCGTAAAATACTCCGTAGCCTACGATGTCTCAATAGTTAGAGTGTATAGCGACAGGCAACGTTATGGAACTGTAAATGTCCTGAATCCCTGAGATAGCTTCACGAGAGAGCTTATCAAAGAAATAATATTCAAAGTGAATAAAGATCTTCTTGCTTTAATAACATGGATAATTGATTTAATTACTTATATCAATTCCATCTCAGGACTTGATCCATCTAGATTTTCTTAGATGGATCATGTCCTGAATGGTTTACTAAAACAGGTAAGCTCATTGAGGGAAGAATGGAAAGAAGAAAGGATTTTTGTTTCACCGGTTCTAAAATGAATAAAATTTTCAGCAGTCCAGAAACCAGGAATTTTTAGTCTATATGCAAAACTATCCCCTGAGCAGCCTCTCAATAAAGCCGTAACAGGGTCCTTGACTTAACGCTTAGTTTTAATTTGAATCCCTCACTACGCTCCAAGCACCCACGAGAGTCTTTTAATTCACCGGTCCGGTTGAGATGAAATGACGCAATTCTGGAATTAGTATTCGGCAGAAGGAAAAGTTTAAATTGAATCCGGTGACATAGGGAACGTGACAATAATTCATAAAATCCCTTAAGATGTGGGAGAGACTTGACTCTAACAACTTTGCGTACATGTGCATGTATATAAATCTAGAGATGAAAATAAACAAAGCTTATTATAAAATTATATTTTTGTAACTTTATGCCAATCTTTCAGTAACTAACTTTATAGGCTCTTTTTTTCTCTTAGTGCACTGCCTACTGGCAGGTCCATGGTACGGAGGCACCAACCCTCTCAATTGAAGGGGTGCACGGGACAGGGGGCATTCATTTGTGTTGTGATATACCATTCATTCTTTGGGGTTATTCTTTTGATGAGGTGGACCCCATGCCTTCCTCAGCTTCGACTAACGGTTGTTGGGCAGGGGCCTCAATCCATTAGAAAACAGTCCTGTTTACCCTATATAGGCTGTTAACACGTCTAAAGATAGCTAACGTTTAAACATCTATTGCGTCTAAAGATAGCTGTACGTTTGCAGGGTTTCAAGTGATTTCTACAGCCGCCCACAGACGTCACGTTTGTAAATGTGCATGATGCCGTGTTTAGTGGATCAATGAATAATAAACGAGGGTGCGACAAATCCGTTGTAGAGATCTGCGGTCCTGTAATAGAATAAAAGACAATTAAGTGAAAACAGATCCCTACCTTCCGGATTTCTTCTATAAATAAAATCCCTAAATAACAGTACATATATCTATGCGGGCTTGTACATTTGTGATATGCGTGTATATATGTATGATAATCTTCACGGTATTATGCGATACAGTAGTGTGCGATATTATGTGATATGTTGCATTATGTGACATTGATACAATAGTATGCGACATTATTTGATATGTAGTATTATGCGATATGGTATTATGTTATATTATGTTATATTATGTGCTATTACGTGATATAGAATTGTGTGATATTATAATATCTGATATGTGGAATTATTTAATATGGTACTATTTGATTTTATATGATACTACTTGATTACAGTATTGATGTTATGTTATGTTATTCATGTATGCTTTATTATGTGATATAGTATTATGTGATATTATGATATGTGATATTATGCTATATGTGATGTTATGTGATATAGTATTATGTGATATTATGATATGCGATATTATGTTTTATTATTTGATATAGTATTGTGTGATATTATGATATGTGATATTATGCTATATGTGATATTATGTGATATAGTATTGTGTGATATTATGATATGTGATATTATGCTATATGTGATATTATGTGATATAGTATGATATGATACTATGTGAAATGTGATACTATATAATTATAGTATTTCATTATATTATGTAATATGTGGTATTACGTGATATAGAATCATGCAATATTATGTTATATTTGATATTAGGTGGTATAGTTTTATGTGATATTACGTTACTTATAAGTGGTATTGTGATATGGTATTATATGGTATTATTATTGTATATTATTATGTGATGTGATACTACGTGATACAATTTAATGTAATATTTATCAACGTTATTTATACATCCTTTACGCAATACAGAAGAAGTTGAACTTATTTCTGTTTCAATTCGCGATGATGACGGTGAAGTTTTGAATTACCTACGCACCTCCAACCTAAACAAAAAACCCGCTTATCTATCATGGGACCAGGAAAATATCAATACTACATTAAAGCACTATGACAGAGACAGGGGTCAAATCTATCATCGTAGATCATTTCTTCAGAATGAAAGCATTGCTGATGCCTAAATTCCACTGAGAATATTCGAGTCCATATAGTGGGACCTATTATATTGAAAAATTGCGTCCCTTGTTTCTGCTACAATCCCTAGGGGCAGCAAAATTGCATGACGGTGCGTGAAATAGATGATACAATATCTTAATGTAGTCATAATGCATTTATTATATTACATTCTAAACCGAGATTGAAAATTAAACACGAAAAATTGCTGTGAAATAGATCAAACTAAGCCTAATACAGTCACACAATGATCAATCGATGTTCTATTTCTGTCCATCCTTGGGCATTTCTATAACAACCTGTTTCCAGCGAATATGGCACAAGAGCCGAAGTATCCTTAAAATTTAATTTTGAGACCAAATCACAAAGGCAATAGCAAAGAAATTTTATGCGACGACCGGACTGGATGGTGAAGTTGCTAGCAGTCTTGTCAAATAAGCACAATGCTATCGGTTCGAATCCAAGATGAGTCTTTTCGCATTATACATGTATACTGCCTCAGTGTCAATATTTCGTGAAGTAAGAAGCTGGAAGTTAAACTTGTTCTCGTAGCATTAAATAAGGCGACATATACTCCGCTAGTAAGTCTTAGTTAGTTAGGCGAGTTAGGTTTTAGTTAGTTAGTTAGGCGAGTTAGGTTTTAGTTAGTTAGTTAGGCTAGTTAGATCTTACTTTGCTAGTTAGGCTCGTTAGGTCAGAGTCAGTTAGGTTAGATAGGTCTTAGTTTAGTTAGCTAGGTCAATTAGGTCTTTAAGTAAGTAAAACATTCAATTACTACAAGAACTTGTGCAGGAATATCAGCAGCAAGAATGATAATAACAACAATATTATTTCTAACACACTTTGTCGGTTAATTTTCTCGCCTGGCTTTCGTAATAATGCCTGAAAGCGGTATCGACTGCCTTCAGGCAGCGGTATCGACTGCCTTTCTTATACACACGACTGACAAGTAATTGGAGTCATATCACGAGAGAAAATTGGCGTCACACAGCTTTGAGACGTGCCGTATAATGGGCAATTTACGAGCCATCTGTGGCAAATTTCTCGTTTAGCGCGCTTTGAATTTCATTTATGTTCTGGATTGCGAAAAATCTTAAGTTGATAACAGCAGTTCTACGCATTGGTTATAAAAAATGTGGTAATTGAAGTTGGAATAATAGTGATTAGTATAATTGTCTGTTCGTATCCCGACCCCAGTTAAACTGGGATTCAAGGGAAGATTATGATGATGATGACTATATTATTCTTTGCATTTAAAATGAGCTTAAACTCTGAGCATCTTAAATCAGATTATATCAACAAAAGTTATAGCTAGACGTGCCTTACAGAATACAATAATACTGCTACATTGTCTTTCTTGTAAATGTTTTCAAGAAGCAGAAACTTGATTAATTTATTAATTGCATTAATTTTTAAATACTTAGTCAGTCAGGATTCGTCGTTGCTTGCTGGCACAGAATGAGCGTGGTAACGGTTGAAAGAATGTAAAGATTAGTGTAAATTAGATTAGTTTATCCTATTAAATGAGAATCCAGGTTAGTCTTAAAGCTGGATACGTGGATCCTTTCGGATCGCCAAGCGATGGCCGTGCTAATAATCATTCGCTCTGTGATAAAATGTCTACGTTGACGAGGAGCGTAAGCGCTTTCTCTTATTATCCGCAGCTTTAGCTCTGAGCGTTCAGACGCTGCAGCTGAGTGAAAGCTCGTTAATTCTCCCTATCTCTCTCTCTCTCTCTCTCTTTTCTATCTATCTATCTATCTCTATCTCTCTCCATCTTTCTTTCTCTCTCTATCTTTCTCTTTTTTTCTCCCTCTCTCTCTCTCTCGCTCTCTTATTCTCATCACTTTGGTTCATCTCTTTAGTCTTCTCTCCATGTTTGTGTTCTTGCGATCTCTCTCTCTCTCTCTCTCACTCTCGATTCTTCGCTATGTCTCGCTTTTACTCTCTATCGATTTCTCTTTTTTCTTTTGATTTTCTCGTTTTTTCTCGCCAATTTTTAAGTGTATTCACTACAGCAAACTCCCCAGTATTCGCTCAAGAAATCGCTGCGTTATATCAATTGCTGCTAACAAGTTTCTAAATTAATGACAATGACACAAACACGAATTGCATTATCATGGATTGCATTATCATGGATTGTATTATCATGTATTGCATTACCATGGATTGCATTATAATGGATTGCATTATCATGTATTGCTTTACCATGGATTGCAGTATCATTAGAATTATCAACCGATTCTCCGTAGACAAACATCTAGGGGCAATATTAATTGTAATTTATAGTCAATGTTTGCTTCCTTACTGCCTTAAAGAATTTGATGCGACTTGCACGTAATGGCTTTTTTTCATTTAAACGGATTGCTCGATAAGATAACTAAAACGTTTATTTTTAACGTTTGTTTCTCAACTGCTGTAAAGAATTTGATGAGATTTGAACGCACTGGTTCTTTGCTTTTCAAAGGTTTGCTTAATAACATAACTACAATTGATTGATGCTGCTGATGTCATCATGTAAGCAGGAAATAGAACAGCGAGAATCTGATCATTTGTATTGACACAAGGCTAGGATACTCCGCTCAGTTTGATCTGGAATTGACAAAAGCTTTAAGTAAGATCAAAGCTGCTGGAGAAAAACATACGTGATTAACAAAAGAACTGTGAAACGAGATGCTAAGCTGTATGCAGGAGATGATAAGCTTCACCTAACCTGTCGTACTTGCCCTCATTCTTGAATCTAGCAATTAATTATAGGACAAATTATTAGTTATATTTCCACTCTTCTCAATTGTTGGTTCTGGAAAACAACAAATGCTATTGGTCAGATTGACATAAAATCCGCATAACGATGTAGAATTCTAGGTTATCATGGAGAATTAAGAGTCGGAATTGTTTTTTGCAGCTGCAGGTGAGTGTTTGTACGCAACGAATTGCTGATTGTTTGAAGAATTTCTGCTCTAGAATTAAGCTCTTTACTCTCAGATGTGAAGACGGCTAATAAATGTTGAGAAAATCAATAGCAGTTCCTCATCCATCGAAGCCGTATGATTAGATCTGTTCCATACCGTCTTACGCTCTGCTTATCTTAACAACAACAACAACAGTTTCAGCAACAACAACAACAACAGCATCAACAGCAACATTAACAGCAGCAGCAACAACAACAACAATAATAATAATAGCAGCAACAGCAGCAGCAACAATAACAACAACAGCAGCAACAACATCTTTATCAACAATTATAATAATATCAAGGGTTCGAAATGGATGCAAAATTTAAAATTCAATTATCAACCCTAAGATAATTGCTATTTCCTTTATCTCCGCCTTAAAAGAAAAAAATATCCTAATGTTGGCCAATGGTTTTGCAGTAAAATGTAGCGCAAACTAAGTAATGAACTTTTCGTGATATGCCAATAATTGTGAATTCAATCATTCACTAAATCAATAATTTAATTCATTGGCGATTAAAACTAAGTAGGGCTGGTAACTGTCAAAAATTTGTTAACAGTTTAATTTTAAAATTAACCATTAATTATTCGTTAATTTAAATTTATTATTTTATTGTTAAAATTATATATTTTTCGTTCCGTGATAAGCGAATGACTTGTGAAAATCACACAGAACACGTTTCAGTTGAATATACTGTAACGTCATCACAAAATTTAAATGCAAAATAATCAGGCTTAAGACCATTAACAACCTTATATTTAACTTTCCTGTTATTTTTAAAACTCACTGTCGGTCATTATGGTGAACTTTAAGGGCCTATAAATTGCGTTCTGTTATTGTATGTCGGGTAAGCAATGGAAACATATTATAGACCCATTATGTGAAACACTATAATTCTTAAAAGGCACTTTTAGAAATGGTTACTGCAATCGTAAACTTCCTCAGCCCTTTAAGTTAAGAAATAATTAATCGACTGAATGACCAAGATTGATTTAAAATTAACTGTGAAACAGATTCTGCTTGCGTAATAGATTAATCAGTTGTTAATCAATTACTAGTCATCAGTTTACGCAACTGTTAAGGTTTAAGCACTTGACTATCTCACTAGTAAATATGACCATAATTAATCTATCAATCAGTTAAACAATATTTTATTCTTGAATCTAGTTGACAAAGGGATGCTAATATTGTCTTATACACGACAATTGAATACCGATATATGCACATTGCATGCATTGAGAAATAGAATCAGCTTAGGCGCTCACCAACCGAACCTATCTCTAACGTTGATTTGAATCTTAGTGCAACAGCACTAAGATATTATACACTATATATAATAAAGTATAATATATAGGCCTACTACATGTATTAAATTTCTTACGTTGCCATGAACTTTTCTATCTTCATGAGAGGTTGTCATAGTGATATTATTCCTGACAGCAGAATGACAGTAAGATTCACTGAAAGCAACAACAACAACAACAACAGTCTAGTAGCGGCTCAGGGGCGTTTCTACACAAGGACACTCAGAAGAAGGATAGGCGCATCCGGGAGGATTTAATCAGCAGATAAGAAAAATCTCAATTAATTGCCGACCCAAGAGTTCAATGACTTGCAAAGCTAATGAGATATGTGTGCCAGGAGACGTAAAAAGCATGATAAAAATTGAAAAATAATTGATGATATATTTCAATGGAAATACGTGAAAAATATGAAAAAATTACGCTCATGCACTGGCTTGTAAATCGTACTTTAAATTACTTTATATCACTTTATATCAAGTAAAACTTTTCCTTTTATTCTTCAGATATAACTTACTCAAACTCTGAGGTTAGACGTGATTTTCTTTGAATTAATTCATCAATGAATTTGAATTAACTAGAGCATCGTGCGCAGCATTTAATAATAATAACCTACGACAACTTCAATGGCGGTGTCATGGCGTGCTTCCGGTCTTCGAGACCACTTTACAGGTTCCTGGCAGGTTATTCTTAATCCTTTCCATGGTTAATAATATTTGCTATTAATAGCGCCAAACGGCAGCAAGCTCCGTTACAAGATTAACCTTTCATGGCCCAATGGGATATCCATCATCACTTGACTGACCTGGGCTTTAAACCCAGGTCACTAGTATCCGAGGCGAACACTCTAATCGTTACGCCATATCCCCTCCCCTCCATTTGTCTAAAACAATATAAACTAGATTCATACAACGCAATACATGGCACCATTTATCATCCTCAGCTTATTAGGAATTAGCCCAGAGGTTGCCAGCTGTATCCGATTGCATTTGGGAATTAGAAAACAGGAACAGCAGTCCTGGAACCGAAGCCTTCGACCCGTTCGCACTCGTCAATGAATGCAAATAAGACATCTGTCTTCATTGCCTTATCCGCTGTTAAGTTTTCCGAGAAGGTTTATCACATTCCATGGCTAAGATTTTGAAGCTAAACTGTAAAGCTAATGTATTTTCTCGTAAATATATGAGGTTTTTATATCGTTCCTTAAAAATTATGAACGTTATATAAATCTTTTAATAAAAATTTAAAGATTATATATCTTCTCTTAATTAAGCATATAGGAATTCCGAGAGTTCGTGGCCTTTATGTATTCCTCTCATTCTGTTTAAACTAAATTTATTCTTATATATATATATATATATATATATATATATATATATATATATATATAATATTGTACGATTTTCTTATAGCGATCTCTTGATAATCCAAAAAAATAAAACCTTGAAGCATTAATAATTAGATTTTATGTGGAAAATGTTTTACAGTTAGGCCTAGAGTAGTTCATATTTAGAAATTATATGTACATTACTAAGAGATAGGAATTGTATAAATTTAATTAAAATTATAAATGTAGCTACATGTATATGCCAAACTAATATATTAACTGGAATTATTTTTATTCTTAAATATTGTTATTATTAATATTAAAATTCATTACTAAAAGTATCTTCTGCTAAATTTGCCGTGATCATGGATTATGGACTAAGGTCATGAACGGATTCAGAAATTTTTTCGAGAAGGTGGTGCATAAATTTTTTCACGACTTTTAGTTAAATCATGCAATCGTTTTGTTAGCATTGAATGACTGAAATGATTGACAATAATCAGACGTTAATGTTTTTCAAATGCTGCCAATTAACATAAAAACTAAACTAAAATCCAATGGAAACAAATAAAAATGTTGAAGGCATATTTAAGCATTGAGTTTAGATCAGGCATTAACCCACCTCTATCTGGAGATAACATGACTAAGTCCCGGCAAATGTTCAGTCAACCTATACCGTGCTCGATGTTGTCATTGACTATAGCATCTCTTCGCTATTATGACGCAGAGTCATTGCCTTGATGCTCGAGTCTAAATTTATAACCGCATCTGATATTCTTAACTAGATACGACACTTGGGCATATGATTTAGAATATCTAACGAGAACATATTGCATCTACTGATACACTCCTTTTCCTTGCGATTCTAAGATTTTTTTTCAGTTGCTGCTAACTAGAGCGACTATTTACAATCTATCGAAACCTCTTTTACTATTGTATTGAAGGGATGCAAAAGTTTTTATTGGACAGTCGAAATGTAGGCGGTCATTCAGAAATGGTATTTAAGTATTTAAAATGACAATGCAATTTTCCGTCATATACCAAATTTCTGATTCTTCGCCCTTGGAAAGTTTATGAATTATTGATAAAAAATATACTTTCAATGATTACAGTTTATATATGAAGAAATATGTTAAAAGAAAAAGCAATTACGAGAAAGAGTTACGTTTTATGCTTTCGAAAGCATATCAGGACGCCCTGTCTATTACATTAATGTTTTTTGAATGTTTTAATAGCGAAGGTGTAACGTCATGAATTTATAAATGACAGAGCCTAAGGTGAAAGCCTCGTGGGTTCGAATCCCAGCCGCGCTTATCTGAGAGTAAAATCTCGAACATTCAAATGGACTGGTTACACGAAAAATGGTCTAAATTGCCCAGCGGTTTAACATTTGGAATTAAAAAGTGATAGATAGCAACGTAGTTGATCATTTCACTATGATGCCTGTTTCACGTTTACAGTTAAAATAAAATGATTTGATTGACCTTGAGAGTCTACGAAATAGTGAGTAAGGTCACGTTATAGCGGTAAACACTGTTTGTAACTGCACACCACTTCAATTCTGTCAAGAAATTAATAACCGTAGAATACGATATCATAATTTTCCTGTCAGCTTTAATTCAATAGCTGACAGTCTTTTCCGTAAGGTTGCGTGATTGTCAACTAAAATTCAGCATAGTTCGTAGTTTTTTAACAGTATAACTTCTGTCTAAAGACAGAAAGAGACAGGGAAAAACATAGAGATAGAGAGAGATAGAGATAGATAGGGAGAGAGGAGATAGAGATAGGGAGAGAGGAGATCGAGAGAGAGAGAGAGAAAGAGAAAGAGAGAGAGAGCGTTTTAGAAAATTTTGTAAAATTTCTCGAGACTAAGCGCCCAATAACCGTTTGCCCTTTCTGACGTTGGTTTAGATTTTAGTGTTTTAGTCGCCTTGTAAGACATGTGCAGTCATCGGTTAGTCTATTTTTCAAACAACCCGGACGCTGCAATGGAATTTTTTTTAAAGTAGCACAAGGAAAAAAATTTACTTAAATATTGTTTAAGTAATTCAGGCTGATAAAGTTTGTTTACATTATAACTTATTCTATCTGTAAGTACATCTTATTTAGTTAATTATAAGCATTATTCGATGAATTAGTCAAGGATGACGTCCCAGATATCATCTCTGGATGAGGAAACGGACGTTAAACCTTTATTAATATTAATATTATTATTATTACTACTACTAATACTTTTCATTATTTTTATTACTACTATTTATTATTATTATTATTATTATTATTATTATTATTATTAGTATTGTTATTATTATTATTATTATTATTATTAATAATAGTATTATTATTATTAGTATTAAATAGTTGAAAATACCGTAGTGACAGGAATAATAGAAGGAAAAAGATGCAAGAGTCGACAACGAATGACGTTTATTAAGAGTCTTAGCAAATGGATGCAGTTAACTGAACAGAGATGATCAGAGCAACAATGAACAGAGACATATGGAGGAATATGACCATGACCGCCCAGGCTTGGAACAGACACGGCACTTAGAGAAGAAGAAAATTATTATTGTTATTTCTAATTTTATTAATCTAACAATTATAATAATATATATCATGTGTAATGATTAGGACGAGGCAGCCGCTGATAGTGCCCCCACGTCACCGGCAGTGGGAGGGGGAGGAGGCAGGTCCACCCCTCGAAACCTTCAGCGCAACCAGAGAGAGAACACCCGCGAGGACCTCACCCAGTCAGCCTATGACGATCCCACCGGAGACAAGAAGGCGAGGATACAATTTAGCCTCAAGTACGACTCTAAGGACTCGACCTTGACCTTGAAGATAATGAGAGCCACGGACCTGCCAGTGATGGATCATATGACTGGGACTAGTGATCCCTACGTGAAGATCCTCCTACTTCCGGACAAGAAGAGCAAGCTGTCCACCAGCATTAAGAGAAAGAATCTTAACCCACGGTGGAATGAGGTGTTCGCCTTCGAAGGTCAGTCGATGATTAGAGTTTTACATAGACAGTTAGTTATGGTTTTATTTTATGATGATTATTTTTCCCATTACTTTGGACTGATTTGAACTGAATTCTCAGGATTTTGGAATTTGCACCGTTTTTGGAACTTCTGTTTACTCACAGGCTTGATTTTGTCTAAATAGTGCTCGATGTTGTCATTGATGACTCTAGCATTATAATTGTTGTTATGTTATGTTATAGTTTTAGATGGTCAGTTAGATATGATTTGGAGATAGTCACTTAGTTATGGTTAGTAGATAGTTATAGTTTTAGATAGTCTGTTAGATATGATTACTAGATTGTCAGTTAGTTACGGTTAGTCGATAATTATAGCTCTAGATAGTCAGCTAGTTATGGTTAGTAGATTGTTATAATTTTAGATAGTCTGTTAGTTATGGTTAGTGAAGAGTTATAGCTTGTTAACAGCCGGCCGAATTTCATTAAAAGAATAACAATTGATCAGCAGTGTTAATGTATTCCACGATATCATTGAGTTAAAGTAATCTATTTTTTAACGCATTAAAATTAAATAAAACTAATAGATTTTTTATCTATTAGAGATCCAATTAAAAATTTATTGCGCTTCATCGTAGAAAATCTACATTAATCACTGTCTCGACTATTAATATTTAACTGGAAATTACATGTATTATAGGTATATTCCAGCATAATATTATAGACTATTCATCCAAAACTTAGATCTTTTCAAGAAAAATTAAATTAAAGTAATAGCAAATAATGTTAGATCAAACAACTTTACACGATATTAAATCTATAGAAATTTAAAATTTTGCCTGTAAAATTCAAATCTTATGTGAAGTCTCTAAATGTTAAGCCTTGTTTTTAAACATGTTCACGAAGCTCTAGCAACGCAACGTGATTTATTAATGAAATTGGCACTCTTGAATTTCTCGATGCTCTTTCTATTCCTCGAAGAAAAGACGACGTATGAAGGAATAATAAAATAATAGTTGCATGAAATAACTGCAAGGCTTCATGACGGATTAATCACGATGTCACGGCGTGATAAACTGCTTCCGGTAAGTCCAGGGACTCAAGTCCTAACCAAGGAGAGTTAATTGACTGGAGAGACAGCTGTGGTGCTTTTGTAGAAATTCTTAAATCCACGATTATTGGAAAGAGTTGGTCCATTATGTTGAGTTGAAGACCACAATTTTGAAAATGTTAAGAATTAATGTCAGTATAATAAACTACGGTGTTTATTAAACAAGAGATAAAATGAGATATGTCATTTAAGTAAGATACGGAGTAAAGGCTTTTTTAAATCATAGATCATTCTTTACGAACTAATCCACGAAAATCAATGTGTTTAGGCTAGCTACATGGAATCTGTCCAGAAAGAGAAGACATGAACATTTCAGCGAAGAAGTCTTCGCTGAAATGTTCTAATTATCTGCACTGGCAAACCTATCAAAGCTCCAGTAGTCAGCTGATAACCCAAATCCGAGATATTTTTAGTATCATTGGTGTTACTGTCAAAGACGGCACGGTTGGGATTGAACCTATTGTATCCTGATCTCAGGCAAGCTTAATCTCTCCTCACTCATCCATCATGTACCAGTACTAAAAACCAATAAATAATTTAATTATAGACTACATACCTAACTCTATTTGAAATATATTGATTAATAAGCTATATGCATCATGAGAAAATATTTAAATTGCACAAAATGTAATTATCCTTTAATAAAATTGAGTTTCAATTGTTGACCATCAGAATTAGATTTGATACATGTATATTTATGACTTTATTTCATTTTAATTATTGATAAATAATTAAATCAAATTTTGGTTTTAATCGTCAAAGTTCTAATACTCAACTACTGGGATGGGCATGGTTTATAGTTAATGTGTAACTACTGCATTTTACAACACGTTATGCTTCAAATATGGAGATCTCTAGTGTTTGCTCCAGTCAAATTAAAATCTTCGCTGAAAAATATTGATTTTGGGATTCTTGAATCGTCGCAATTTCTCGACTGCTGTAGCTTTCTTCAAGTTTCTTCTAGCCAGATTAAAAGAATAAATTAAGCTATATTTTGTTGTTAAAATATATAATTTTTTCAAAGTGTATGGCTTTTTAAATATGCGACTCGTGAAACAGGATTAAGAGTGCCCAGAGGCCTACATGTGCAAGAATATTACCGTAAATTCTCAAATTAATGCCTGTACATTTAGTCCAGTCGATAGACCATGCACCGAACCAATTCTGTTTGAAATCAGTTTAATTAAATCATATGCTAAAGAATACAACGACAGCCATACTAAAAACAATAAATATTTTTGTACAACGGCAGCAATTAATTGCTAAACTGTATCCATTCCACTGAAAAGGGTGGTGGATTTATGATGGCGCTATAAGAAATGCCTAATAATAAATATACTAATAAATATGATGCAATTCATTATTTAAAATGTTGACTTGGACTTGAAGTCTGGCAGGGCACTAGGTAACGTGTACATATTCTGAGATAAGGCCAATCGGTGTACATGTACATGTAGCTAACATCGTTGAAAAGTTTAATATCTTTGAATATTTGTATACATAACACGGGAGTGGTTTATGGTTAAATCCCTATGATCAATAACGTAAGACCTAAATCTGCGCCCTCGATTTGTAATATATGACAAAACATTAGATTAAGCAAAGATGAATTTAGGAGGGATGGGAAATAAACCTTCCCACCGGAAAATACAATATTTGGAACATAGAAATTTAAAAGAAACCATACCGTATTCGAATAGAGGACTTATTCTTAAAGGGGAGGGGGTATAAGGGGGGCTCGGAGTCCTATATACCCTCACTGAAAATTGCTGGATCTGATGCTTTATGTGCGTAGTTTTTACTTTAAAATTAAAAAATATTTTTTGTTAAAGTATCGCTAGTGGGCATTAACGGATTTTATGTGTATGTACAATACCTGGACATACTGACACCCTTTAAAAATAGAAATATAAACGAATGTTTCAATGCTCACGAACCTCTCGACAGGATATTTGATATTTGAACAAAAGACGTGCGACAAAACGTTTGTTTAAGAAAAGCGCCGGAATGATATTAGAGAATTCAATTACGATCTGCAAACATTACAAGGCTAATTACGAGTAACGCAATCCTGCGGCTAATATCATGCAAATGGTTAAACAGAAAAAAATAAAAAAATGGCGAGCGAAAATAAAATTCTTCTGTTGAAAACAAAATTTTTTTTTTTCGATCAATATTCTTCAAAATTGGGTCACGTATATGAGTCAACACAAATATGAATGGACTAAATAAGTAATTTCCTTTATTCCAAGTTACGCAAATAAACAGATGAAAGAGGAAAAAAAACTAAATTGATCACACGATGCCGGAAGGAACTGAAGAAATTAAAGGAGAGGTGAAGTAAACGATGGGAAAATGGAAAATCAGAAGAAACGGAAGAGAGATCTTTCTGAACTCTCATTTTCACAACAATTTTTCCATCTAGAAGTGCAGAATTGCCAAGGGTGAATGTTCGAAATTCTTTCAAGGGTTAATTTAAACATGAAGTACAGTTTGCGTAGTCTTCATGCGTACAGTTACATATGGCACAATACGTAATTATGTTTAAAGAGTTCGCTTTTTGTATTTTAGCTTCCTTATCCTCAGTTCAGTATTATAGTATTCACATTCATTTGTTTTAATAGCACAAAATTGAAGCTAGCGCAGCTTTACAAATAATCTCCCCGTAGCACCGACACATTTTGATGGAATGTACTGACCGACTAGGAATTTGAGCACAGGTCTCAACATTCTGGGGAAAACGTCAAACAAATGCGACAAACCCATTCCAATTATATTTATTTGCTATTTAGATTTTAATTGTAACAAGTTTGACAATTTTATTGGAAATTTAATTAAAATATATAATTCTAATTATTCAAATTTTAGTTTATCGCAGAAGTTTCAATTCCACTAAGAACCCAGTGGCTTATTGATAAAGTGTTTCACACAAATTACGTTGTTGCGTGATTCGAATATCCGACCTCATCAGTCACAGATTGAAGCTGCCGACTACTCTAAGTGTTTTTATTCTAACTTAATACTGTAGAGCGCAACCTTACTTTGTAACATTTTCGTGTAGGATTTTAATATCTAAAATTGTAGAGACTGAGTTTCATAGACAAATTACTTTGAGCCCCAGTTTAAAATTGCTCTCAAATTAAATTATTCGATTGTTCGATGCGTAGTAAAACTTAATTTTCTATTTTACCTATTTCTGTTCATATATGTTACCTCTCTCTCTCTCTCTCTCTCTCTCTCTCTCTCTGTTCACATGTTACCTCTCTCCCTATGGTCACACGTTGCCTCTGTTGGTGCTCAGGTTTTTCACAGAGTAAACTGGTCAGCAGGACACTCTACATGCAGGTCTTTGATCACGATAGATTCAGCAGAGATGATCCAATGGGAGAAGTCTGTGTCCCACTTTGTGACCTTGATCTCTCACAGCCGCTCACAATCTGGAAGAACCTTCAACCCTGCAAGGGAAAAACGGTATGTATTGTTCGTCAACTTTCCAACGAAAATATTGTGTTGCATTAAAGTTGCTAAATGTTGAAATCCGCATTTACTTCAGTGTATCATCATCATCAGTTCCTTGCGTTCAGAAGAGAACACAGGGCGGCAACATTCCTCCATTCTTTCTGTCTTCGAAAATGTTTTCGATGAGGTCGGTATAGATTTGAAATATGCAGCTACTGATCCGAAATATTTCCACAGATACCTAATAATAGATCACTCCTAGGTATCTGTGAGGATGGCCGGAGCCAGTGGCGAAGTTGGTAAGATATCCGACCGCGGATCAGTGTATGTGGGTACAAATTCTGTGCCGCCAGTGATATTTCTCTCGAGATAACGATATCAAGAATATGAAAACAGCAACTTGACATGCATTTAAAATTATAAAGTAATAAGTATATAAAAACAACTATTACAAAAACATCGCATTGGACGAAACAATTTGGATAGGTTGAAAATCAATTAGAATAATCAGATGATTTCATTGTGACACATATGTGTCAATTTCTTTCTCTCTTTAATGCCCATTTAATGCTCATTTGACCTACCATGTGGCGGGTCCAATGTGCATATTAGTTCTCACAAGCTGCTTTCATGCTCCGTAACAAACATTCCATTGATTAACAAGTTAATCCTTTCAAAAAAGCTATGCTTTATCTACATATTAGTGTAGCCTAATGCTAGGGAATAATATGGCTTCGGAGGTGGTTTCCCGTTGCCTTCCCTATATTTTATTCAATCTCCGCATGTGCGGGTAATAGTTGGTCCATTTCAGTGTCCCGGTCACATTACGGGAACTTTGCGTCAGTACAAATTGTAAATTAAAAACTAATCGCGCCTCGGTTAAACTGTTGGAGGTTTAAAATCAAAGCTGAACTTTGCAATCAAGATAAATGGAGAAGTGGAGCGTGGAAGTGGTATGTTTAGTTATCATGCTGGAAGGCGATTGATCTGAGGGAATTACCAGTCATCAGACGTCATTAGGGGAATCCCCTGATTGCCTCATCTAGTTAGGTTGTTGATCACGTGACCTTTTGATTCTTCGGCTTTAGAAGATTGACGCCTCCTTGCGGTACTGAAAGGCTCGTTTACCAAGGTAAATAGAAAAAAAAAATGTTTCATTTAGTTTCAGAATTGAAGAAATACTAAATAATATAAATAATTAATAATAAGTAATAAATAATAAATAATAAATAATGCTAAATTTATTTATTTATCAAGTAAATAAATATATACAATAACATTAGAGACTTAATGGACTAAATATTCTATCAGTACATTTTCATTTAAAACGTCACGATCTAACTCTTCGCCTCTAATCACTGCGCTACTCAAAAATTCATTAAAGGCTTTTACTGTATCACCTGTCCCCCTTTTCTTTAGTTTAACTACATGTAAATAGTTACATGTAGAGCACTACGTACATACGATTGATGTATGCGATGCATACATTATACGCATACATGCGTACTTAGAAAATGGATTAAAAAGCAGTCATTTAATCTGTTAAATAATTCCATAAGCCAGACATTAAATTAGAAAATTTTATTTATTTCCAGGATTTCGAAAATTGAAAAAGAGTCGGCCAATTGTTGGAGAATAAATTTTAAATTAACGTTATTAACTGTCAAAGCACTAAATAATGTCAGCAATTAGAGTGCTGCTGGCGACGACAATGACAACGTCGAGCAGTATTGTTCCAAATCCAAGATGACGAACGAAACAGTGTAAAATTCAAAATTCAAAAAACCAGTCGAAATAAAATTTGTTTTTTTGTATAATTTTTTGAAAAACAAGTAAATAAATAAATGCAGTAAAATTTAGAGACTTGATTGACCAAATATCCTGTCAGTATATTTTAACGATTGTTAAACTAATTCACAAACATTAGCCTATGTAAAGTTTGCTAGGCGGTTAAATCAATGAACCGGTTAAATTAATGTGACCGTTAAATACCGGTTCCACAATCATTTGACGGCTAAGCCTCTGCGAAAGTATAAAAGCGCTATATTATTTATGGTACCGGTTGCTAACAGGTTAATCTATCATGTGACCACAGCGCCTCCGAGGCGGTATAAAAACCACTGTTCCTGGCAGGCATGCCGCTGTCGTTATCAGTTCTCTGAGATGATAACAAGTGGCCGCAAGGCTCTCTTACTGTAGAGGCGGGCGCTGACCTCGGTCAGTCCCATCTCTGCTTGACCGCCGATCTCGAAGCTCGCACCACCTGATCGGTGGTGCGAGCTTCGGCTCGCTAATCAGGGTAAAATTATTAAAGGGTGCTGCCCCAACGGGGTGCTCCTCAGGAACGGGTGTTCCTGCCCGGGGCGGATGTGTCTGCTAGGGAGCAGGTATGCCCCCGAGCAGTAATACTGCTCCGGTGGTGGTGGTAACCCAAGGGTGGTGGAAATCCAGGGGTGGGGATGCCCCGGGGTGAGGGTACCCTGCCCCGGGGTGAGGGTACCCTGCCCCGAGGTGAGGGTACCCTGCCCCGGGGTGAGGGTACCCCTGCCCCGGGGTGAGGGTACCCCTGCCCCGGGCTGAGGGTACCCCTGCCCCGGGGTGAGGGTACCCCTGCCCCGGGGTGAGGGTACCCCTGCCCCGGGGTGAGGATACCCCTGCCCCGGGGTGAGGGTACCCCTGCCCCGGGGTGAGGGTACCCCTGCCCCGGGGTGAGGGTACCCCTGCCCCGGGGTGAGGGTACCCCTGCCCCGGGGTGAGGGTACCCCTGCCCCGGGGTGAGGGTACCCCTGCCCCGGGGTGAGGGTACCCCTGCCCCGGGGTGAGGGTACCCCTGCCCCGGGGGGAGGGTACCCCTGCCCCGGGGTGAGGGTACCCCTGCCCCGGGGTGAGGGTACCCCTGCCCCGGGGTGAGGGTACCCCTGCCCCGGGGTGAGGGTACCCCTGCCCCGGGGTGAGGGTACCCCTGCCCCGGGGTGAGGGTACCCCTGCCCCGGGGTGAGGGTACCCCTGCCCCGGGGTGAGGGTACCCCTGCCCCTGGGGTGAGGGTACCCCTGCCCCGGGGTGAGGGTACCCCTGCCCCGGGGTGAGGGTACCCCTGCCCCGGGGCAGGGGTACCCTCAGGGGTACCCCGGCAGGGGTACCCCGGCAGGGGTACCCCGGTGGGTGTCGGAGGGGTCCACAGTGGTGGACTCCTGGTGGTGGTAGTATTCATTTAATAAACAAATTATCGCTAAATCATAATAAATAATCTATACAAATGATGATGAAAAAATCGGTTAATATTTCATCATTAGAAATAAATCGCTATTTACCTCTCCACTTGAACAAACTACAGACCGATGACTTGCAGTTTCTCGTCAGATCGGCGTGTAATTAATCCAGAAGTGTCTGAAGTGCGTCACGAAACAGACTCGAGTCACTTGAACTAAGTGCTTCCGGTCATAGGACTTCCTCCCACTGGTCGACGATCTTTTCCATGTGAACTAATAGTAATCTTCATAGAGTTTATAAGCGACGTAGAACATTATTTTACAGTTCATATGTAATATAATGCCAGATATGTTGAAGACATTAATCCTGATGGACAAATGGGGGTACTCCATTCACTGGCTGAAGCCAGTGGCGAAGTCGGTAGGATACTCGACCGCGGATCAGTGTGTGTGGGATTCAAATCTGTGGGGTTGAAATCATGGGCTCGCCCGTCACTCAAATCGCTTTCGAGTGTGGAAACTGACGTTAACCTTAGTTTTTTTCCTTTTAGAAGCGTAAAGTACTGACTGGAACATAGAACTAGTGACTAATGAAAGCGACAGTAACGTAGCGACGGGGAGAGGGGGGGGGGGCGTAACGAGATACAGTTTATTTATTTACTTATTTGTTTAGGGTCGAGAGGGTATAGACAGACTAGGGTCGAGATACGAATAGACATTCTCTAATCATCTGGATGGATAATTTTTTAAATTAATATTGTTATTTTTGAATTGATTAATATTATGTTATTTATTTTGAATGTATTTATATTCTGTTGTTTATTTTGAAATTTATGAATTTCTATATATTTACTTTGAATTTATTAATATTTTCTGCACTTTTTTCTGCCACTACAGGGCAGATTGGGAGAGCTACTGATATCTCTGTGTTACCAGACTAACGTGGGTAACATCGAGATAGAGGTCGCTGAGGCAAGGGGCCTCAAGGCCATGGACATCAACGGCTTGTCAGGTGTGTATCACGATGTTATAGTAACAACAATAACAACAGTACCGCCACTGTTATCGATAGCAGTACAGATACTGCAGCATATAACATAATAGATACTGCTATAGATAGCAGTATCTATAACAGATAGCAATAGATATATGCTATTGCTATCTGCTCTTGCAATAGCATATAGCTACTGCTATAAATGACAACATCGAGCAGATATATCACAAACAATACCTGCATAGATTATAGTAAATCTAAACCTTAAGTTTAACTTCAGTTTCCCGCTCGATAAAGCTAAAAAGCTAAAAGTAAAGGTTAATGCCAGTTTCCTCACTCGAAAGCGATGTCAATGACGGGCGAGCCCAGTATTTGAACCGCGCACATACTGACCCGCGGTCCAGTATCTTACCGACATCGCCACTGGCTAAAACCAGCGCTGTAGCATCTTAAAACAGATATCAGCACATTTGACTTGGAATATTTGCAGACCCGTACGTCAAGATCTGGATGCTGAACGACGGTAAGAAAGTGGAAAAGAAGAAAACAATAGTCCATCAGAAGACTCTCAACCCAGTCTTCGACGAGACCTTCATATTCTCAGTACCCTACGAGAAGATTCGCTCCACAAGCCTAGTCGTCTCCGTCATGGACCACGATAGGGTCGGCAGGAATGATCGCATCGGTCAGATTATCCTGGGCAGTAAGAGCGGTCCCATGGAGGTGAAGCACTGGAACGAGATGTTTGCCAAGAGCAGAACTCACGTGGCCAAGTGGCATATACTTAAAGAGTTTGACGATTGAGCTCAGCTTGGTTTTGTTAGATTACATGCAGATTAAACTGGGGTTATTTTTAAAGCGAATTTTCGTTTTTTGTTACATGACTGATTGTGTCATTTTACAGGCTTCTGTTAATGGAAAGTTGTTTGTGAGGTTTTTCAGATCGAAAAATAATCAATGAAATTTTTATTTTTATTTTGAAGTGGTATAACTGATTATTTTTGGACGAGGCAATTAGTGTGACGCAGTTTGGAGGAATGAGATTTTTGTTGTCTCGAACGAATTTGTTAATAACCTAATAGTTATTTACTGGGAAGGTTATTAGTGACTACAAGTAGGCCTATTGTAGTGATTTGCCTAAAATATTTTTGCCATTACCATATTATCTATACAATACGGTGTAGAAAAATATACTTTATCTACGCAATACGGTGTAGAAAAATATTTATAATTTAATTTTTAAGAGATTAAAGTTATTTTAATGGAAATGGTTTTCGCTATGGAATTGGATTTTATTTTAGTTCAAGAAAACCCTATTCCAACTCTTTTCTTATTTTAATTAAAAATTCTGACCTATTAGCAACAATGGCGCTTTGATCAGATTCTAGGCAGTGTAATTTAGGTTTCTAGCGAAGAATGAGCTAAAGTAGACTTTAGTTTTAGCTCAGTTAAAGTTACTTTGTTACATAGCACTGTTCTAGTAGATATTTGTGATTGGTATTTGTTACATGTATTTGTGCGATAGTGCTCTAGTGTAACATTGCATATTTGTACTAGTGAGTATGCTGCAAGCAAAGTCTTCTTGTCTCTTCTCTTTAGTGCACTGCCAGGTGGCAGGTTCAAGGTACATATTCATACTCAAAGTCTGCTTTCTCGCTCCATAAAAGCACTCCTTAGGTCAACAAGTTAATCCCTCCACAAAGTATATGCCTTATCCATACCTTATGTAGCCTATAGCTTGGGAAAATTATGGCTTCTGAGGTGGTTTTTCGTTTCCTTCCTCAGTCTTCTTGTATACCTGTCTACATGTATATGTTCGTCATACACGGACCCTGTATATCTACCTGTCTATATGCCCGTTATACACGGCCCTGTATATCTACCTGTAGATAGGCCCATCATACACGCGCCCTGTATATCTACCTGTAGATAGGCCCGTCATACACGGCCCTGTATATCTACCTGTAGATAGGCCCATCATACACGGGCCCTGTATATCTACCTGTAGATAGGCCCGTCATACACGGCCTTGTATATCTACCTGTCTATATGCCCGTCATACACGGACCCCAGTGCTCTTCGTCGAAGCCATGAAAACGATAATTCGCGGAAGTGCTCAAATAACTCATTCGCGAGATGGCACCACTTACTGATGTGGAGACAGAGCCCGCCGTGAAACTCTAATAATGGCCGTATTAACTACTGAGATAATCAACTGTTTAACATCAACAGTTGCGTAAACTCCTGTTTATTCACCATTCGATATTCTGCATGCTTGAATCGTTGTGTAAAGTGATGCGTAGTTGCGCGCCTGTTTTCGGGCGTTTACACCGCTGATTTGCTAATCAAATTAAATTAAGTAATGGCACTATTGCAAAAAGCATAGTAGTAGCCTACACGAGCTTGATAATTGAAAGAGACTATTATTGTTATCAGACGAAAATAATAGCTTGGGATTTAAATCAATCAATCAATCTATCAGTGAGTCAGCCAATCTGACAGTCACCCAGCCGTTATTCATTTAGTTGACCTAATAGTTAGAGAGCCAATCAACTATTGTCACTAATCAATCAATCACCTAACAAATCAATAATTCAAAGTGCGGTTACAATGACGCGGAACCCGTGGCATGCTAGCAAGTTATGTAACAGCGAATCAGTAGGTGCAAGATTTCAACCAAGGGCGCGCCCGTCACTGACATGCTATCGAGCAGGAAACTGACGTTAAACTTGGCTTTAGTTTGAATGTAAAGCGAATTACATAATGCTTGAAAATCTGAGAATATCGAATAGAAGTAACAGAGAAGTGAGACATTTGCAGTATTTTAATATGACGACTAGATAGAGCAGCAAGAGAACGCTAAGGACCGGATAAGGTCGAGAACAATAGTAACTCTAGATTGGCGCAACACCAAAAAACAATTTTTGCAATATAGGCATAGTGAAGGCCAAGCAACACACACACAATTAGAAGTAATAGGTTAGTATCAGTATCAATAGAATAATAAAAATTAAGCCATATAAATTTTAGACAGCTCAGGGCTACTAAATTAATTCTGATAATACTTGTGACCATCGACAAATACAATACAAAAACAATGAATAAACAATTAATTAAGATATATCAAAGACGGCAAAATTTATGAGAAAAACATTACACAAAATAAGGTGCAAAAACTAATATGGAGTTACAAATCAACAAGTCCAAGCAAACATTTTCTTTCACAACAAAAACCGCAATCTAATTAAGAGATAAACTAAACAAGTCGCAGCATAACTCATCAAAAGAGGTCAGAGAAATAGAGATATATCATCAGTGGAATGATCACAATGAATGCAGGAAACAATAGGCCGTGTAATCAAATCACGTAATATTTTACGGGGTAGATTCGAAAAACTGGAAATTGAACCCACCGACATCAACAGCTGCTCATAGAAGTCGATCTACGAGTAGACTTGTAGACAAGAATCAGAGATACAAGTACAGTATATCAATTGGTTGCTAAAATTACAGACCTTTGGAGATTTACTGCTACACCCGTAGTTGTTCCTTAAGTTATATGCGGCTATAAATCGTTCATACCATTTTTTTATCACCGGACTGGATTTCATTTAGGACCTTACTTCTCCTTAACACATTTCATTTGCAGATTGGTCTGGGTAAATTGATCTGTAGTGATGTGTGCTGTTGGGGACGTCCCTGACATCATCCCAGGATGAGGAAACGGACGTTAAACCTTAATATTATTATCAATCGTTCATACAATATATCTCATACCACTGTTGTGACCGAGCCATTAACTAATAGACCACCAACCTAAAACTGCCTGTCAAAAAAGCGACGAAGGAAGAATTGAGGAAGACAATGCTACACCACCTCAGAAGCCATTATTTCCATGCTAAACGATAAATTATAGCGTGGATAAGGAGCAGCCTTCTATGATCGATCATCTTGTTGATCGATGGAGTGCTCTTTATGTTCAATCACCAACCAAATGTCCCTTCTGACGTTGGTTTAAATCATAGCATTTGCATAATAATTGCAGGAGATTTTTAAATGTAAAGACTTCTAACGAAATAAAAGAATTACACGCAAATTCAAATGCATAAGTCAAGTATAAAGAAATGAACGTTAAATCTTAAAATAATTATTGTTTTAATGTAATTATCTACCCTTTGACGCCGAGAATGGGGTTTCACAAAATGTATAAGAAAAAGGGCTTGTTGCTATCATTACGCAATATGTCTATAATAACGAATGTTGCAAAATGTGACTAGATCCTTTTAAATTGACTAGAGTGATCATTTAAATGTACAAATAAAAATTGCAGAACACAGTCAACAATAGCAATAAGATATATAACACCAATGTGCAGGAGATTTTGTGTGATTCTATCAAAATTGACACGATCAATAAAAAAATTACATAAAATCATTTTCAAAGGGTTAACTAACATGATGTAAGCAAACATCGATACAATAGCCTTTATAAAGAGTGATGAAAGGTTTTTAAAACTCGCTCTCTCGGGGAGGTCAGAGACACTACGAGCAGAATGGCATTAATTCCATCTCAAGAACAAAACAAGATCTTTACAAATAAAATAGATTACTTTTAGCAATATCTATAAAACAAAACAATATCTTTATAAGTAAAATAGATGACCTTCAGCAATATCTATAAAACAAAACAAGATCATTACAAATATAATAAATGACCTTTAACAATGTCAATAACTTGATCATCACATCACTACAGATCAAGAATTGATTTGTGGTGATGTGTGCTGTTGGGGACGTCCCTGACTTCATCCCTTGATGAGGAAACGGACGTTAAATCTATATTATTGTTATTATAAACCACTATTTAGCGCATACAGAATGGTAGTACAAGACGGCAGTGTACAAATAGACTTCAATAGAGTCGCTACCAGGAAACAGCGAGACACTATAGTACTAGCACAACAGTAGCACAAGTTGATAGTAACTTCAGCAGTTGAGAGACATAGAATACAACCAGTAGTATCTAGCTAAATTATAATACAGTCTATTTCAATAAATGCACAACACGACGATAGCAAATAAATGTAACTAGCAATAGAAATCGTAAACGCAATAACAATGTAGAAAATTGTATAAATCGGCTGCATGACTAGAACTAGCAATGTGTAGCTTTGTAAAAGAATACAGGAAAAACAACTTAATAAATTTACAATATAACCTAATTTTAATACTGGCTTTAGAGAAAGGAATTAAATATAGTTGTTTAACTACTAAATTCTATACAATGGCACAATTATTGTGAATACAATACAAATCCTACAGTAGAAATTTAATTATTATATCGATGACTGATCTAGAAAAAAATCAGTAGAATATCTGCCATTCAGTTGCATTTATAAAATCAAGTATCTTTACTATTCAGAAAGCAGCAGGACATATGATTCATTTAAAGTAAAGTCTAAAGCAATAATTTTAGGCCTATAATTATTCACTTAAAGAGGTCAACAGCTAATTTAAAAGTAAATTCAAATTACTCTCAAAAGTCAAACTTCGCCAAAAGCCACGAGGAATGAGAAGACAACTATATAAGTAACATTTAGTACATGATTAGATACATCATTATAAATATATTAAGTTGCATTACAATCCAAAGGGAATCAAAACAAAGTAATATAAAAATCTGCACAGAATCGAAAATGAAAACAAAAACCATGAAACACTCTTAATTCAGTGTAGTTATGGTATGAATAATAATGGTATTAAATCGAGCTATTATAACAAACATTATTTACGACATAGAGTGATTAAACGCATAACATTTCGACAGTGTTTAGCATAGAAATAGGTCAGAATATAATCTAGAATGCACATATTCTACAGTCTACAGAAGCGTTTCGAAATTTCGGGATTGAGAGATTTATTTTTATCATATACAGCTGTCAAATTAAAATCAAATAGTCCCACATGGAAACAACCCAATAATCTGGAATCACCGATTTGGACACATGGTCGTTTGCAATGCAAATACGTAGAATGTAGAAATATAATAGAGATGGAAATATAACAAAACGTTTATCTTCCAAACAGATTAACATTAAGCAGTAGCATTCTTATCTTCATGTTCACAGCTGTTGACCAGTGGCTGGTTATACACGCCTACACTCTAGTGGGAGCCGACATTGTCTGCAAATAAGAGACAAAAATAGAAATAGCTATAATATATCTCTGCTACAACGCATATATAATAGTATAATAATAATTTAAAAACCTGTAATGATTATTTTAAACTCACGTTCACTTTAACAATCGAATCAAAGGATGAAAAAATAAACATGGCACAATTAAATTCAATCTGTTTATATTTTACATGTCAACGCTCTGCTACAAATTGTAAATAATACTAATTAAAAAATTGTTATAATAATTTTAAATTAAATTTCACTTTATTAATCAAGTCAAGGGATGAAAATAAACATGGCACAACTAAAATTCAATCTGTTTATATTTTACATGTAAAAGCTAAAATTTTTAGTATATAGTGTCAATAAAGACTTATTGCTATTATAACATTCACATAAGAGACAAACAACTTCAATGAAAAACATGCTGTATTCTCTATCTATTCGAATATGATTGGGCATGTATTTCACATTGAGAACTGGATCATCACTCAGTCTAGTCTGCCTGCTGCTTTGGTCAGTCAGTTGGTTGGTCAGTTGGTCAAACTGTGAGACGGTCGGGTTCTATTTCTTGAATAGAAGTCCTTTGGGCTTCTGACTTAGACGTTAAACCCGCTAATTTAAAAAATTACAAATTATATCATTGACATTACAAAAAACTACCCAGCATCCGTCAAGGTCAGAAGCCCTTCACAATTGTGTGGGGTCATAAGAAATGACTCAAAACTTAACCCAACCCATTAGTATTTTATAATAAAAATCTTAAATTTAAGTATAATAATGTCAATAAAAATGAGAGATTTTTATACCATAACGTTGCAATATAATAGTGATAATTGTCCTACGCCATAATAATAAATGTTGCTAAACCTTTAATCAACCAGTATTTGCATTTTACAAGAAATTATCACAAATTTAAGCAAATAGTAGTGCCCATAAAAATATAGCTGCTCATGCTACATTTTTATATTGCTTTATCGTGGAATGAGTTAATAAAATATAATTCAGAATATTTATATTCTGACGTACATTCAGAATATATTATCAGTCAGCGACTAACCTTGGAAATGCTGACTCCGGTCAGAGATTCGACGACAGATGGCAGACGTTCCATGACAGTGAGCACCTCAGTGGTTAGTTTTGAGGCTCCCACGTCACCCTTGCCCATTGACACCATCGTCACCTTCTTAGCCTGCGCCAGCGGGGCAGCTATCTCAGCCGCTATCTGTAGAGTAAAATCATAAATATATGTTAAACGTCTGCTTTACGTATCACAAGGACTACTTCCTGAGACGATATGGCTGGGATTCGAACCGATGACCTCCAGTTTATAAAAGCTAAAAAGCTAAGGTTAACCTCAGTTTCCTCACTCGAAAGCGATATCAGTGACGGGCGAGCCCAGGATTTAAACCCGCACATACTGATACGCAGTTGAATGTCTAACCGACTTCGCCACTTGCTCCAGCCTACGAGCAATCCTGCCGTTTATCAAGCAATACTGCTTTTCATTCAGCCATTGAAATTAAATGTTTTATATGTGCCACTAATCTCTTATCTCTAGCTAGTGCCCTGCCAAATGGCAGGTTCTAAGTAGATATTCCCAATATTAGATCCCGACACTGATATGCTACAGAAGAGCAGAAGACTGATGATAGACCATACTATCACTAGACTTTAACCCATAATTTAGCCTTTATTTTAAGAATAACAGGATCAACAACTGTCTTCAACAGTTATTAGTTACTCTCCAGTAATTAGATGATTGAATAATAAGATTTTCTAAGTAAATCAATAAGCAACTACTTGGGAGATAAAATAACTTAACAATATTGATATTAAGCAATGATTAAGTAAAACAACTATCAACAACATGAGAAATAAATAAATCAAAACCTCTATCAAATCAAAAACCGTACAGAATACTATAACAAATACGTTAAGCTAAACATTACGACTAATTAATTTGTAAACATGATGACAGTTCCAAGGCAAAAATTACTGAACAAACCTTAGGCAAAGTCTCTAGGACCATGTCCACTACTGCAGCATCCTGATACTCCTTCCAGGCCTCAGCTTTCTTAGCCAACTGTTCAGCCTCTGCCTTGGCCTTGGCATTGACTGCAAACGCTTCAGCCTCTCCTTTCAGCTGTATAGAAACAGACACTAGTATAGAAAACAGCTTAATGAAATACAGCAACCGAGGTCGTCCTGACTTTTAAACTACTGCTATAATTCAGATTACTATTACTTTTCTATTACTTAACAATTATAATTATTAATTACCGGTAAAAACTGAAAGCTAAAAAGCCAACGTTTAGGTCAGTTTCCTCACTTGCGATGTCAGTGACGGGTGAGCCCAGGATTTGAACCTGATCAAATCTAATCAGATATATCTCATGTAATCTGATATATGTCATCTTTTTCTGACATCTCTTTCAAATCCTGGGCTCACCCAGGATTTGAAAGAGATAAAGTGATATATCTGAAATAAGAAGAGAAGAGATATGTCAGAAAAAGATGGGAAGTGGTATGTCAGAAAGAAGAAGATAAGTGATAAGTCAGAAAGAAGAAGAAGTGATATACCTGAATACTCTGAGCCTCAGCTTGTGCCTCGTACATTATACGATTCCTGAAAAAAACATCAACGAGGTCTATAATAATCATCATCTTTCCGGTTAGAATACCAGTTTAGCAAGGGTCAGGAAATGAGGTCAATAGTATTCTCAAAATTTCAATTAGAAATAAATCTCTAGTAATATTTATTATCAATTATAATAGATATCAATTATAAATAAGTTTCTAGTAGCCTAATTCCAATGCTTAGCCTCAATAGTGTTCTTGCTTTTTTGGATATTACAACAAACTATATTCAGAGTCATCATGTCATGTCGTGTGATCATCCTGAGGGCAAAGAAAGTTCCAGGCAAAGATTTCTCTATGATAATCATCCACAAAACTCTACTCTTTACCACTTCCTCGATGTTCATTCTTTTTCTTCCTATTTTCTAAGTAATACTACCTATTTCCTGTTCTGAAGGCTACATAAACATCAGCACTAAATGAATATTTCATTTAGACTTAGCCAGCTAATAACCAGTTTCTGACAGTAGATCAGTATGTGCAGGATTCAAGTTCTAGGCTTGCTTGCAACTGATATCTAATGAATAAACTAAAATTAGTATGGAATTTAGCCGTTACCTTTTTATTGCTACAATTAAATTAGATAAAGTCAATAGGGACATAGGAAGAGACTAATTCATTATTACTATTAATTAATTAGAGATGACATGTGTTCTGTCGTGTTGTTTGAAGACTTGACCAACCGATGACTGCACGTGTCGTAGAAGGCGACTAAAGTACTAGGATCCACACCAATGTCAGAAAGGGCATTCGGTTGGTGAGCGCCTAAGCTCCAGAAATTGCTACAATAACTTAAACGAATTCAAAAGTCTCGAATCAGTGATTGACTGATGGATGATATGATGTAGGATAGAGCGGATTAAGACAGTCTATTGGTATCATGACCCTGATTAAACTGGGATTCAAGGGTGGGTGATGAAGATGATGAAGATTAGAGATGACGTGTACGAACTTGTTAGCCTCGGCAAGTTTTTCCAGACGATATTTCTCCGCCTCGGCAGGTTTACGAATGGTAGCGTCGAGCTCTCTCTCTCTACGTATGATCTCCTGCTCCTGAACCTGAATCTGCTGCGATCTCTCTATCACCGTTATCTGCATCTGTTCCTCCTTTATCTGCTGCTTCGTCTTAGCAGCCTGACAAACACACATACATACACACATACACATCTACTCCTCCTTTATCTGCTGATTAGTCTTAGCAGCCTGACAAACACACATATATACACACATACATACACATATACTCCTCCTTTATCTGTTGATTAGTCTTAGCAGCCTGACAAACACACATACATACACACACATCTGTTCCTCTTTGATCTGCTGCTTAGTCTTAGCAGCCTGACAAACACACATACATACACACACATCTGTTCCTCCTTGATCTGCTGCTTAGTCTTAGCAGCCTGACAAACACACATACATACACACACGCATACACACATACACATCTACTCCTCCTTGATCTGCTGATTCGTCTTAGCAGCCTCACAAACACACATACAAACACACACACGCACATGCATCAAACCACTGTATTAAACTAAGAACCAGCTAAGCATCCAAATCAAATAAAATCAAGTCTATTTCATTCCAACCACATTACCATTTACACGTAACACATGTAGAGTGAAGTGAAAAGGAACACAAAGGCATGTAGGCAGTAACATGTGCCCCGTATAACATCTAAAACAGGAAATCAAACGCCTCTGTTAGCATTATAGTAAAGTAAAAGCAAACTTGCATAATAGTTGATTGATCAACTATGTTGATATCTATCACTTTAACACCACATATTTAAACCGTTAGGCAATTTGGACCATTTTCCGTGTAAGCAGTCCAGTGAATGTTCGAGAATTCACTCTCAGATTAGCGCAGCTGGGATTCTAACCCACGAGGGTTTAATTTATCTCAGCATCTGTCATTTAAAAGTTCACGACGTTACCCCTACACCATTGAGACATTCTAAATTAATTAGTGCAGAGACCTGCAGAGCGTACGCTAGCTCAGACTGAGCTTTCTTCGTCTGAACCTCCTGATCAAACGTCGCCTGCTTCAGTTCAAAATCTCTCTGAGCCTTCGCTATCTCTATGTCGTTGACATAGCGGGCAGCCATTCTCTGCTCCTCAGCCACAGCTTCCTGTCAATCAATCAATCAATCGATCCATTAATCAATGAATTTATCAGTCAATCCATCAATCAAACAATCTATCAGTCATCCATCAATCTACATACCTCATCTCTCATAATGGAGTAAATAATGCACAAAGCAGCATTTGATCAACAATGTAAATTTAAATAAATACTGCTTCCTGCCAATCACTTAATGAATTATCCCAATCGTGTAATTATTTTTTGTCTAATTTAAGTTCTTCTCTGACATAAACCTTGGATGAATAAACGGACGTTAAACCTTTATTATTATTATTGCTATTAATATTATAATTTTTTTTAACCCCGTTTGCAGTAAAACTCGAGGTTTGATAAAAACGATTCGAGCATTAAGTGCTGAATCGCTGCCCGGTTACTCGAGGTCTTCTAAAAGAATTGCTGAAGCAGGCAGCATTAAATCTTTGCAAAGTTATTGAAAGCTATGCTAAAGAAAAGATGTCTTTTGCTTATTGACGAAAGCAAATAAATGAGGTCTAACACTTAACAAAGGATTATTATTATTATTATTATTATTATTATTATTATTAAGACAATCAAACCCTTATCCCAGCATCACGTCTCGCCTCAGCCTCTCCAATCCTGGCGTCTCTCTTCACCTGAGCCGTGCGAGACATGCCCAGAGCTTTCAGGTAACCCTACACACAACAACAAAATAGTAAAGTAAACATGCATTATAGAGAATAATCAACTATGTTGATATCTATCACTTTTTAATATCACATGTTTAATCCGTTAGGCAATTTATTCCATTTTCCGTACAGCCAGTCCAGTGAATGTCCGAGATTTTACTCTCAGATCAGCGCGGCCGGGATTCGAACCCACGAGGGTTCAATTCACCTCAGGATTTGTCATTTAAAACTTTATGACATTACCCCTACGCTATTTAGACATTCTACAACAACAACAACAACACAGCAAAGTCTAACATCATCACGAGAGTGATGGGTCAATTACACGAGAGAATACAAATATTCTCATAGAAATCTAACATCTTCACGAGATTACTGAGCCACTTAAAGGAGAGAACACAAATATCCTCAGAAAACTTCATTCAAAAAATAAAATGCTCTCCCTATTAGCTGTATAAAAAGAAAATCAGGAAAATCAAGCCTCTGAAATCTCTAGAACTTTCTTGTTAACTAAATAGTTTCCTAGACCACAGTCACCAAATTTAATTTATTGTTGTTTAAACAACTAAAAGTAAAAGATAACAAATACACTTAACCAGTTGGGATTCTATTAGATTTGAGTTGAAAAACTCAATCACAACCAAAATTCCAGGTATCATCATATATAGTCATACTACAGCATTTTGTAGAACTTCTGTTACCATAGATAAACCATCAGTTTGAGAGATTTAATTGAAAAATACTTTTATAATTTCAGATAAATGAGATCATAACATGCAAAATCAGCAAATCAAAAAGTCTCTTAAATCTTCGAAGGAACCAGTGTGGTTATGTCAAATTGCAAGAAATTGATGAACAGCGTATAAAAAAGGTAGTACAGCTAATGTTAGTGTCAGTTTCCTAACTCGAAAGTGATGTTCGTGACGGGCGAGCCAAGGATCTGAACCCCGCACATACTGATCCGCGGTCGAATATCTTTCCGACATCGCAAATCTACATAAATAAATGTAGGTGCAACAACAACAACAACAACACTGCACCATACTTCATCATCCTTGAGATCTTTCAGAGTGTAGCTGACGACACTGATTCCCATGTTAACCAGATCTGATGAGGCCACCTCAAACACTGCCTTGCTGAACTTCTTCCTGTCCTTGTAGATATCCTTTCAATCACAATCATAGGTAATATAATCATCAGAAGATATCCCATCAGTCATGATAACAGATATTATAATCACTGGAAGATATCCCATCAGTCATGATAACAGATATTATAATCACTGGAAGTTATCCCATCAGTCATGATAACAGATATTATAATCACTGGAAGATATCCCATCAGTCATGATAACAGATATTATACTCACTGCAAGATATCCCATCAGTCATGATAACAGATATTATAATCACTGCAAGATATCCCATCAGTCATAATAACAGATATTATAATCACTGCAAGATATCCCATCAGTCATGATAACAGATATTATAATCACTGCAAGATATCCCATCAGTCTTGATAACAGATATTATAATCATTGGAAGATATCTAATCAGTCATGATAACAGATATTATAATCACTGGAAGATATCCCATCAGTCATGATAACAGATATTATAATCACTGGAAGATATCCCATCAGTCATGATAACAGATATTATAATCACTGGAAGATATCCCATCAGTCATGATAACAGATATTATAATCACTCAAGATATCCCATCAGTCATGATAACAGATATTATAATCACTGGAAGATATCCCATCAGTCATGATAACAGATATTATAATCACTGGAAGATATCCCATCAGTCATAACAGATATTATAATCAGGAAGATATCTATCAGTCATGATAACAGATATTATAATCACTGGAAGATATCCCATCAGTCATGATAACAGATATTATAATCACTGGAAGATATCCCATCAGTCATGATAACAGATATTATAATCACTGGAAGATATCCTAGCTATCAGTGCAATAACAACTACTAATTGTCAAACACCGCGCGAGTCTGCATGTGTATGAGAAAAAATATATACAATATTTTCAAAACAAAGAGACTGATATAAATAAATAGATAACTTCCTTTCAAAACAAGCTAAATTTAACACCTGTCTCTATATCACAAGTAGACTCAAAAATGGTCAGGTGCGGTTTCGAACATATGGCCTCTTGCTAATTATGCAAGTCTGTAATCACTAGGTACTATGTTGCAAAATCATTGAATAATATTTTACCTACAAAGGCAACAAGAATACAGGATATACAGTTCACAGTCCCAATTACTACTTACAGAATTTTTCTGTCTTTATCACACATTATAAACAGTCATATAAAATAAACAGGTATTAAACAGTCATATATGCGTGGATTCCACTTTTCTAAGCAGTAGCAGTATGCACTTCTGCACACCGCTGTGAACAAAGAAACACTTGCAATCGTAGGTACAGGAATAAGAAGGCAACACACTATTCCAAATCCATTTCACTAAATATAAAAAAATAAAAATAAAAATTATCAATCAATCAATATCAATAAGAATTTAACGTCCGGTTCCTCGCCATAAGGCAATGTCAGGGACGTCTCTTGTGGACTCTACACAAACAGGCACCAAAGCACCACACGATGACCACCCTATCTGATCTTTTATCAATCTTCTATCTGATCTTTTATCAATCTTCTATCTGATCTTTTATCAATCTTCTATCTGATCTTTTATCAATCTTCTATCTGATCTTTTATCAATCTTCTATCTGATCTTTTATCAATCTTCAATCTGATCTTTTATCAATCTTCAATCTGATCTTTTAATAAAACTTGCATATGGTTACCTCGACGGTCATGTTTCCCATGATGGCTCTCTGGTGACCCTCCAGTGTCTCCAGTGCAATACGTCTGATGTCCTCTTCTCTCTTACCCAGAAACTGTTGACAGGCCGCCTGCAGCATCTCATGGTTCTGTCCCTGGATCTTCACCTACATACATCAGTAGAGGATAATGAAGAGCCAATAAAAGCTAATGTTACCGGCAGTTTCCTCACTCGAAAGCGATGTCAGTGACGGGCGAGCCCAGGATTTGAACCCCGCATGTAATGATCCGCGGTAGAAAATCCTACTGGCATGGCCAGTGGTTCTAGCCAGCGGCCATGTCAACTTCTATGTGCCATTTAGTACATGGTATTGTATTAGATATCTATATGCCATTTAGTATATAGTATTTTTATTTTTTTAAACTGCATAATAAGTACTATACTGTGCATGCATGTCGTAAGAGGAGAAATCAATAAAGGATACAAGATTCCTCAACAAAGTGTTCAAAGATTTACTAGATACTTGTATAATACAAGGTTCTTGTATAATTCTGGTTATCTGTATAATACTAGTTGCCTTTATAATACAGGTATTTGTATGCCTTTAAGTATTTGCTATTTTTAATCAAAATATTGTATAAGTACTATACTATATAAACTGCTTTGTCATAAAAGGCAACTGCACAAAGACTGAGGAAGACAACATAAAATCTCCTCAGAAGCCATATTCATTTAGGAATCATTTAGGAGAAGGTAGTGCATAACCAGCATAACCAAGTATCTTCAACCTGCAACTTCACAGAACACTTGTGAGAGAGATTACATTTCAATTTAATCAATTTAATATACTAAAACTTGTACAAGGAACAATATCGTAATTCAAAGAAAATTAGTACTAATTAGTCGCACTAATGATCATATATCCTTACATCTTGCCAGAAAAATTTTGGAAAAATTAGAGCATTTATTTGTGAATAGATAAAAGAACTTAAATTCTAAAAAAATCCTTTTACAAAAAATTACCATATTCAAGATAAAAGTAAGACATGAATCACACAATATTTACTAAGTAACATATAATTACTAAATGACACAAAATATGTTACATTTTCTATAATATTTCAATTCCAATAGCATTAACTTAAGACAGTGATTCAGAAAAAGCAATGTCTTTATAAACATAATTTATACTAGAAAACAGAACTTTTGTCAATTTCGCTAAGTTTCGCTTGAAATTTAGCATTAATTACGCATGATTAATTTGTCAGTTTATTGACAGACCTGTGCAATACCAGTGACAGAGATAGCCACGCCCAGCTGAGTGTAGACGTGATCGCTCTGAATCTGCAGGGTCATCGTGTTCAGTGAGATCCTACAACAGTTACAGTCAGCATCGACTCCATATATGACAACATTGAGCATCGTGATGGCAAAGCCAATGGAAGAGCAAGAATAAATGGTTCTTAAGCTGTGTAGGGACCTATATTATCGAATCAGTAACAACAATGTTAGGAACCCTTGTATCGATTCGTCTGCTGATATGGTTTGAACCTTAAAGACCACCAAAACTGAGATGACCACCTTTCACATGAGACAACCATAATCTAACATTGTGCAGTCGGTTAATTTCTATTTACTATATTTGTTTATTTATTAGTTTATTTTTAATTTTTTAAATATTATTCATATGAAGAGAAAAGCAGAGGATAGTAATAAGCGAAGGAATTACTATCCAAGGATCTGCCAATAGGCAGTATACAGCAAGAGAGAGAGAGAGAGAGAGAGAACTCTTACATGTACATACAAATGAACTTTTTAGTCTATCAATACTCTTTGCAATTTAGAATTATGATTCACTGATTAATCTACAGAAATAATGAACACAGGAGGAGTCCAAAGCTGATTCTAAAGCGTTTGGCACTGGTTTAGCTCTACACTGAATTCTAGTATAAATTTTATCACAATTACAAAACAAATTGTTAGTGAAACGTGTCTCAACCTCTGTATGGTCTGAATGCATGGCCAAACAAACACTCTTCCTCCAGGAATCAAGAGGGGCTTGGTTAGACAACATCCTGATAAATATAACAACAAATATCAGCATCGCGATTAAATAACAGAGACATAACTAAATAACAACATTTTGATAATATTGTACAAGTTACATTAAATTAAATTTTCAGAAAAATTGCAGCATTTGCAATTAAACAGCAGCATGATGGCAAAATGTAACAGCTAAATAACCTTAATCTATAATAACCTGACAAAATATTGTTGCAAATTGAGGAAGTTGGACCTCATACTCACAAAATCCGCTTCAAAGAAAACGTAGTATCCCAGCAGTTAACATAACAATACCATATCTCTCAGGAAGATGAGTGAATGATCTGATCATTCACTCATAACTATGTGAATGAACTGATAAAAAAACCTTATTGTCTAATGATAGATTCGAATACAACTTCCTGTTGATAATATCTTTCCAAATAGTTTGATCAAATTACTAGTAATGCACAGGAGATAAGTTTTAAAAACATAGAGTGATTAATAGCATGTGAAATCTGCTTTAAATTTGGTTCATCAGCCTCTCCCTCTCCTGGTATTATGAGCAAATTTGGTAGCAGTAGTCAATAAATGAACAAATCTGGTAGTGGTAATTCCTCTTACAAATTGACATAAATTGTGACACATTTAACTGATATATAAAACCTTTGTTATTATACATAGAGAATACTATACACTGCATTTGATATTTTTCATTCAAATACATTCACTGTTAAAAATATAATTTGATGCAAATTAAAGTTTAAGCTGCAGTAGCAGATTCAAATTTCAATTAATTAAAGTCATATTAATTACTGCAACTCAAGAGATTATACACTCATAGTCTCTGACTTACTTGGTGTTGATTAAAACCATTGCAAATTATATTTCGAAGGCCATGATACTAAATTGTTTAAAGAAGATACAACAGTGAAATATTTGCAACGATTACATAATTTAGTTCATAATAATATAGAAAACTAAACGTTGCATTATGATAATATTATCAATAACGATTTAATCGTTTGTAGGACCGACGATGAATAGAAGGCTAAGCAGATAAAACGTACACGCAAGTCTATATATCAGACACTAACTTTTACACACAGCTATAAAAGCAATGTTAATAACCATTCAAGGGACCTAAATTCATGTAACTCTAAAACAATTGGCCTCAGAACTGTTTAGCGGTTTAGATTTAGTATAAAAATATGGCAAATGTATGATTACGATAATGATAAAAATATTATGATAATAACAACGGCAGATGAGTTACCTGAAACAACCATAGCCTCATTAGGACCGCAAGTATGAAACGGCATATTGGACGTACTTGAGATTTGGATTTATAGATATACTTAGGCAATTAGCGGAATTATTACAGAATATATAAAAGCACTGCTTATTACTATCTGAAATAGTTTAAAATATTTAATTGCAGATACTTGGCGATTACAAGAAGAGCAAATGAATCAAAATAATAAATTATGCTTATGTCTCCATAAAAACAATAACAACAACAAAAATGGCCGCAGGTTTTCTTCTTTTACAGAAATTATTAATTTGATTAAAATCACCTTTAAGTGGGATTGGTTTTAGCAAAGCAATATAGCTGGTGTGATAATTTTTAACCAACTTAGTTTGCTAACATAGTATAACACAACGGCACACTGGGCCAGGGAGCACAGATGCTTGTTTAAGACTCATTTCCTTCTTCCTCTCCATGATTCTTAAATTAAACAAGTATATAATTGCTTCCTGACTCTGTAATGTTATATGTATGTTATTAATTAGAGATGGGAGTTGAACCGAACCGAACCCTAAAATCTGGAATTTTGACAAAATCGAACTCGAACCCAAATATATAGTAATAAAGACTGAAATATATAGTAAGGATTACGTTAGCAAAAAAGTCTTCGATAATAGGAAAGAACTTTTAACAAAATGCCTAAGGAAAGACACTAACATAAGCCTAAAGATAGCGAAAAACTTGGTATGGACAACGCTATTAGGCCAATATGGATGTGTAACATGGTCATCAAGGATAGAATAGGCTTATATCAGGAAACTAGAAGCATTAGAAATGTGGCATTGGCAAGGAATGGATTAGCTGGACTTAAATAAACGATTAGTTTCAAATTTGAAACCCTAAGGTAAATTATGAAGTTTATTAGCCTACTGGTTCAGTTGATAGCCAGCGGTATAATTATATTGTGATCATTTTTCTGTGGAAGTAGGGGCCTTTACACGTGTTTACCAAATCGTCCTTATTTGACATTTTAATCTTAATAATATATTGCACATTGTCTTTAAAATATTGGATCAAATTTTAGCCAAGCTATTTCCAATTAATTATAAGCGTGTCTAATATATAGGCCTAGTGACAAAATTTATTTTTAAATCCATGACGCATTCCAGCAGCTGGTTGTAATCAAGGATAATTTTTCAGATACCGTAATAAAGCTAAATAGTTATTTTATGAACATTTATTGCTCAACTTACAATATTTAAAGAAATATTGAAATGTTCAGGAATAAATACCACTTGTGCTCTTTTTTCATTGTCATATTTTTTACTCAGGTGAAAAATGTGGCAGTTACTATGAATTCATGCATTTTTAAGCACATTTACCATAAACCATTTTAAACATGTTTATCAAAACCATGATTATTTTAAGTTGGCTAATGTTAAATAAATGCAGCATTATCCGAACCATATTGAACTCGAATCGAACTCTCGCGAGGTGGAAAGCAAGCCGAACCGAACCCGAACTCTCAAATTGTCAACTGCTACCTGAACCCGAACCGAACTTTCATTTTCAACAAACCGAACCAAACCGAACTCTCAAATTGGCAACTGATAACCAAACACGAACCGAATTTTCTTTTTCAACAAACCGAACCGAACTCTCAAATTTTTAACTACTAACCGAACCAGAACCGAACTTTCATTTTCAACGAACCAAACCGAACTTTGGAAATTCATAAAATTCTCAGCTCTAAAACCTACCAGTCGGCCAAACTTCACAGCTTAGATAAAGAATCCCGACTGTTGGCCTACTCGTTTCAATAGCAACTCGTAAAACAGTTAGTCAGCAGTCAAGTCAATAAATGAACAAACGAACAAACGAACAAACGAACAAACGAACAAACGAACAAACGAACAAACGAACAAACGAACAAACGAACAAACGAACAAACGAACAAACGAACAAACGAACAAACGAACAAACGAACAAACGAACAAACGAACAAACGAACAAACGAACAAACGAACAAACGAACAAACGAACAAAAGAACAAACGAACAAAAGAACAAACGAACAAACGAACAAACGAACAAACGAACAAACGAACAAACGAACAAACGAACAAACGAACAAACGAACAAACGAACAAACGAACAAACGAACAAACGAACAAACGAACAAACGAACAAACGAACAAACGAACAAACGAACAAACGAACAAACGAACAACGAACAAACGAACAAAAACGAACAAACGAACAAACGAACAAACGAACAAACGAACAAACGAACAAACGAACAAACGAACAAACGAACAAACGAACAAACGAGAACAAACGAACAAACGAACAAACGAACAAACGAACAAACGAACAAACGAACAAACGAACAAACGAACAAACGAACAAACGAACAAACGAACAAAAGAACAAACGAACAAACGAGAACAAACGAACAAACGAACAAACGAACAAACGAACAAACGAACAAACGAACAAACGAACAAACGAACAAACGAACAAACGAACAAACGAACAAACGAACAAACGAACAAACGAACAAACGAACAAACGAACAAACGAACAAACGAACAAACGAATAAACGAATAAACGAATAAACGAATAAACGAATAAACGAATAAACGAATAAACGAATAAACGAATAAACGAATAAACGAATAAACGAATAAACGAATAAACGAATAAACGAATAAACGAATAAACGAATAAACGAATAAACGAATAAACGCGAATAAACGAATAAACGAATAAACGAATAAACGAATAAACGAATAAACGAATAAACGAATAAACGAATAAACGAATAAACGAATAAACGAATAAACGAATAAACGAATAAACGAATAAACGAATAAACGAATAAACGAATAAACGAATAAACGAATAAACGAATAAACGAATAAACGAATAAGCGAATAAACGAATAAACGAATAAACGAATAAACGAATAAACGAATAAACGAATAAACGAATAAACGAATAAACGAATAAACGAATAAACGAATAAACGAATAAACGAATAAACGAATAAACGAATAAACGAATAAACGAATAAACGAATAAACGAATAAACGAATAAACGAATAAACGAATAAACGAATAAACGAATAAACGAATAAACGAATAAACGAATAAACGAATAAACGAATAAACGAATAAACGAATAAACGAATAAACGAATAAATGAATAAATGAATAAATGAATAAATGAATAAATGAATAAATGAATAAATGAATAAATGAATAAAACGAAAATAAATAATAAATGAATAAACGAATAAATGAAGAAATGAATATGAATAAATGAATAATGAATAAATGAATAAATGAATAAATAATGAATCAAATGAATAAATGAATAAATAATAAAGAATAAATGAATAAATGAAAAATGAATAAATGAATAAAAATAAATGAATAATGAATAAATGAATAAATGAATAAATGAATAAATGAATAAATGAATAAATGAATAAATGGAATAAGAATAAAGGAATAAATGAATAAAGAATAAATGAATAAATGAATAAATGAATAATGAATAAATGATAAATGAATAAATGAATAAATGAATAAATGAATAAATGACTAATGATATGAATAAATGAATAAATGAATAAATGAATAAATGAATAAATGAATAAATGAATAAATGAATAAATGAATAAATGAATAAATGAATAAATGAATAAATGAATAAATGAATAAATGAATAAATGAATAAATGAATAAATGAATAACTGAATAAATGAATAAATGAATAAATGAATAAATGAATAAATGAATAAATGAATAAATGAATAAATGAATAAATGAATAAATAAATAAATGAATGAATGAATAAATAAATAAATAAATATATAACTAAATCAATCACTCAATCAATCAATTATCAATCAATCAATCATGAAGAATTTAACTTCCGGTAAGTGAGGTCTAAGCTATGTTTGAACGAGTGCGACATGCGCTAAGGAGACCATACAGATCTAATGAGCATGTTTTCATGTCCTACTATTTGCTTCTAAACTCCATTCAACCCGTCTGGCCATGAATCTGACAGTTTATTTTGAGGAGAATAATTGTTTTAATATCGTAGATTAATTTCAAAATCTCAGAGATGTGAAACAACTGCTCTCTGGTTAATGGAGAATATGTACTTTCAATCTTTGAAATGCTCATTTGTAACACTTCTTATACGACCTATTGTAAACTAACCATCTTTTTGTAGAAATTCTTGTCGTAATTCACTTCACTGTCTGATCATGATTCGACGATTATTTCACTATTACGATTATTTCACTATTACGATTTGAGCATGCAATTTTAAGTTTCAAGATTTGAAGCTGTAATTGAAGACTGACCATTTAATCAGTCTTCAAATAGGCCTATTGATAAAAGTAGCTCATCAGGCTGGTAAAATGCTAACTATATAAAACTATAATATGACTAGTCCATTAATAGCATTATCTGTCCGTCAATTGACGGATTTAAAGCTTACTCTCAGATATGAAATTCTCAATGATATTATGAGAGTTATACATTCTCTCTTATTGCATTGCCTACTGGCAGATCCATGTTTTATAACGTCTCCACTCTCTCTGTCATACATTCATTAGGCCTAATTAAAACTGATACTAAATGAACTAGTTTTTATTGGTCTTATTCTAAATAAGAAAACTGATTAATGTTTTCATTCCTAATTAGCTACTTCATGATCAGACTATAGCTGAGCTAGCGCCTGGCATAATATTCCAAATCCTGATCCTCCCATGTGTTCATATCATATCTGTGGCTTATCCAATACTGATATGCCCTCATGATACGAAACTGACGTTAAATTGCTTAAAAAATTTAGTTTATCACCGTAGCATGCTACAAATATTCATCATAAATTTGAGTTTAGATCTGCAGCATATTATTCATCATAAATTAGAAATTAGCTCTGTAGCATGCTACAAATAAAGCTAAGTAAAGCTGGTAAAGCTAGCGTTAACGTCAGTTTCCGCACTCGAAATCGATGTTAATGACGGGTAAGCCCCGGATTTGAGCCCCGCACATACTGATCCGCGGTCGAATATCTTACCGATATCGCCACTGGCTCCAGTCATTGGCGATTTCGGTAATAATAATAATGACGTGATAATATAACACTAATAATATTAATAATAATTCGACTAAGAAAAGAGAGCAAGTGTTAGGCTAACCATCCTTTTTATTATTTATTGGTTAGCTGCAGTTGATGAAATTTTGTTTGCAAAATTTACTCATTCACGTAGTTAATAAAGTAGTTATGTCATTAAAGTGGACAACAAAGAGCTGGTCAAGCCGTCACAGCTTGTTGTTAAAGCTTGTGACACGTAAAGAATCCCAAGTCGAGGAAAAACTTCTACAACGAATCAAGCAAGCTGTGCTTTAATTGAGAGCCACTATTTTGAATTATTACATAATCATATGAAGCCCGCTGATGTGAATCGGCAGAAGATAGAAAATAGAGTAAGGATGGCTTCCACTCTCTGCAAATATTCTTAACTAATAACCAATTGAATGAAGCCGTCTCTTGTGAATATGGCTTGACCATTGTGTCATTGTTCTGATTGGCCGTATAATTGGTATGAACTAGTATAAATACCAGTGGTTTTGGAAATTCTGTATCATTTGTCTCAGTTCTTTCGACAAGTTTGGATTAATTGTGAATTAAACGACTATTCTAGTTCAGTGAAATTGCTATTTAAGATAATTTAGCGTTCAAAACTAAAATTAGGCTATACTCTGAAATTATACATTCGTTAGTTCGAATTCATTAGATTATAGATAAAGATATATTCGCACTATCTGCTACATGTGGTAAGTACATGTTCATTTAATTTAATTTCTTTTTTTGTAAGACTTAATACTAAATTTGTAAATTGCAATCTATAGGCCTATTGATATAGACCAACACGAATTACAATGATAAATACAGTTAAAATAGACCTATATAGGCCTACAATTACAACGCATTGAATACTAGAGTTTTGCAATAACTTTTTAAATCGTTAAACTTTTTGAACTACAAAAATTTGTTAAACGTGTACAACTTTTAACTAAAAAGGTAGTTAGACTACATTTTAAACGCTTTTTATCCTCTGATTAATGGGATATCTGGACGTAAATTAATTAAGTCCAAGCCATGATAGTCGTCCTTACTCCGCAACTAAATGTAGGCTATATAATATTATTAAATATAATAGCAGTAGGCCCTAATAATGAATATTAGCCAATAGATAATATAATTTGGGGTGTTTAGGTGAAAACAAACCCTATTTTATATAAATATTTTATTTTTAATCTTCATGATAGGTAGGCTTGTCAGAAATCGGAAGAAATGACAACTGAAATAAATTATTTATAAAATATATACTTATAAAATACTAAATAGGGCCCATACAAAATTGGATTCGTTGCAATTTTTTCCTTAAACTATGTCTACAAATATTCTGCTTGTAAATATTTATATAAATTAAGCCCTGTAATTTAAACACTACAATTAAATATTCATTTTATCAAGGTATATACATGTATGTAGGTTTATCTAACTGAGGAAGGCAACGGGAAACTACTTCAGAAGCCTTACTTTTCCCAAGCTATAGGCTACATAAGGTATGGATAAGGCATAGACTTTGTGAAGGGATTAACTTGTTGGTCTAAGGAGTGCTCTTATGGAGCGTGAAAACAGACTTTGAGTATGAATATTTACCTTGAACCTGCCACTTGGCAGTGCACTGAAGAAGACGAAAATTGCACACATCTAGAAAAATGGCCACTTTTAACAGAACCTGAATTTGAATCCTAACATCTTAATCTTAATGATCTCATTCTGAAGGAGGTCTTTCTTCTTGTATATCCCTGAACAAACCACTATTTTTAAATTTACTGTTTAAGAAAAAGTTTTTAAGTGGTTAGATTTTATAAATGTGATGCTGCGACTAAATTATAGGCCATACTCTTCATAAATTCACACTCGCCAAATGACAGAGATGCAATTAGCGTAATTATTTAGCAATTATAAATCTGGAGATGCGATTAAATTTATATTCCCCAGATGACAGCATTATAATAAGCATTACTTAAGACGAACAAATCTGGCTAATAATAATTTAAATTATTCATAATGCCGAATAAATAATGAATAAATAACATTGAAAATATAGGTCCTTATCGTTTCGTTCTAAATGTAGAACGCTCTATATTGGCGAGTAACTTCATAACTCCAGTCTATTGTAAAGTACTTCTCAATGAAATATAGTAAGAATTATTTTATTTTTTAAATCTAATACAATTATGCGATATTACTTAACGAAATCATTTTTCAAATGAATCTTTCGTATGACCAGTGAACCTACAGGTCCATAGTCGCACACACAACCAAAAATCCTTCTTGCTCTGCTTAATTAAGTAATTATGTCTAACATACAACTAAATTAAACTTGCATTTCTATATTTAAATTTACTTTATTTACATTTATTTTTATATTTACATTTTCCCTTTTTTCAATATTTGCAGAATTACGATGGCTACCGGCTACAGTAATATATTACAGAGCATATTCGCTGACCATGACTTCCCCATTCTATCCCGCAATGTCGCGCCTGTGCGGGTTCAGCCCGTGAAGAATCGTGGAGAGGCAGTGATGAATGCGGGAGGGAGGAGCGGTGGAGGAGCATGGAAGGGAGAAGTAAAGGAAAGAGAGATAATTGGAAAAGAGATGATGGAAGCAAGCCTAAAGAGAGGTGGTAGAGATGGGATTGTGGGAGGTAAAGAAAGAACTAGATCATCGCTTGTTCTCCAAAATTTTCTGCCAACTCCATCAATCTCAAACACCACAACTAAACAACAGGGCGTTGTAACTAAGAAGCAGCGCGATCGAGTTTCTCGTGAAGCCGCACTGATGAATCCAGGTATTTCAGGCAATTCTGTGGAACGCAATGAAGAAGGCGCGCTGGATGAAGTAAGCTTTCACCGTACTTCTGTACGACCGATGTCGATGTTGAAGGAACTGACGCCTAACGAAGCAATGCCTGATCTTCTATACTCGGCCAAAGGACTGAAGCTCATCGACTTCACAAATACGACTGACGACACGGTAAGCATTGTTACAGACCTAACAGAAAGCTAGGGTAGATTAATTTATCTGTTCCGAGTTTTTGAAAAGCCGATAACGTAATCCATTAATTGAAAACTAGGCTAGATAGTAGCATTCAAGTTTACTAAGCTTCTCCATTTATGTGTGGTTTGAAGCAAAATTTAAAGCTCTCTTATTGAAAATTTTAAGGGTTGTTCTAATTCGAACCTTCACCATTGTTTCAATAAACGTTTATTCATGTATGTTCAGTTATATTTCGAGAATATCAATAAATAATTAAAACTGGTTTAAAAATTTTCGAGCCGGAATCACAATAACACTCTACCTAAATCGTTCGCTCTTAAAGTTTAATAGAAAACACAAACTTCTAATGTAATATAAGGAAATCAGTGTACTTTTGGCCGCTATGCTTTTAATGTTATTTTTTAGCAGAAAATGTCAGACAATGTGCAAGCAAGTAAGTGATATTAAATCGTTCAGTAAGTTTTTATGATATTTAATATTTTTTATTAAGCGTACAAAATTTCATCATTGTATTTTTTTTAGAAAACCGAAGAAAAGGGGATCGAATCCTTGCAGCAGTGCAGAAGATCTGGTCTAAATCAGGAGTCTCAACTGTGTATTAATGACGATTCACTACCTGATAACTTCCATGAGACAAGTAACATACCAAATGTGGAAGAGATTAAGAGCGAAATGCCGCATCAATCTCAAAATGCCGATCATGAAACTTGCCAGAATGCCAATTCTCCACCGGATGACTTCCGCAAGACAAGTTCCATGCCAACAGTGGAAGAGCTGATAAGTGAAATGCCGCCTTACCTGCGCCAAAACGCCATCCATGAAGCATACGAGAATGCCAGTCATTATTTGGATGTTCAGTATCGTCTCGTTAGGGAAGATTTCGTATGCCCACTTCGTAACGGTATTAAAGCAATCGTCAACTGCGTCAAGAACAACATGCCAGTGAGACGCATTCCCGATGTACACATCTACCACAAAACCCAGATAGTTACACCGCACTGTACGATAACAGGAATCATGTACAGGACTTCATTCGATGCTTCGAGCATGAAGAATTTTCAGTGGGAAGGCAGCAAGAGACTGATCTTTGGGTCTCTGGTTGGACTCTCTTGCGATGGATTCAATAAGATTATCTTCGGTACGGTGGCTGCGAGCGAAGCAGTAAAGTTGCGCGAAGGGATTGTCGATTTATCTTTCGATGCATCGCAAGTAAGTGCATTCGATCTCAAGCCGTGTACCGAGTACGAGATGGTTGAATGTTCGGCTTACTATGAGGCCTATCGACACGTACTCGCGAGTCTGCAGGAGATAAATGAGGACGATCTGCCTTTCAGAAAGTACTTACTGAATCAACGTGAAGCTAACGCTTCTGTGGATCCACAGCTCTATCTCAGAGATCGTCCATTGAGTTATGATTTAAGCATATGCATCCCGGAGAAGAAGCCAGTAGATACTGATACTAGAAAGGAGGCGATAGACGATGGAAAGGAGGATATACACGAAGCTATTAAAGATGAAGAAGATCAAAGGAAACCACAAGAAGAGAATGAGGAGGCGAAAGAAAAAGATATTGAAGATGGATCAACTACAGACGAATCTACTGCCGATAGTGAGACGTGGAAGAAGGTCCCGATATTAGATCTTGCTGCTTGGCCTACTGCTGAAGATTTCGGATGGGATAAGTCACAACTTGCCGCTATGAAAAGCGCTCTCACTAAGGAGTTTGTGGTCATACAGGGTCCGCCAGGAACGGGTAAATCTTATATTGGAATGAAGATTGCTCAGATTTTGCTCCATAATCGCAAACACTGGATGGCTGCAGAGAAGATAAATCCCATAATAATCATGTGTGCTACTAATCATGCACTGGATCAGTTTCTTGAAGGAATTCTTTCGCTTTGCTCTCTCAAACCCGGTCAACTTCTTCGTATTGGTTGCCAGAGTTCTTCAACAAATCCAGACCTCATTGCTTGTTCGATGTATGAGCTTAAAAAGAATCAAACGACTAAACCATCGATGCAATTAATGTCGGCCACACAGGAAGTAAAGACTAAAATGACGCACACAAAGTCTCAGATAACGCGACTATCAGCTGAACTGGACTGCGCTCATAATCAAGTTCTGCACGAGGAGAACCTACAGTGCTACATGACACCAGAGCAGTCTAAGTCTCTGCTCCTCTCTGACGATGGACGTGTATCTAGCGTCAGTTCTGCCCTGATTAACTGGCTCAACTTGATTGAAATGTCATGTAAGTCAGCCGTATCAACAGAAGGTTCACAGCGTCAGAATAAAGCCAACTCTGTCAAGACGACAACTAAAAATGGTAAGTAGGACATGAATAAGTTCTCAGTTTGTCTTTTCACATTATGTTTAAATGAGCATTAGTGGCTGTAACAATGCTTGACAAAGATAATTTGAATGTAAATTTAATTTCAGATAACTACTGAATTTGCTTTTCTCTGCTGCAGGGAAATGAAATAATCTGGAAAATGTTTTACGAAGTTGAAAAGCTCATTCATATAACGTCTCCTTAATGATGAATTGAAGACAATTCATCATTAAGTGCTCCCTCGAATATTCAGTCATCACTGACGTTGTTATGAATCTTTCTAACTTTTAATACAATTCTGAATAAAATTTACAGTAAATAGATTTGCTTTTAATTTTATTATTTTATGTTCATTTATATTTTGTATAATATACAAATTTCCTTTCTTCTTACTGGAATGATGGTAGGCTATATAATCGATAAGTGTTGCATAGTAATGATAAAAAATTCTGCTGACTTAAAATTTAACTTTTAAATTGACATATTTAATATCATTCTGAATATTGCTTACTTGTTTTAGAGCCCGAAGGTCCTCAAGGACAATTGGATCAAGTCAATGAAATAAAGGCCATGACAAAAGTATTGGCGGCAAAGATGGCGGTATTTAGAAGTGACGTCTTAACTGGAGACAATTCACGTGTTCTCTCGAATACTCAGTCCTCAACCAGAGAACAATTTATGCTGAAGAAGGAGTTTAGAGAAACAGTGATTCCAGAAGAAGAGGCTCTAGCAGTAGTCGATGTCTGCACGCTTTCAATGAAACAGAGATGGGGCCTGTGCAGTTATTGGGTGTCACTGTTCTCCAAAGAGAAGACGGCTTCTCTTAGAAAGAACATCGATGAGTACGACAACCTCTGCGCCCAACTTGCTGAGCTAAAGAGAGAGGAAAATTACGTCCTGTGGAAGGACGCCCTAGTGATTGGAATGACGACGGCCGGAGCGGCTATGCATCGTAAGCTAGTCCAGCGAGTTCAACCGAAAGTGGTAATACTGGAGGAAGCGGCAGAAATACTGGAAGCTCAAGTCATTGCCAGTTTCTCTTATAGGTATATTTTTATCTGTACTAATTAGAATATTTACTATTTTGTCTGAATTGTTTGAAAACATTCGCCAACTATGACCGATTATCTTTTAGAGAACTATTTTTGATATATTTTGATATTTTAGTACAAGTCCAGTATTTAGAAATATTTCAGATAATATTGTAGATAATATTTCAACACACTGAAACACTTCGCATTTAATTAAGAAACATCGGTGCCGCATAAGATAAACTAAAGATAAGATAAACTGTAATCGATTTGAAAACCATCATTTAAATATCTATTGGAATTGATATACAATAGAATTATATTACTACGCCTTGAACGAATTACACAACATTATAGAATATATTTCATAGAATATTATTGTATGTTCATATAAATTGTAGATGTGAGCATCTGATCATGATTGGAGATCATCAACAGCTGAGACCAAACCCCAATGTCTACAACCTCGCCAAGCTGTACAACCTGGATATATCGCTGTTTGAACGAATGGTGAAGAACGACGTACACTGCGATAGGTTAGTAATGCAGCATAGAATGCGACCGGAAGTGGCTGAATTACTCGTTCCTCATATCTACAAGGACTTGGTGAATCACGAAAGTGTTGAGAACTATCCAGATATCAAAGATGTAAAGAGAAACGTGTTCTTCATCACGCACACTTTTCCCGAGCAGAACAAAGTCGACTCGACAAGTCCGTCCAATAGGCACGAGGCAGCCTTCATTTCCAGATTGTCCCTGTATCTTGTACATCAGGGTTACAAGCCTAGCGAGATAACTGTGCTTGTGGCTTATTCTGGACAACTGTATATCATTAAAGGGCACATGCAAAATGAAGAAAAGCTTAAGGATGTTCACGTCACTACAATTGATAACTACCAGGGAGAGGAAAATAAAATAATTCTATTGTCTCTGGTTAGAAGCAATGTTGACGGAAACATTGGATTCTTGAAGACACATAATCGCATCTGTGTTGCACTTTCGAGAGCTCAGCAAGGCCTGTACGTCGTTGGTAACATAGATTTTTTGGCACGGGCAAGTGGCATGTGGCGTTCCATTGTGAAGACGTTGAAGGCGACCTCTGCAATAGGTGACTCGCTTCCACTCGCATGTCAGAGACATCCTGGGAATATCATATTTGTCAAAAATCCTAGAGATTTTGAGCACGCCCCAGGAGGATGTGCACTTCAATGTGACCTTCCACTAAACTGTGGCCACGTCTGTGAAAGAAAATGCCACCCTACGGACTGCCAGCACTTGAAGCACGTCTGCAAGAAGCCATGCGAGAAATGAGTGAGAGAGCCATGTGTGAGAGAGAACATAAATGTCCCAATCTCTGCTTTGAACCTTGTCAAGCCTGCAACGTTCAATTGATAGTAACATTACCAATTTGTGGTCATGACCAATCAATACCTTGCAGCACTCCGGTTGAAAAGTATAAGTGCAAAGAGGATTGCAAGAAAATATTGGCCTGCGGTCACAAGTGTCAGGAGCTGTGTGGTTCAGATCAGTGTACACAGAACTGCATGGTCTTAGTAGAGAAAGTCTTGGACCCATGCAGTCACAAGATTTCTATTCCCTGTTATGCTCAAGAAAATTGCAACTGTAGCACGAAGGTGACGCGTGAACTGCCCTGTGGACATCAGACAGAAATGCTGTGCGGAAATAAAACTGTGGATGAAAAGTGTTTGACGCCAATAAGCAAGTCTCTCTGTGAAGATACTTCGCATGTTTCCACAATCAAGTGTCACGAGTCTGCAATCAACCCACCTCCACTCTGCCAATGTCATGTGGAAAAACTCTGCTTGTTCAATCCCAGTCACACCTTTACCTCAAAGTGTCATCAAGGTGACTTAGCTGTTTGTCCTGTAATGCTCAGTTGGAATGCGGACATGCATGCACAGGAACCTGTGGCTCTTGTAACATCGAGAAGTTTCATCTTCCCTGTCTGTTTCCGTGTAAGCGAGTCCTCCAGTGCGGCCACAAGTGTCAGGGGAAATGTGGCGAAAAATGCAAACCTTGTTACGAACAGTGTGAGCTATTCTGTGGTCATGAACAATGTGGACGAGCCTGCTACATGGATTGCAGAAAGTGCGAGCTGCCTTGTAAATGGGCTTGCGAGCATCAGCAATGCATGGAACCCTGTAATTCTCCGTGTACGAGACCTCCGTGCAATGAGCCTTGTAAAAATGTGGTCTTATGCTCCAAGAAGCACCCTTGCATCGGATTCTGTGGCGAGCCGTGCCCGCCGCTCTGTCGTATTTGTCATAAATCCAATCTGCAGCAAACACTCAAGCGTCTCGAAGCACCAGCTCTCACTGAGTCAACTAGGTTTGTTTCTCTGCAGCCGTGCGGGCATACAGTCGAAAGCATGGACAAATGGGTCGTCTCAACTCAACCCACACCCCCTTGTGAAGTTGTTCCTGTCACGTGGCCACTGTGCACGATGGTGGTCAGTTACTGTCCACGATACAATGGAAGAATAAAAAAGTATGTAAATCAAATGAGCAGTGTAAAAGGACTAGTCAGATTTGAGCAGAAGTTCATAGAGATGAAATCTAATGCTCTACGTTCACTTTGGTCAGATCCCTTGCCGGGTTTCGTTGAACTGATTCAACAAGTACAAGTTGGACCTACGTCAAGTAAAACGTGGATTAGAATGAGCACTGGGGCTGCCTGTGTATACCAGGAATGCTGTGTTGTGGTTGAAATGTGTCTCAAGAAACAAGCCAACATTCAACATCTGATTGATTTTTTGGAAGATATCAGACAGAATCTTTGCAAGCATATTGAAGAAAGGCAGCTCGGTAATATAGCCTCAGACATTGTGGATTTGTATCAGGTGTTCGTTAGCCTACACCTACAGAGGTTGAAAACGTTCATTAGAGGCCCAGCCAGTCTAAGTCAATTGAGTGAACAAATCAGCAAAATCGAACCCCGCAGTAATTTTGTCGCCAGTCAGTTCTTCGTAAGGAAAATTTCGTACCAAATCTCCAATCGTTACAGTCTACAACAGAAAGAAAATATCGAAAACTACACAGATTATCTGGACGAATATTTCTCACCTGTGATGAAGCATGGCAACGAGACATCTGTGGGAATGATCTGTGACACAGGTTTGTGGTCATTTTAGTACTAAATCTATTTTGAAGACGAAGACAGAGTTGCCTATCATATTGAGGAACTCGTCATCGTCATCTACTTCTTCATCCTCTTCCATTTAGTCACAATATAGTAAGGGGAGGGATACGAATAAACCTATTCCGCTCCTCAATATCGGGAATATTAGTATCTTTAATCTCTAACATTCGTTTTAGAAAAACGTAGTAATTTAGTTTGTAGTAATAGTTCGGTTTGTGAGCCTAGGCGTTCACAAACCGAATGCTCCTTCTGACGTTGGTGTTTGGATTTTATTGCTTTAGTCGAGTTCTACGACACGTGAAGTCATTGGTTGATCTTTTCTTAAAACTAACCTGAGACAACACTGGAGTATGGTATTTAATTACTATGTTGTAATACTTAATTTCATACTTGATGGTAATTTACTACAGTCTTCTGTACAAGATAAATTTATAATATTTATTGATATTAATATATTTTATTAATTTTTAATATTAATTATTGATTGTTATTGTTATCCAATTATTTACAGGTCACGTGTTCATATGCAAAGAAAGTGAGAAGAAGAAAATGTCAACAGAAGATCTGATGAAGCTCTGCAAGACGTGTCACGGACCTGGCAGCGACAATGAAGATTTCGACAACTTTCTTGGTGATCTATGTGGAAGATATTAAGAAAACGTCAGTGGCAATCAATGCCGATAACAATAACTGCAAAAACAGAGAAAACGTAGTTTTTCCAACCATCTAAACCAGATGGTTTAGAAAACGAACATTGAATTAACATTACGTGAACAGTTTAATAATTAGAAATCTAATAGCAGTGAAATGAATCTAAGGACAATGTTAGAGGCTCTGAAGTAGTATTAACAATGACTGATTAGCTTAAAATTAATCAAATACTATTAACCTATTAATTGTGGATCCTTGGCACAGGACATTTTCCAGCCGATTTCCTGAAGCCACGTGGTACCTTAACGCGGAATAGACATTTAGTAAAGGCGCAAAATAGAAGGGAATGTTCTTCTAATCATTTTCGACAAATTACGTTATTGTTAATTTCAGCTACTGATGTTATTGATGAAAAATTAACTGCAATTAAATATTCACTGAGAATATTGATGGAAATATATGACCATTTTAAAGAAATACATGTAAATAATGACTATTCCTTTTACGAAAAATGAAAATTAACCAAGAACTGCAAGTAGGAAATGAATCTACAGTAAGTCAATTAGGCTGAGAGACTTTGTGTCATAGTCCTGTACGTACACCTATACCAGGTACATAATACGAGAGGCATTTACAAAAACATTTATAGTGCAATTGACTTTCTATTTATTGAAAACCTTACATCGACAAATAGTTTACTTACCAGATTTAGCATAACTAATAACCGGCACATCGGATGATCTGATTTCCATTTCAAGTAGACTTTTGATCTTGTCTAGATCTGGAACAAAGATATCCCCCAGCCAGACTCCTATACTTTCTTTTTCTTTCTTTACTTTCTTTCTTTTTCTCCTATACTTTCCTAGAGTTTTCTAGTACCGCTATAACGTGGATCGTCTAGGATTTCTTTCGGATATTTTTCCATTTCTTGTAAGCTGCTAGATATTCTGAAAGCGTGATTAAATTTGTTATGAAATAAAATTGACGAGTTTTGTCTAAATTTATTATTAATTTTGCTATTATTAAAATAAGTTTTGTATATAGTTTTCTCTCACTGTATATCATCTCTCTCTCTCACTCCCTCTCTCTCTCTCTCACACACACACACACACACACGCACACACAATCTAGATATCTCTCCCTCACATTCCACTTCGCCAATGTGTAATTTTGACAAGTTAAATTAATTATGGTACCAAGACCTAAGTATTAAAGATTGGCCAATTACTTCATCAATCATTATCTTGATCCCTATAATTTTATCTAAAGTAGGCCTTTAAAAACCTTATTTTAAAACAGTCACTAGTTAATAATCATTAATTTTCTAATATCTGCTATTAGTTATCAATTTAAAAAAAACTACAGTCTTGACTGGTAAATTCTATATTTTTCATTTCAATAAAAAATATACTTATTGTATTATCAACTAGGCCGGTCTATTAATTGTTATGCATATTCTATATAACTGAAAAGATACCTAGTATCTTAGATAGCAATAAATGATGAATTTGCCAGCTGGATTCATCAATTACTTTACATTCATATTTAGGTCTCAAGGTTAATTACCTATATCATTTCCTATAACTGCGTTATGCAGGTTCACTTATTAAATTTTACAAAATAGGCCTAAATTAGCTCTGCCATGTAGTAGGATACTCAAATGAACAAATCTCGAAAAATCAGACGAATTAGTAAAATATTCATTAAATTAAAATTAAATTGGCTATCATTACTTACTGTGTAGTACAGTTTTGTAATTACTTGTTATCTTTCTCTATTGATTCTACATTAAATAGCTATTCAGATTGAGGAACTCTTTAACTGATTTCTTTCACAGTCTAAGTTCTTCTGAAGATTCTAATGTGCATGCTTATTTTATTTCCAATAGGCTACTCTACCAGTCTACATTGGCCTATAGTTGACCGCTTACTTTGAATGAAATTCAATCTGAGACAGTGTAGGTCTTTGTGCCCTAACCATTTGCCATAACCCTGCCAAAACCAAACGTTTACTGAAGTTGCATTTGCAAAAACATTGGCCTATGAGGACAGGTCAAGCATCATTAGTATGCCATATTTATCATGAATCTAGAAAATGACTAAGAATTTGTTAGCTATATGTTGTCATTACTATAAATATGATATATATTGTAGTATGTTGTTATCAGTATAAATATATATATATATATTGTAGTATGTTGTTATCAGTATAAATATATATATATATATATATTGTAGTATGTTGTTATCAGTATATATATATATATTGTAGTATGTTGTTATCAGTATAAATATAAATATATATATATATTGTAGTATGTTGTTATCAGTATAAATATATATATATATTGTAGTATGTTGTTATCAGTATATATATATATATTGTAGTATGTTGTTATCAGTATAAATATAAATATATATATATATTGTAGTATGTTGTTATCAGTATAAATATATATATATATTGTAGTATGTTGCTATCAGTATAAATATATATATATATATATATTGTAGTATGCTGTTATCAGTATAAATATATATATATATATATATATATTGTAGCATGTTGTTATCAGTATAAATATATATATATATTGTAGTATGTTGTTATCAGTATAAATATATATATATATTGTAGTATGTTGTTATCAGTATAAATATATATATATATATTGTAGTATGTTGTTATCAGTATAAATATATATATATATATATTGTAGTATGTTGTTATCAGTATATATATATATATATATATATATATATATATATATATATATTGTAGTATGTTGTTATTAGTATAAATATATATATGTTGTTCTATTGGTATAAATAAACTTGTAATTGTAAATAAATACGTGCCGAGACCTCATCTGTCTTAGAACGAGAGCGTCCATGCAGCGTTAATAACAACGCAGGTTGATTCATTGACATAGTGCGGGGGGGGGGAAATGTAAGAAGTTTTTAAAAATTAGGGGGAAGGTGAAATACGTGTGCTTCGCGAGTTAGTCGATGGGGAAATCTGCGTGCATGCCTCAAAAACCAGTGTGGGGAGGGGGGTGGGGGGGTAGACACTCTTTCTTGGAACATTGATATTAGCTAGACAGTTAGATAATTAGATATAGAACATACGAATATAGAACATTAAGTTCTTATCTATAGGCCGAACAAACATTATCGAGTGCAATCACTAACGAGGGTTAATGGTCAGACTAGAATCACGTAGACCTGAGTATGATCGTAAGGGTTATTGACATTAATTAAAAATAGCTTGTTATTAAAGTTGTAAGCCGATAGTGGCATTCCAAAATAAACTACACTATTGATTGCAATAAATCAAATAATTATAAATTATTCAAACTGCAGAGATTATTTTTTTGAAATGAGATTATTCGGCTGGTTTGGAAGATATCTTAGTGCAATTGCACCGGAATGTTAGCTGGATTATGTATCATTAATTCGCCAACAACAACGACAACAACAACAACAGAATTAGAGTGCAACTGTCGTCAGTGACAACATTGAACACTGTGGTACCAAACCAATCCGATGAGCAGAGTGTGGGGTCCAAAAACGGTGCGATACAAAATCCCGGAGTTCGGTTCGAGGAAGGGTACTAGTGTAATGGAGGTTTAAGTGTTGGTCTCAGTTCATGTGCAATGGTTGAATATGAGTGTTCCAAAAGAAAAGTAATGAAACAGTAAGTAAACGCAACTAAACTTGTGTACCGTGTCTATCTACACTTACTTTCGTAAGCTTTGAAATATCTGATTGAGGAGATACCACTCCCCTCAAAATCGAATTTTAAAAAAATTCGAACACTGGTATCCTATTGCACACGTGTAATCTACTGTAAACTTTGAACTGAAATAGTAAATATCACACGAAACTTTATGACAGGTTAATTTTATTTAACTTTTGACGTGAAAATCAAATTTAATATAACTAATAATACTAGTTCACATACTGCATAAACTATGAAATATGTGATAGAGGCGGTATCTGATATGTGCTGTATAGAGGCGGTAGACTTTGGCTTGCACGAAATAATTAAATAAATTTAATTTCAAATAACGTAGACTTATACCTAGTTCACTATTACACTTAGATAATTAATTATGAGACTTAGTACAATTACTAGTCATACTAAGAATAGCCTACACAATTTCAGACGTTATCTAGATCTGAATTCTACTCCTCATATTTTCTTTCGTAGACGTGTATTAACTTTAGCCTTTCAAACTTTAGCTTAAACTTTCTAAAACTTTTAAAAACTTGTTTTTGGCTTAAACTTAAACTCTTTAAACTTTAAATTTTTTATTTGGTAAAATTTTGTACTGCACTAAGAACCACAGCGTATTGAGCTATAATGAACTTAGACAGGGAGTGAGTTGACCTAGCTGTGAGATCTAGGCACGTGGGTTAACGTGGGCGGCGTTGGACACTTGCTGCTAAAAGTCCAACAAAATATTTGCTCGGATGGTTTGTTGCTAGTAACAGATAGGCCTATAGTAAGTAGTCTCTGAAATTTAAAAAATCTTCAAGGGTTTAATTGAAAGATCTAAATGCTAACCATAGCCCTTTGAAGAATATTTCTGTAGTCATAACTGTTACCCTAGGGAGGATTCTGCTGGATTAAATTTTAATTTTAATGGAAGTTCTTGAAGATTTTATTTTATAACGCATGAAATTGAGCATAATATAGTGAAAAAAGCTCTCCTTGGTACATAGTGCTGCTGCCATTTTAACCGCTAGTTGTAGGATGGCTGCATCTGAACGATTCTGAGTTAAGTGAATTACAGACTATATCTACGTTTGGATTAATTAAATTTTTCTAAGGGGGTCGTTGTGAAGTTGGAGATTATCGAGACGGGTGTCAGGATATTTATCAGACCAGGGGTTAATACCGAACCAACCGCCATAAGGAATTTTATTCAGGTGGCCACACATCTGCCAAGGGAGTCAAATCCCTACAGACCTCTCTCCTTTCCAACAAATTCAATCCGGACTATATCGCAAACTAGAACTGAATAGACCTGCACTAATAGTATGAGCTCGGAAGTACTATCACATGAAATGAAACAATATTATTCATGTCACACAAAATCGTTGTTGACAGTGCAAAAATACTAGGCAAATTCACACTCTTGTCCAGGCTCCTTTCAAAAGAACTTGGGTTAAACGCATCTTGCCCTTGTGGAGTCAACGCCTATGGAGAAGCGCTACTTGCAGGGATGGGCATATTGAATAGATATTAATTGCGCTACTGCGGTGATGAGTGAGGTTTTAAACTGAATTCAGTTACTTCAATTCAATTTAAATGCAACCTATGTGAAGCGCGTTTTGAAGGAATTTTAAGTTAACACGATGTGTATAGAAAGGTAGTGTCTGTTAAGATGTATGAATCAGGAATTCGATTTTGGTTAATTAAGTTTAGGATATTTACCGTCTTAATGTACTGATGTGGCATCATGAGAGAGTTAAATATGTAAAAGTATTTTCTAGCTAATAAGATATAAATATGGAATTTAAATACAATTTTTTGTTGAGTTATTTGCTTCTTAATTTGTATTAGAGCCAACGTTTACGAATCTTCGAAGACAAGTCCGCAATCTCTGAGTGGATCAAGGAGTTTCTTCTTTAGAGCGTCTCCAAGTTCTTCAGATATATGATTCTTCCAGTCTCCTGTTATGCCTAAATGGTCGTCAATGTGGTATAATGTAGGTAAGCATTCGAAATTATTTAAAATCAATTACATTGCCGATTTAATATTGTTACGCGATTTTTTCCGGTAATATCTATAACCTCTAATCAGCAGTAAATTTAGATAATAATAATTATTGCTTAATATCTAAGGCCAAAACCTAGGGCCAAGTTTTAACGTCAGTGTCCTCTACGAATTGCATGTCAGTGACGGGAAGAATACTGGATTTGAACCCTGCATTTACGGATTCGCTGTCGAACAATTTGCCAGCAAGCCACCGTCTCAGCTCATCAGCTATATTTGCAAGATGCCATGGTAGAAACTCTTCTCATTTAGGAATCTCCCAGAAAGTCTTATAAAAAATATTGTTGGTACAACTCCTCATCAATGGTATTAAGACTACAAGGTGCGACAAAGGCATGTCTAGGAAAAATTATATTGTAACATTATTTGTTCTACTGAAATAGGTCAATGTGTGTTTATAAGCTAATAAGAAAGTATTAAGGAGTAAATTCGTAGACTGAATTGGTAATGATATATAATGCTTGGTCCCCATATGATTGCTAGATCTCAGGCTTGACTGCATCATGCGTCAGATCGAGCCTTTATTTCTAAAGCCTTAACAAAATTGAAGGGATATCACATTTTCTGAGTTTAGGGATATTAAAGCCTATGTATATGTGACACAAAGAGAAAACAATGACATAGATTTAGCAACGATGTAGAAATTTCGTTGAAACTACTGTGTCCAAAACTGATTTCTTTGATAAAATAAAATAAAATTTATCTTTTATTGTAGAAGACGGGATGTCTTTGGTACTGATGTGGAATAAGTTCAATGATTTTGGATTGCAAATTAAATTTCTAACCTTTTCGCATGAATTCCTTATCTTGACGGGCATGGCCAGCAGTTTTCAACCACGACTGATTACAGGTGTCTCTTTTCTTCATCTCATCGAAGCTCGTCTCTCTCACGATATCATCAATTTGACTCTGAGTGAGAGACACGCCCAGAAAATCTCCCACGCGTCTTATTTCTTCAGCCGGTTTCTGCGCGAGTTACAAACAGGCCCCATAGTGTGCACAACTAACTACTACATATAACTTTGCGGCAGCTGTAAGTGTTTTTATAATTGATACCCCTCATTCTTTTTACAATAAAGTAATAAGGAGTTTAACAATGGTCTTGAAATTTATAATACTTGACCAGCAGCCCATTCTACCAAACATAGAGAAATTTTGTTTGAATATCTTTACAAACGTGAATGTTATATTCTTTCGAATTGGGGGGGGGGTCATATAAGAAATTTCCAGTACAGGATTACGGGCATGTTACATGCGGAGTAAAATTATCTCTATCAAAATAATAGCGAACACGTGACAAAAAATGTCTGCTGAAGTTATTTTGAAGAGCAATCATTTCTTTTCAAAACGACGTAAAATACGAGTTGATATGTTCCTAATATTGCACTTAACCATTGCAAAAGTTAAGTTTGGCTTAATTTCTATATTTGTTGCTTACGCCTTTAGCCATGTCGATTGTTAATATCATCTCGGATAATTTTAAAAAAATTTCGCTCAAGAATATCATCAATCTTATCATGTTAAGATTCCAATCCTACTAGATGAAATTTAGTAGTCTCCACTCCACCTCTATCCTTACGTAGCAATTCTGCAACTCAGTATCAGACCAAAGGAGAGGTAAAAGAGGTCAATGGTTTTTCTCTTTGACCTCTCCTATCCAACCATTACACAGGAACTGAGACTAACACGCAAACCTCCATTCCACTAGTACCCTTCCTCGGACCGAGCTCCCGGATTTTGGCTTGCACCGTTTTTGGACTGCATACTCTGTTCATCGAATTTGCTTTGGTACTACAGTGCTCAATGTTGTCATAGACGACAGTAGCACTCTAATTCTGTTGTTGTTGTTATTATTGTTTTTGTCATGATGAGATGAAAGCTATTAATAATCATCGTCGTAAGGAATTCTTGAAGGCTGCTGCATGGCTTATTTGTTATTCGTAAGGGTATATATATAGGCTACATGGAAAAAACTAGCATAAATAGCCTACATCGTAAAATATTTCTTATCTTTATGACACTACAAACCCTTTGCAAATCTTCATACGTGAGAAATAGAATATTCGGTTGATGTCGACGATCCCAGAAATCTTTAACGTGGTCCAACCAGGGGCCGTATGCAACTACGAAATATGCGCAATCAAAATGAGCGTGTATGTTAGTATATGCTTTTGTTACTAGAGTTTAATTGCTAAATCAATAAAATCACGTTAAATGACTGACAGCTATGTTACAATTTTGCACAAAAATTATTAAATTATTGTCAATATGGACTATGGCATAGATAGCGCCTTAACTTCATTGATTTCTAACATATAATTTGCTTGGAATAATTAGTTTTAAGATTTTGGAGGTGTCACTTCATAACTATTTTTGTATTTAAATTAAGCTAATTTTAACATTTAAATCCTCCATGGGACACATTTTTATAATGCAAATTCTTATTCATTCAGTAATTGTTTTAATTATATACTCCAATTAGACCAGTACAGTTTACTACATAATATATACGTGCAGTAACCGGCGCACCGCTTAAATAATAAACTATGGTGATAAAAAGAAATTTATTGCTAAGAGAAAATGTTCGATAATTTGTTTATTAATTAACCTGTATCCTGTAGAAAATCGCTGCAGATGTTTTCAATGGTTCCTGTGTAGTTAATGCGAGTCAGGTAGAAGAGAAAGTGATAGTATGACACTGCCACATCCCTCACGTCTCGTGCGATATAAACAATCTGCCATCAATCAATCAATAAGAATTTAACGTCCGGTTCCTCGCCATATGCAATGTCAGGGACGGAAATGAATCGTAATATTGCACTGCGCAGAGAAAATTTCATTCATTTATCATGCTACGGAATTCTTTACAAGTAGCTCAGAGCCATATTTGTGTGCTTGAACTAAAAGAATATTCATGGAGTTTATTTGCATCATGCATGCAGTATTTGAGAGATGCCAATAAAAATTTACGAAATTATTATTTCTACAATTGATGCGCCATCAAAAGACAAGGATTACTAATAATCATGGATAGGAATTTAGAAAATATACGCTAAAGCTAAGGTTAAAGTCAGTTTCCTCACTCGAAACTGATATAAGTGACGGGCGAGCCCAGGATTTGAACGCCGCATCTACTGATCCGCGGTCGAGTATCTTACCGACTTCGCCACTGGCTCCAGCCAGTTACATCTTCCAGCCAAATGGTCCTTAAACAAGCACATGTGCTTCCTGACCCAGTGTGCCGTTATGCCATTTTACGAAATACTACCGGTATAAAGATGCCAGTACGTTATATAACTCGATTTAACGTCAATATGTTCTTTTATTTAAGAAAAGCCTAACCTAAATATTGCTTTAAATTATTACCTTTCGACTCTTAAGCTTTCTTTCTGCAATAGGGGGCCTCCAGTAGGCCTACTTCCAAATAAGATCAACATGGAAAATGTGCATTTTGATAAAATTGATGTTGATGTTCGTGTTGATGTTGATACTTCTACAATTTTTTTTGGAAAATAGGAATATTATATTTGCCTAAGCATTTTCCACTGTTTTAATTACCATTGATTCTTATAACAAAAATAACTAGCGGAATGATATGCATTTTAGAATGCCACGTAATATCGTCTTCTAACTACATACATTAAGTAATTAGGATTAGAGCTCCACCAATCAACACCTAGCAGCATCGCCATAATACCGGCGAAGAATTAAGTTGGATAATTCTTGGTTTAAGTGTAGTTATGGTTAGGCTATTATACTTAAATTGAGTCAGAAATTAAACCTAGATATTAATAATAGTTAGTATAATCATTGAAAAAAATTCAAACCTTTCCGATGCCTTCTTGAGCTGCAGTGGGTAGGAGCTTGTATGGATTGTGAAATTTCAGAAATCTTGGTGAAGGGAGCTTTGGTATTTCTTCGAAGTTCTCCATGTATTCTAGAAAAGGACATCTTTCTTCCAGATTGGTCCTCCTTCCATTAGCCTCTTCCCTCTCGATTAATTTTGGATCCTTTAAACAAGAAATTTTCCAGACGATTTCCTGAAGCCATGTTGTACCTTCAAATCGTTTATATACTTAGAAAGTAAAAATAACAATAACAATAATGACATAATAACAACAATTAGACTGCTACAGTCATCAATGATAACATTGAGCACTATTGAGACAAAATGAAGCCGGCGAGATGAAGATCAAGATTATGGTCCATAAATTATTATCAGTTAAATCTGTCAAAAATGCGTTTACCCAGGTTATTGAAAAATTAATTTAAAATTTATCTGCAGTGATTATATTGAAAAAATATTTAGGCCTACAACGTTGTAACCTATGAATAAATTTATAGGAATGAATGCCTATCCTTTTTGTGAAAGAAGTTAAACTAAGAAATATACACATACGAAATGAATCTACAAATGAGTTAACTATGTCTGATAGATTTCATAAGAAAGTCCTATCGGTACAGTTTGTGCACAACTCACGAAGCAATTAAATATTTTATGGTTCATTTTTGACTTTCGTAAGATTTGTTTTCTTACCAGATTTCGCATAACTAACAACCAATACATCGGATGATCTGATTTCCATATCCAGTATTCTCTTGATCTTGGCCAGATCTGGAAAAGTAATATTCGGCAGCCACACCCCTCTGTACTTATATAATTTTCTAGTACTGTCTAAGTGTGGATTATCATGGATTTCTTCCGGATATTTTTCCATTTCCAGATTTTTCTTAAAGTAGACTTATTATTCTTGAAAGTGTGATTAAAGTAGGCTATATCTCTGAAATCAAAATTGCAGGTGTTACAAAATTAATAATTTTTTGCCACTAGTCGCAATATTCTCAATTTTGAGTAATATTAACATAGAACTGTCGCTCTTCTACTTCTTCCTCCTGTTTATCTATGTTTCACTCACTCGATCCCACTACTCTCTCTCTCTCTCTCTCCCTCTCTCTCTCTCTCTCTCTCTCTCTCTCTCTGAGTATTTGTATTTACCTTGACTGGCTCAATTATGGTATCTAAAGGTAAATAGTAATCACTGGATGTAAATATTTAGGCCTATCAATATTACTATATATTAATATGTATTTCATCAAGTAGAAGGTCTAAATATTAAATTCATTTCTACATTTACTGAACTATTGGTCGCTAGCAAACCTTAGTAATATAACTGTCATTATATCTGTTATAATGTTATACATCACTTTCGAGTGAGGAAACTGACGTTAACCATAGCTTTAACAGCTTTATAAATGTAGCCTATTTTTTATGTAGGCTATTTTCTATGTAGCCTATTTTCTATGTAGCCTATTTTCTCTGTAGGCTATTTGTCGTCTGTGATCATGTTTCATTAACACTTTTAGTTTCTTGATTTATAAATTTTCTGATTAAGTTTAGAAAAGATTGCTAACCATATTGGACATCTTAATTTTTCGTGGATTCTGCATAATTAAATAATTTCTAACTTTCACTAAATTAGTATTTACATGCAAAATTCTTTACTTAATTCGTAATCTGATTTCTTTATATGCGAAATTCTTTAAAATCTTAGACGCATACATTAATTAAACTACGTCGTATCCTACAGCTTTGTCTATATAATAATAAACAAGTCAACGTTCAACTTTCATAAGGCAAGCTAAAATTTGCTGGTTTGATAGCATAATATTTGACACTTGGTAGTATAATTTAATGAACGAATCTAGACAATCAGATAAAATGAGAAAATATGTATTCAGATTTTAAAAAATTGTTAAATAATATTTTTTTAAGTACTTGCCATCTTTCTTTATAGATTAATTATCAATCTTACTTAAATCAAGCAAAAAATAAAAAAAATAAATCTAAATAAAGCAGTTTCTTTTCGTAATGAGCTTAAGAAAAGACTAGTGAGCTTACTCTTTGAATTCCTATCACCCTGAATGCAGTTGTCAGTATATGTGCAGTTTAAATGAAATGCAGTCTGAAGCAGCACCTTTGCTTTACGGCCATTATCAGTGAATTATACATGTTTATGGAGATTACATAGTTTCAATGGTCGCAAAACATTGGGCATAATCATAGATCAATTATCTAGCTAATTAGTATGTATTATTTATCCTGAATTTAGAAAATAACCTATTGGTTGATTTTATCTGTTAGTATTGGCATACAATGGGTACAAATAACATTATAACTGTAAATAAATACGTGTTTGTAAAAAATTAGTTATTTCGCGAATTAAAACGGTTGATCATTTGAAGAGATCTGAGAACTCTATGATATTGTGAATTTAGAAATAATTTACCGATCTTTAATCGTAGAGACGGAGCTCAGTGGAGCAGCGCTCGGCCCTATAAAGACTACATAAGAACGACACTGATTATGATTATATAAGAGGCCAAAAATGTCTCAATAAGAAATGTAAATTGCGGCAGTTGAAGGCTTAGGCGTTTGCTTTTTTGCATAATTGCATGCTTTATTTCTTAATTTATCTATCTTTTACAGACAATTTTTGAGAGAGAGAGGGTGAGTTCTTAAATGGTTAAAATGTGCTCTTTTTCACATTTTCGTTCTTTGGCTTAATTCTTCAATAGAGTTGTTTCGTTTAAGCGTGAAGACTCGAGAAGGTTTGAAGGAGTGGAACATCGTGGTTTGATATTAATTGTACTTCGGAGACAAAATTCACGATATATATATATATATATATATATATATATATATATGAAATCCGTCTTAGAAGAGTTTTTAGGATTACTTAAAGGAAAGTCTTCTAAGGTGGTCGCCCATCCAAAACTTACCAAGCTCGATGTTACTTAACTACGTGTATGAAAGCGCAAGCTAAATTAAATGTGCTCAGCCACTCCCCAGTTTAAGTTTTTAAGGTGGAGCTAAAGCTTACACAGAGTTTTTTTGCCTTTTAACTTTTTCTTAATTAAGCATTAAAGACAAAACTCAAAAATCTTAAAAATTTATTTTTTGGAAATTTATTACCCATCACTTCCTAATTTACTTAGGCTCGAGGTCTAATTCTTATCTATCAACTATAAGTAAATAGAAAATAAATGGCACAAGTCAAGGCCTTTACTGTCTCTATCAGTTTTTAACTTCAACAAGACGACAAATCTGTTATTAACTGTCTATTCATTACTGTTATCATTGTTGATTCCGATCACGCGACAAACTGGCTCGCGCATGAAGATAATGAAAAAGCAAGATCACTAATTGACTCGACATATATTAAGCCTCTAATCGCTAATTTATTCGATATACAGTATATTAAGCCTCTACAGCAAAAAATATATAACAATTTTTCTAGTAACCATTTCATACTCAGAAACCTGGAAGTTTAGGAAATGAGGATATGGAGAAGAATGAAAATAATTAACACAATCCTAAAAAGGTTACAAACAGGAAGTTCTGCAGAGAGTTGGTATTGATGGAAAGTTGTTAAATGCATTAGGAAGGAAAAAAGAGCTGAAAAGGACACATTCTAGTGTGGGAAGTCTACTAAAAAAGGTCATGGAAGATAGAGTGGAACCAAGGAGAAGCATAGGTTTACCGAGATTAGGAAAGTTAGATGATTTAACGAACCACTAGTAGGCTATGTGGAGAAGAAGAGGAACACAGATGAAAGAGAAGAGTGGAGGCGTTATGTACCGTGGACCTGCCAGTATGCAGTGCACTGAGTGAGAGTGAGAGAGATATATATATAATTAAAGTTGTTGCCTAACACGGGAAATAATTTAGAACGAAATATAAAAAGATGAGCTCCACCTGTCAGCCTAATTAATTAATTAATCGATGCAAATTGTCATAAACTTTAGTCTAAACGTATTACTAAGGGCCTTAATGATAAGCTCTTGTTAACATAATTCTCCTTTTACTGCAGACTTGAGAAAAGCTCAATGCTTCAGCTTAATCGTTTTTCAATCTTCGAAGACGAGTCCGCAATCTCTGAGTGGATCAAGAAATTTTTTCTTTAGAGCGTCTCCAAGTTCTGCAGATATATGATTCTTCCAGTCTCCAGTTATACCTAAATGTAAATATATATCGATGAGGTATTGTCAAATGGAACTCCTAATACTAATACAAACTAATAACAATAATAAACAGAGGATTTTGCTTGTGTATATCATTACATGCATTGACTTTTGTTTTCCATACTTATCAAGCTTTGATATAACATTTGACAAAGATTCGATAATTATTCAGTTTAACACTTCACTATTTGAATTTATCCTAGTTAAAAAAAAGTAGACAATATTAGATTTTTTGGATAAACTTTATCGCTCTAAATGCAATTTCTTTATCGACGTTAACCAATCTGGAATAGATCTAAGAATAATTAAAATGATTAAATTTTTATACCCTTTCGCAAGAAATCTTTATCAGGGTAGGCACGGCCAATTGTTTTCAACCACGACTGATTGCAAGTGTCTCTCTTCTTCATCTCATCGAAGCTCGTCTCTCTCACGATATCATCAACTTGACTCTGAGTGAGGGACACGCCCAGAAAATCTCCCACACGTCTTATTTCTTCTGCCGGTTTCTGCGAGTGTAAAGTAAGGGTTGAATAAAATTTTATCCGCTGGGTAGACGGTATCAATGAATTCATATATATATATATATATATATATATATATATATATATATATATAATATATATATATATATATATATATATGTATATATATATATACAGTATTTATATACATACATGCATATATGCATATACATACATGCATATATGTATATATTTAACGAATATATTCGTATTTAGGCCTATATATACTGACTGGGCAAAAATAATAGTCCCCTAACGAAATTTCAATAACTTCAACAAAACTAAAAATATTTGTACAAAATTTCTAAAGCTTCTAGAGGAGAAATTTCTGCATGTAACCTAAAAATTTGGTGAAAATCTTTTGAACAATAACAATATTACAGCGTTTCTACGAAAAAAGTGCAAAAATCAATTTTAACAAGGCAAATTTTAACAACAATCTTAAAAACTATAATAAAGCTCAAAATATTTTTGCAAAATTATCGGTTCTTCTAAAGGAGGAAATTCGGCATATATCCTGCAAATTTGGTGAAAATATATTCAGAGGTAACAAAAATATAGCGTTTCTCCGGAATAAGTGTTAAAATCAATTTTAACAAGGCTTATTTAAACAAAAGTACCGGAAATTTTCTTTCAAATTTAGGAATAATTTTAACAGAAGAACGACTTTTGAGCATCTTTAATTGGAGCGACTATCAAGGTAGAGTAGGCTTAAACTCCACCACTTAAGTAAACGGCCCTTTTCAGTGTCGTTATTTTCTTTAAAATGAACGACTGACATTTCGAAAAGCCTTGTTGAAAATGATGTTTGCACTTTTCTCGTAGAAATGCTGTAATTTCATAAATACTGAATATGTTTTCACCAAATTTGTAGGTTATACGTAGAAATTCCTTCTCTAGAAGCTCCAAAATTTAGTAAAGATATTTTGAGTTTTCTTGAAGCTATTAAGATTTCGCTAGGGGAATTTTTTTCCCCAGTCTGTATATTACTTCGACATCTTCGGTATCTAATAGAAGGCATCTTAAATATACATGTATATTAATTACCGTATCAGAACGCATGGGCAAGAATAAATTTCAAATATTTAAAAAATTATGAAAATATCAGAAATTTATCATTGCAAATATTAGCAGGAATAATGATTGAATACTTGACTGAAAATTAAATTTGGTCAGAAAAAGAATATTTCATATAGATGTTAATGTGTATCGTTATATTTTTCTATTTGATATTCTGTACAAATAGGCCTACTTAGAATGCATCTCTTTATGAATGCCGAATATGAAAAAGTAAAAATGTTTTGTATAAATCAGTAAGAACATCGCTAGATCACAGTAGGATGCTCGAACGTCTATATTGACTAGATGAAATTAATGGCCCTCAATCTAACCTAACTCGAAGAGTTATCACTAGACTAATTCTTCCGTGTTTTAAATTGAATTTTAAATTTCGCTAGTACTCGTTCAGTGCGGCATTGTTTACTTGAAAGAAGCAGGTAAACAATATAATCCTGAAGTCAATCATTTTTCTTTACGAACTTTAAATTTTGTTGCTCAGGTCTTCGAAGTAGTCATTCCTATAACTTGAATTCTGAATGAAATCTGAAACTCGCAGGAAGAGTTAGTTAATTGTTAGAGCAGAATTAGGCTAATATTTGTTGGTCAGAATTACGAAACTTCATCAGCCATTGTCATTATTCAACCATTTAGATATACATGTATGTGCATGAAGGATTGAAGGTTTTAGTATGCGCTTCACTACCGATGGAAGTCTGTAAAAAGTCTAGCTGTAAATTAGGAAAGCTACGTCACGCGTCTACGTGCGGGCTTCTCATCAAAAAACTAGGGTCAATCGAACTTTATAAAAAATAAGCACAACAAATAAAAATGTTAGCTACTCCAAGAATTCCTATTACTATAAGCCCCCTACATGAAGTTCTATATAATAGTGATTCCTTCTCTACCTCTAGATCAGTGAGTGACCATTGAGGCCTATCCTGCAGCGCTATGTTCAGAAAGATGAATAGACTTGCCAGAAAAATTGAAAGAGAAAAATTGAAACAAAAATATAACATTATTTTCCTACATATTGCTAACCCTTTTTAAAGCTTCGTAAGTGAGGAACAGAATGTTCAGTTGATGTCTGCGATCCCAGAAATCTTTGACATGATTCAAATATGGGCCGTAAATAACTGCAAAATAATATTAACCGTACCAAAATCTTGAAAAGTTAAAATATAAACTCGGTAAATGCAACAGGAAATTACAGTTCTTTTTATAAACAATTAATGCTTGACTAAAGAACTGCATTGGATTTTTTTATACTCAAATGGGCAGAAATAGCAATTAGTAACAATTCCTAGTCAATAACGCAAAGACTTCATATATATATATACATATATAAATATATATATATACATATTATTATATATATATATATATATATATATATATATATATCTATATAATATATATAATATATAGAGATATATATATATATATATATCCCAGTGTTGTGCTCGGGTGTGGTTGGACCACTGCAGAATTGGACAACCGCAAACACTCTGCCGCGTGTACGTAAGAGGCGACTAAAGGCAGGAGCTGAGCATCCTCAAGAGGACGCTCATCATCCCATGAGGGGACCCACCTCACCATGAAATAATTTTTCCCCAGGATTAAATGGTAATTAAGCCACCTAACTGAGGAAGGCAGCCATCTCAGAAGCCATATTTTTTTCAAGCTATAGGCTGCTTGAGGTATGGATAAGGCATAGACTTTGTGAAGGGATTAACTTGTTGATCTAAGGAGTGCTCTTATGGAGCGAGAAAACAGACTTTGAGTATGAATATGTACCTTGAACCTGCCACTTGGCAGTGCACTATAGAAAAAGAATATATATATATATATATATATATATATATATATATAGGGTGTCCAGATAGATCGTGAACGATTTTGAATGACTGCCATTTTTAATCCACTAGTAACAAATTTATAAAAATTGTCATTTAGTATTTAATAATGTCTCCTTTATTCTTCAGTACAGCGTCAAGTCGATCATGCATCGAGCCAATTAGATTTGTCAGAGTTTTCAGAGGTATCGATTTCCACGCCTTTCGAATCCGGCGTTTCAAGCTGTTCAATGTCTGCGGTTCAGGATCGGCATAAACCGTTGCCGCCATAATACTCCAAACATTTTCTATCGGTGACAAATCCGGAGAATTAGGTGGCCAGTCCTCTGGTGAGATATATCCATTAATGTTTGTGTTCAACCACTCGACTGACGCTCTTGATGTGTGTGCACGTGCACCGTCTTGTTGAAACAATCCTTCGCCGTTATTACGAAACAGCTTTGTAGCTGTTAAATTCGTACATACAACTGTTCGCTGGAATGCTGGTTTGACCTCTTTCTCCAGTATCTCATTGATGTAATAAGTCGAATTAACTGAAGTTTTATTTGGGATGATATGAAGTTTTGTTAATCCGCGAGCTGTAATACCACCCCACACCAGAACTGACGGGCTGAACTTCACCTGTGGCGCGCACGGAACAGAAGTTTCTTGTGATCCCCATACTACATCGTTCTTATTGTTAGGTACGTAGTAAAGTTTGAAAGGTGATTCATCAGTGAACATGACACGCGACCAGTCAATATCTTTAAACTTCTTCGCAAAGTTGACTCGGCGGACTTTATAAGCACTACTTAACTTTGGGACCTTTTGTCGTTTAAAGCATTTCCATTTCAGCGTCGTTCGCATATACTGTCTTATTGTCTCTTTGCATCCAGCAAAGCGTTTGTCTTTCAATCGACGTGCTAACTTTCGCAGACTCTGTCCACGCACATATTTAGACTGCCTAATCAGTTTTTGAGCGGCAGCAGTCAGCACAGACTTTCGACCGCCTTGATAACGACTCTGCAGCGTTTCGTTTGGATTCTGCTTGTAGCGGTTGGCCCACTTGCTAATCCACGCTTTACTACGACCTAGTTTTTTTGCTATAACGCCATAACTATACTTTTCTTCCAATAGTGTAATAGCTTGTGCTCTAATTTGCGCTTCGTTTAATGTTGCCATTGCCTAATCAGTGATACGCCGTTTATTTACTGCACTGTTGCGGCAGTTTTCTGTTTACGCACATTTTGATGACGTCACGGCAAATGACGTCAACACTTTGAAACGTAAGTTACAAACCTACAGTATTTTCCCTGTTATTTACAATTGAACAGCCTATCTGCCAGTATCAAACTTTCCACATTGTATTGTGCATAACATATAATTTTTTGCATTCAAAATCGTTCACGACCTATCTGGACACCCTATATATATAATGTATATATTAGATACTTGTTGTTTAAATAAACTTAAATGAGTCATTGCTAGATGCATTTGAGAGTCCTGAATTTAAATAACAAGATATCTTAATCACATGCTGACCTAACAGTTAACTGAATGTTACATCAGCCAGACTAATATTTCATAGTTTAGTAATTGCAAAAGAAGAAAGATAATGACCCATCAAGGTTAGATTACTGTTTATCAGAAAGATAATGATCCATCAAGGTTAGATTACTGTTTATCAGAAAGATAATGATCCATCAAGGTTAGATTACTGTTTATCAGAAACATGGACATCATTAGATAATCATACAAATCATTCATTCACCTGTGTCGTTTAGAAATTCTCTACAAATATCCTCAACTGTCCCAGTGTATTTAGTTTCTGTGAGGTAGTTCATGAAATGATAGAATGACACTGCCACGTCTCTCACATCTCGTGCTATGTAAAGCAACTGCAATATCAAATTATCTGGTTCGATTTAACAAAGAAATATACAACAAATAACCGTCACAACACATTCTAAACAGACGATAACCCCATTGGCAAAGTTCAGTCTTTGAACACGGGCCACTTTCACGCATTGGTTAGATGTTTTCTTTAATTATAACGCTTTCAGAAGTGGGATCTTTTAATATTAAAATAAATTTTTTGCGATGCCGTTTTTTGTAGTTCAGAACTTTTCGATATTTACAAAGCGTCTGACTACAGAAGAATTTGAACTTAATATTACATAATTTCTAATGTTTCTTACGCAACTGTTATAATACATTTTTTCCAGGTATTCTAGCTTTCGATTGGCCTACTCCAGTGTTGGACGCTACTTCTTATATTAAAATTTTATGGATTATTTAACTTATTAGAGACGAATTCATTTAGTTAGTCTGCTTTACATTTTGTTCTTTAGAACATCATTCTTCATTATTTAGAACATATATCTACCGACTTCGCCACTGTGGTGAAGTCGGTAACATATTCGACCACGGATCAGTAGGTGCGGGGTTCAAATCCTGGCCTCATCCGTCACTGACATAGCTTTCGAGTGAGGAAACTGACGTTATCCTTAGCATTAGCATTAGCACTAGCATTAACATGTAACAATAACCTATTAATTCAAACCTTTCCTGTGCCGTTTTGAGCTGCATATGGCAAGAGTTGAAACGGGTTGTGAAATTTAAAGAATCTTGGCGAAGGCAGTTTACTAATTTCTTCAAAGCAATTTAAATATTCTGGCCAAGGGAATCTATCATCCAGAGTGGTCTTTTCTCCGTTCTTCTCTTCCCTTTCGAGCAATTGTGGGTCCTTGACACAAGACACTCTCCAAACGATTTCCTCAAGCCATGTTGTACCTGTTGCGATCAAGCAATTAAACATACGGAATAAAATAGTTATTGAAATCTCTAGCTCATTAAAAGTGAAATGATTTTACTATTCAATATCTCTTGTTGATATTCAAGTTCCGATAATAAATATCACAATTTAAAGAGCGAAAATTAGGCTAAGCAGTGGAATAAGTTACGAGTTGGTCATTTTACAAAGGCCATATCTTCGCTATAACAAAACTTGCCATTTACAGAAACAAATCAACACAAAGATATATTTTGAAATTTGTGCAAGAAATTATACAACGAATTGATATTCAAGATAACCTACTTTAAGTGATAATCATGTTCACATAATCTCAAACTCAATTAAATTACATAATTTTTAAGTCTGTAATAATAAAACACTTAATTAAAATTTGTCTTAAATGATTACTTAAATCTTTCTACAAAATGTATGAAAATTTAACTATTGTATAATGAGAGCGTGATTCCTCTGCGAAATTCAAACTTAACTGTCAGCGTTTAAAATAAAGCTCGAGAGACTCACTGCAAGTTAGTTATTGATGCATCAGCTGCATCAATAACTAGTTTAGCACGATTAGCTGCATCATATAATGGTTGATTAGATGTTGATGATTAGTTACATATACATTAGATAATGGTCAATTAGTTGTTGATGTTTAGTTACATCAGGTAATGGCCGTACGAGATAAAACTTTTCTCTTATCTACAGCTACGTAAACGAGACCGCACGCACGAATAATAGAATTTAATTTCACAAATTAAAGCGTAAACTAATTTTAAAATGTCAAATATTATTCTACCTGATGGAATCCGACAAACTAATTTTTCATATCTACTAGTAAACTGTAAAGATGCCATTGATTTTCTTACCTGCTTTAGCGAAACTAACAACCGACACGTCAGTAGGTCTGATTTCCATGTTCAGGAAATTTTGAATCTTCTGCAGATCAGGAAAGTCATGGTCCCTCAGCCAAACTCCTCGATATTTGTAGAGCTTCGAGCTGCCTTTAAAATTTGGATCTTGATGGATTCCTTCCGGATATTTGTCCATTTCTTGAATCCCTATTAGCTAGTGTACTAAAAGCATGACAAATAAACGTTAGAAAATAAATATTAAGCTAGACTTTTGATAATTAGGTTGTTTGTAAAATGTTCATTGTAGAACCTTGTTCGTTCCTGGTAACTCTTTTTCTCTCTCTCTCTCTTTCTCTTCCTCTCTCTCTCTCTCTCTCTCTCTCTCTCTCTCGCAGATTACTATCACACTCTTAACGGTTTTCTGCATCAATTTCATACAGACAAGATATATTAAATGGATGTTATACATAAACTTTAGCATTCTGTGTAGCTGAAATTTAATCTCTCTCATGCTTCTGTCAAATATGACACCCAAATATAGTTATTGGTTGAGTGCATAGTCTTCTGCTATTTTGCGCTTTCTGGTTTTCAAAATACAAATATTTGTAGTATTTTTCATAGACTCTTTTTATATTTTTACGATTTTAGAATCAAAGCTTTAGTTTCTAAATTTTCTATCCATGGACTAGGCCTACTCTTAATGAATCATAAGCTTACACGGTCCGTTTGATAAACTATATAACCGTCTTGATACTCATGTACGACTGTAATAGGCTAAATGGCAGCTTTAAGTTAAATAAAAATTCACTAATTTACGTATACACTGATATTGGAATTCATAACGACCATAGCTAAATTTCCTTAGGCTTAAGTGTCCAAAATAAATTACTGAATCTCTTTATGATTTAAGCCGTCAGCTATAAGTATTAGCCTAAAGGAATATTCACAACGAAATGCATAATATTGAAATATATTAACATAAAATAAAATCAATAGGTCTAAGCATCCATATCGTCTAGTAGAAATCTTACCTGAAGGAACTGAAGTGCAACTTTTGCTGCGGAATTAGTTAAGTAACAACGTAATTTGCTCTAGCAAATCACTGTTTATAGCGAATTCGTTGATTTTTACGATTGTAATTCCTTATAAGTATTCTATAAAAAGACTTGCACTTTAATAGTTTGATGACCAGATAACAAATATGGTTATTAATCTATAAGTATTGCAAATCAAGATAATTGTGCTCCGTGATATAACAACATTTCAATTCATCTAGTGCTCGCAAACTTCAAATCGTTTATCACTCTGAAGAGTCCAAGATCTAGGTAATTGTCAGACCTTTTTATGCCTTTTTATCCTATACTTGAGCGTAATAGCAAGTTTGACATGTAATTATTTAAATGAAGGTACGAAATTAGTTCAAGAGTGCTTTCAAATGTAGAAAAAATACTGTAGCCTAACTAAAAAGGTGTCAGCTTTAATAAACACGTTTCTGCCACACTGCTCTGTATGAAACAAAAGCATCAATCAGTCAAAGATAGAAGTCGTTTTCCTCACCCGAAGGTTGTCACGCAAGGACGCCTCTATTGCAGTCTTGTTAAAATAAAATAAATAATAATAGTAATGATAATAAGAACAATATCGATAGTAAAAATAGTAGTAGCAGTAATGGAGTAAAAATTCTAGTAATAATAATAATAAGAGCAAATCTTTGAAATGTGATTGGAAAGGCAATAGCTGTAGATTTCACACTTCGTTAAACACTATACTGGGACAATTGGAACAAAGGTGCACATTGATCATTTATTGAAATTAATATTGGCTCAAGCGGTTTCGGTCTTACTTTATGGTATTCCAACCTCCTCTGGTTTGTCCTTTTCTGAATTAAGTGACTTTACTTATGTGCATAATAGTGTTTTCACTAAAACGTTTAACTCTTATTATTAAAATGTTATTCTGAACTGCCTGTGGTATTGTGGCTTCTGGTCATTTGAAATATTATATAGGCCTAATATTCATAGGTAAAACTTTTTGAACAAATTAATTACCTCCAATAAGTTACATGACAAACTAGATGTAGATAACTCAGACTATTTGGATTTCAATGCTATAGAAAATATATATGCACTCCAGATATAAGATTCACCAACAAAGACTCTGTTTAGGTTTTGGCTTCATTTTGAAAAGCTGGTTTTAAACACATGATGGGTAAATTATGGTTTAAACAATTGGAAATATATTATGAATTTTAATTGTTCTTAGTCTTGGTTGTTATCACGTTGAATATCTTTATGATGCTTCCATAGATGATACTTGTTTGTTTTCTGTTTTTGTTTACTGCTATGATTTTTGTGAAATAAATATTAGGCCCTATATAGAGCAATAGGGCCTATGGTTTTATCGTATGGGATAAGAGAGAGATATGTGTTTTATTTCAGCTACAACACCAAATCACTGACAAATACAAATAGAAATAAACATTTAAAAGAAATAAAATAAAGAATTCCCAGAAACACATGGTAAACACTAGAACAACGGCCGTCAGGGAAGATGTTAACATCTTATCTAGCTGACCAGATGACGTGATGACGAGCGTGACCTCTCATTATATAGGCGATAAATAGAACACGAATATAGAACACGAATTATTCATGCTAAGCAAATTATTTGAGGAGATTTAAATTAACGACAATATTGTAAAACGAAGAATAAAAAATAATTTTGCTTCAGTTTTTTCATAAGCATGTTCTTACTTCTGTTGTAAATATGAATTCCTAGCAAAAATAATAATCATTCCAAGAGTAGCAAGTTCACTCTGCATAGTCAACACCGAGATGAGAGAATTTCAATTGGTCTTTGGAGTCAGAATTTGTAACCTCATATTTAAATTTTATAATTTAAAAAACTCAGTTCAATAATTCAACTAATTTGAAACTTGAATCAGTTAAAAATCGGACAAGAAAGGTTTGAACACCGATGACCTATTTCTAAGATCAGCATTGCGCTTTGTCAAAGGTTTCAGACAGTCATATGGTCTATAACGGATCCCTCTATAGAAGATTTTGTGATACGCTTGTCGTGCGACACATGATATATCTCTTATGAAAAATAGTATTCGGCTATAAACTTTGAGCTAATGTTCTCAATGAGACTCTTTCTAGGAGATATTCCGGGACATAGTCGTGTGACTATAGGTTGCATATTAATACAATGTAATTATATATATGTACTAAAATATATATTATCCAATAAAATATATATTATATGTATAGTTTAGATATATGTAATAGGCCCCTATATATATATATATATATATATATATATATATATATATACATATATATATATATATATATATGTATATATATATAATTAATATATATAATTATATATAATTAATATATAAAGTGCATATAATAGATTGATTAATGTAATAGATTGCATATATGTAATTATATAATGAATCTTCCTTTAGCCGTAAATCACTATTCGGGGTCGACACGGAGGGGTCTAAATAGTAAATGGTACATTAAGGTCGGCTATCCTTCAGCCTGACACTACCAAATGTCCACTACTAGGTTCTTATTCGCCCCTCGTAAGAGAAAAATCCACGTAGGTAAGCAGTCTCGAACCTGCGACCTCTCCTTTAAGAAGCGAGCTCTCTACCCACTGCGTCACGAGGCGTTCCAAGCATAGGCCTATATATGATATATATATATATATATATATATAATATATATATATATAATATATATATATATAATATATATATATATATACGCATAAGTGTTATTTGGGGAATTGGTACATACATGTATACGTCTTTGATATATCTGAAACCTCTCATATTAATTTATAAAGCAAATACATTTATGTGGCTGGAGCCAGTGGCGAAGTCGGTAAGATACTCGATCGCGGATCAGTTGATGCGGGTTCAAATCCTGGGCTCGCCCGTCATTGATACCGCTTTCGAGTGAGGAAACTGACGTTAACCTTAGCTTTAGCTTTTATCATGCAAATCAAGCACTGATTTCTGGTGTTGCTAGATTTGTTTAGCAATTTGACGAGAATTTAAGTAGCAAAAATGCATTATATATGAATGTAGAAGCTTCGATAAGATAGGTTTCGAATAGATATACTGATATATTATGCTTATTCTGTTGTTGGTTTGATAGAGTCTCCGGCATATAACGTAGTATTGGCTCAGAGTTCAAATTCTTGAGCTCGACCGAATGCATATTAAAACTGAACTTGATGGTAGCTTACATGTACTGTAGATTTAATTTATGAATGTCATTATCTTCTCGTGAGAACAGCTAATAGATTTCCATATGGACTAGCTGCTTTGCAAATTGAATTAATATATTTCAAAATTCAATAATAACTTAGAACCTAGGGCTGAATAAAAACTTAGCGCTGAAAATAATAATACATATATCTATACTTCTTGAAAATAATAATACATATATCTATACTTCTTGCTCTTGAACGTTTTTGTCCGCATGATTCTTAATTTTTCTGCTTACATGCGAATTAGCGCGAACGTTTAAGATTCTTCGAACACTAGTCCGCAATCTCTGAGTGGATCAATAAATTTCTTCTTTAGAGCGTCTCCAAGTTCATCAGATATGTTATTCTTCCAGTCTCCAGTTATACCTAAATTTTAATTAATGTATAACTAATATATATAATATATATATATATATATATATATATATAACTAATATATAATATATAATATATATATAGTATATAATATATATATATATAATATATATAATATATATAATATATATAATATATATAATATATATATAATATATATAATATATAATATATATATAATATATAATATATAATATACAGTATATATATATATATATATATATATATATATATATATATATATATATATATATATAACTAATATAGATATTTAGTGGATAATACAGTAAGTAAATATAGTACAGAGTTGCGTGCTAATTAAGAAATTATTAGTACGAATCAAACTCTAAAGACTCAAGACTATTTTGAAGTTGATTTCATACCTAACAATAGCAGGCGAACACAGGAAATAAATCATAAAGTGCCTCAATTGGGACCACAAATTAGTAAATAGTTAATAAATACATTTTCTTCATAACTTTCGAATATTTGAATTTTTTATTTGAAAATGTGAGTCTAAGACAACAATATTTTTCAAGTACATTTAGATTACATTTTGAGGTTGATAATAGCTGTCTATCAAAGCAAAATGGATATGATTTCAAATGTGACATTTTGCAAAACATACTTGCAATATATGAATGGCCGTATAGAAAAGAATTGCATCGTTGTTGGAAAATTTAATTAGATATACATGTAGTTTTCATATAGACTAGAGTTTTAAATGGATGAGTAATTTAAGATATTACTTTTGAATTAACAATTTGATTTTATCTCAAAATTTTGGAAACCAAGGGTTTTTGTTATAGGGCCTATGAGGTTCGCTACTTGTTTGAAGATGCTGTGATGAATCTGCGAAATCTAATGATTGTTTAAAAGTGTAAACAGTCAGTTAGAAAATAAGAGATTTCCTGTAAAGTAATTCAAAATATCCAGACTTGCTTAGATACACTGATTCTTTTACTTGATTCGCTTACTTTTGACCATTAAGCTTGTCATAATGCTAGATAGAATGACAGGATTTTAAGATTGCGATGCATACCATGCCTAGCCTACCGCAGTTATTTAATTTTTGACATTTCGTTTAAAGGACAAAAATTTAAGAGCAAATAAGTACCAATGACGTATTAATATGTACTATTATATTACGTATTATATTTAGTTGATTTGTTTATATGTTAACTTATTTTATTAGTTGATTAAAAGCAATGAACTAAAACATGGCAAGAACAAAAATTATCAATCAATTCGAAAGCTACTGCAAGTAATTCTCTATGTTTCGCATATTTGCAGGTTGTGCAGTAATAGGCACCTCGTCCTAAAACCAAATGGGTGCTACAGCCTCGATATTTGCACTCAGAAGGATTGGTGGTAAGTTTTGGAGCCGAAAGTAACCTATTTAATCGAACGCTTGTACGGTATTCTATCTTGTACATATATTTATTGCATATAAAATCGATGTTACTATAATTCCAAGATAGCTTATGAGATTTCACGGTATGTTTTATATTTCACTCCAAGAAAATCTGCATTGGCATATTGACAAGTGTATATAGTGTACATCATATAGGCTAAACCTAATAATTAAAAATAAGATTCAAATTTATAACCTTTACGCATAAACTCCATATCAGGGTGAGCACGGCCGTCCACTTTCATCCACGACTGATTAGAGGTGTCTCTCTTCTTCATCTCATCGAAGCTCGTCTCTCTCACGATATCATCAACTTGATTCTGAGTGAGAGACACGCCCAGAAAATCTCCCACACGTCTTATTTCTTCAGCCGGTTTCTGCGCGAGTTACATATACTTTTATGATATATTAGAGGTCACCCACAAGATATACTTTACAAGGCAATTATATATATTTAATATATTTAGCATCTCTTAGAAATATTTTAAAGCACTAACCTGAGTAATTAAGACGAATCTTATTATCCAGTTTTAAAGGAACAAGGAATATACAGAGACTGGTTAATGTGAGTGCAACTTCAGAATCACACTAAGATGGATCTCAATTAATCAATATTTTGGGACTCTTGGGATTAAATTTTCATACTTTATGGCATGACTTCAGCGAACAAAAGTATGTGGAATGAGATTTGCAATTCAACTGCCAAACAGCTATCGTATTGAAGATTTGACAGACTTATTGTGGTCAAACCATCATTTACAGTAAATTAAGATGAGAAATAAGTTTTTCTAACCGATCTGAGTCGAAATGAAATGTGATGCATACTTCAAAGTCCCTCTAAAAGGATTCATAGATTTCATAAGAGTTCAAAAAAGATGGCATCTAATTTCTTACCACAGTTCTTACATATCGCAAATACAAACCCTTTTCAATTCTTCATAAGTGAGGAAGAGAATGTTAGGTTGATCTCTGCGATCCCAAAAATCTTTAACATGTTTCAACCATGGTCCATTAACAACTGAAAAATGTAATTGACAGCATAAAATATTCCAAACTGTTGTGATAGTAATATAGTAAGCTTATTCCGTATGCTCATACCTTATAAGAATCCGAAATACAAGTGATTTCTGTAGCGCTATTTGTCATTAATTATAAAATTTGAATCGGAACTAGCCTTACCTGAATAGATGTTGTTAGATACTGTATGGCTTGCAAATATAGAAGTAACACACACACACACACGCACACACACGCACACACATATATATATATATATATATATATATACAGATTCATATTTGTATTTTTTACTATAGTTGTATAATGTAAAATATTCTCAATAATAAATAAATGCAGACTTTGAAAAATAGCTGAAAACGTATTCTTTTCTCCTTAGGCTTTCGATGAAGAAACGAACTTCAAGAGTTCGGTTCTGATTGGATGAAGTCAGGGTCGGGTTCGGTTCGGCCAGAGTCTAGGTTCGGTTTCGTTTCAGTTCCGTCAAAATTCCAAATTTTAGGGTTCGGTTCGGATCGTGTTCGATTCGATTCCCATCTCTAATGTAAACGTGTATGTAGGCGTATTATGTTCTAGCCAATAAAAACTTTCTAAATTAACTTCCTGTGGAGGAATAGAGATACATGCGGCCCGGACGCAAGACAGGTAGTATCCTCTTTCAATATTGTCATTTGTTTCAGACAAAATTATCAACTTTCATGAACCTGTCTCGTTAAGGAACTCTCTGCACATATCCTCCACTGTTCCAGTGTATTTAGCCATAGTTACAAAGTTCATAAAATGATAGTAAGACACCGCCACGTCTCTCACATCTCGTGCTATGTAAACAATCTGTAATGGCAAATATATAATACGTATATTCTTACAATTATGCCTAATTGCATACATACTTAAATATATATATATATATAAATTTATATATATATATATAAATATATATATATATATATATATATATATATATGCATGTATATATATTCTCTATATATAAACATGTATGAATATTATATAATAAATAATATAGGGCCTATATAAGCCATATACCTCCCCAACTGAAGAATATGCTAAGAAGCGGATTTGGCCGCTTGTCTCTTGAAGGGATCAACTAATTGATCGATTGAATGCTCCTTTTGGAACGTGAAAAGCAGCATGTGAGTAGGAATATGTACATTTGACTTGTTAAATTAAATTAATTTGAATTTGATTTGTTTTAACAGATCTGAAATAGTTAAGGAGTCGATTCAATTAACTATGAATTCCCAGTTTTACTTGAGCTCGATTTGCTACTGTTTAATAAGCTCGAAGGGAATCGATACTAATAGAATTCAATTCCTCGACAATTCCCTCGGAACTAGAGAGTATCAACTACTAATTTAATTTTTCGCAATACAATTTTATATATTTTCTATATTGCTATTGCAAGTTATAAATATTTAATTTAAATCGTAATAAAATGTTCATATCCATATTTATAGTAATTTAGTCTAGGCCTATAACACAGTCAAAAAACATAATTTTCCTTACAGAATAGAATAGAATTAGAAATTATTTTAAAAATATTTTAAACGAATTATTAAACAATTATTTTGCATGCGTATTTGATTACCCTCTTGAGAAAGCCCTGCATAGTTTATGGTCATTCCCATAAAAATAAGATTTAATGACAGCAAATTCGCTAAAAGATAATAATTAAATTGGTCATTTAACTAATAAATTATCCACTATAGGCCTACATATTAGTGTGAGCTCTATATGTAAAACTTTATTGCAACCTTTCCGGTGCCGTTTTGGTGAGCTATTGGCAAGAGATGTAAAGGATTATGAAATTTCAGAAATCTTGGTGAAGGCAGTTTATTAGTTTCTTCCACACTGTTGAGAAATTCCGGCCATGAAAACCTCTCATCCAGAGTGGTCTTCCTACCATTCTCCTCCTCCCTCTTAAGCAATTGAAGGTCTTTAACACAAGAAACTCTCCAAACGATTTCCTGTAGCCATGTGGTGCCTGTTTAGGAGCAAACATCATTGAAATCAAACAACACGTGCCTATAGAAATATTTATGACTGTATCTATGTAAGAATGTCTATATATATATATATATATATATATATATATATATATATATATATATCTTCTCTTCTTCAGTGCACTACCAAGTGGCAGGTTCAAGGTACATATTCATACTCAAAGTCTGTTTTCTCGCTCCATAAGAGTACTCCTTAGATCAACAAGTTACTCCCTTCACAAAGTCTATACTTTATCTATACCTTATGTAGCCTATAGCTTGGGCTTGGGAAAAGTATGACTTCTGAGGTGGTTTCCCGTTCCTTTCCTCAGTTAGATGGATTAGTTACCATTTAATTCTGGGGGAAAATATTTCATGGTGAGGTGGGTCTCCTCTTGCCATCCTCAGCTCCTGCCTTTAGTCGCCTCTTTCGTACATGCGGCAGATTCTTTGCGGTTGCCCTATTCTGCGGTTGTCCAACCACGCCCGAGCACAACACGGGGAAAGTTATATATATATATATATATATATATATATATATATATATATATATATATATATATATAAAATCTAAAAAGTTAGTATTTTGTGAAATGTCCTGACGGAAATCATTCAATTTTTTTATTCCTATTCACATTATGAATCGTTATATGTTAATTCATCATAGCCTAAGTTGCACACTGTAGAAATCACCTATGGGGAACATGAAGCGACAAAACAGCTGTTGTGTAAAGTCGTCATTTAAATTAAAATTAATCCAGAAATAAATAGAAATGAATTGCATTAGCAATTTTTTTTCTTTGATGCAGCAGAATGGAAGAGTAGAATGGAAGGGAACAGAGGCAGAGACAGACCGAGATTAGGTATGTTAGATGATTTAAAGACCCACGCATATATGGAAATGAAGAGGATGGTTGAAGACAGAGAAGTGTGGAGGCGTTATATGCCATGGACCTGTCAGTGGGCAGTGCACTACGAGAGAGAGAGATGCACCAGAGTTATGCTGACCCAGTTGAGAGACATCCATACACAGTGAAGAAGAGCTTGTGCATTTTATTGCGCGTATATTTATTATAAATTCCAATTTAAATAGTAAATTGACAATTTATATCCTTACCTGATTTTGCAAAACTAACAACCGAAACGTCAGACGGTCTCATTTCCATGTTCAGTATATTTTCAATGTTGCTAAGTTTTGGAAATAAAAAATCCAGCATCCATGTTCCTCTGTACTTAAACAGCTTCGATGTGCCATTAAAATGTGGATCTTCATAAATTTCTTCTGGATATTTCTCCATTTCTTTAATCTCTGAAACCAATGTTCAAATTTAAAGCACAACTTATTTAGTTCCTGATTTAATAAGTTATATTGACTATAGTTCCTGACTGCCTAGGAGTGAGTAACTGGAAGTGAAATGTTCTTTGCAATTAGTGATTTAGCGAATGTTAGAAACCCCTTCTCATTTCTGTCTCTTTTTCTTTGTTACTTTCTTGCTGTCTTTCTTTCCTTATTTCAACATTTCTTTCATTCGTTCTTTCGTTCCATCTTTCGTTCGTTCTTTCGTTCTTTCGTTCGTTCTTTCTTTCTCTCTCATCTATTGATTGTTCTATGATTTTTAACTTCCCAGCCTATTTCTATCAACTGCTTTCTTTTCTCTTCTAATCATCCTGTTACTTTCATCTTCCTGATTTTAATCTTCTTTCCATGCTTTAATGCAGCAATGTTGAGACCAGAGGCTATTGTAAACCAGCTTCACTACTTGCAATCGCACATATATCATCTTCTAATTATACATTTTCATTGGTTTAGATCCAATTTGTGCTCTTTATTTTGTTTTTTCCTTTGCTTCCATCATCATTGACTCTAAATATTTGCTCATTTTTGCTCTTCATTGAGCTAAAAATGCTAACGTCAAGTTTAAGGTCAACTTCCTGCGTAAATATGTTAATAATCTAAATAAAATATCGAAGTGGTGACATGTATCAGACGGTCATTTTTCTCTCTCTCTTCTAAAATTCAAATTCAACTTGACAATTTCTTTTCATTTTCTCTAGGCTTCGTTTATATTTGAATTGCACTGCCCCTATAGCTTCACTTGTACCACTTCCCTTTCAAAACCCAAATTGCGAATTTCTTAACATTAGTACTGCTATTGATTGAAATGATTCGTTTATTGTTTTTTGAAAAGTATTTGACGCATGCGGTACGAAGCTTATGCGTTACGAAGCTTATGGGTCTGTACTCTAAATATTTAAATTTGACTTTTATGACTTACTCTAAACACTGAAAGTGGATGCATTCTATGTAACTGCCTACCTAGGTTAAATAGTAATATACTAAGAATGACATAAATAAAATTTCAGGAACCTGTTTCATAGTTGTAAATAAACAGATCAGGCATGAATTATATCATATGAGAGATATGGCATGTCAAAAAATGAACAACTAAAAAAATCAGCCAAAATTATCTTATTCATTAGAATGAAAAACAATGAATATGTATTGCCTGGCAGTATGCTTACCTTAAGTTAAGTTAACTCTGTGAAAAATGTCTTTGATTGATATCGAATGATGAAAACATATCTATAATATAGACAAGAACAAGTTCATTTGCTGACTTATTGATTTAGCGCTAATTGGTCAAATGGCCGATAAACACGGGTCAAGTGGGCCTATTACATTTAGCATTATATTAGCATAGATCTATATACATGTATAGTCATATATGTTACATTTGTTTTGCCTACTTACGTAGTAAATTAGTTACATAAAGTAATCGTTATTCACCAGTCAATTAACATAAAAGGGAGTCCTAGATGTTGGCTATCATCTATCAGACGGCGAGATTAGTGCACTTGGTTTAGTTGCGCGTCAGTTATCGAAGTTAAGCTGTATCGACCTCGATTAGTACTTTGTGGGCGACCACCTTAGAAGATCGAGTGTTGGTAAAAGCTTAGGAAGGAAAAAATCCCAGCGTGATGGAAGGTTATTCTTAAATCCGCGTCGGCTGCAATTGATGCGCCATCAAAAGGCAAAGATTACTAATAACCATGGAGAGGAAGGAGGAAATGGGTCTTAAAACAAGCAGCTGTGCTTCCTGACACACTGTGCCGTTATGTTATGTATCTAAGCTATAATTTTTTACCTATTATTCTGTTTGTATACCACGAAAAAATAGAATAATAATTAGGCACCTAGTTAGAATATTAGGCCAAACTTTCAAACATACCGATTAAGACTCTTGAGCAGAAATAAATTCTGCGATTTGAATTTGTATTATATTTTATAATCATCTTTTATTTGGCAATTTATTGAGTGAACAAAATTAAATTGAAAATTTAATAAAGATGATACTTTTCTTCATTATATGACCGCGCTAAGATGTTCGAATTACTTAACAGCATTATGAATGGAAAGTGTATACTGCGGTAGGATCGTCCTGATCTTTGCTGTAAGTCAATAGGCCTATAAATCAACTTGTTCTGGTTTTTAATTAATAGTTTTCTATAAATAAAAATTAAATATATTAAGCGGCATTTTGTTCAAAAAGATAAAAGTCTTAGCAAATTTTCGATAGTAGATAAACACTAAGTAGCCTACTGCTGTGTTACACTGACACTCATTGATAGACTGAATGCATATTTTTAGTTTAATTAATTAAATTCGATTTTTGTTTTAGTAGTTACATTCGATTCTGCGCTAATAAATTAATTTGTTGCTCTTCGAATCTTATTCAAGACTAAGTAGCATTCTAAAAATTAGATACAATTTTAAAAGTTTAAGGTAGAATTTAGAGTTAAAAGTTAGAGCTTGCAATTAGGACTACTTGGATTTAGCAGAAAAATTGAAATTACGTAAAAAATGCGAGCAGAGTCTCCCATATATTCGTATTATCTATAATACTAGGGGTACTCTTATGTTTATATTTGTCTATATTTTACTATATTAATATGTAGAAAATAATATGTACAAATATGTATAAATAAAAGGAATAGATTATGTTTTGATTGGAGCCAATGGCGACATCGGTACGATACTCGACCGCAGGGTCAGTTTGTGCGGGTTAAAATCCTGGACTCACCCGTCACTGACATCGCTTTCTAACGAGGAAACTGACGTTAACACTAGCTTTTACCAGCTTTAGCCTATATGTCTATATGCATGTCACGTTAGTCGATATACTGCTTGACACGAGCTGCAGCTTTCATCTAGATTTGTATTGTCTGGGTTCCCTTCTGGAAGATTTTCCATGACACAAGTCTCGTGACTCTTCTCTTAACATAGAATTAGTAATCATCGATAGGGATATAACCATGGATCTATAGTCTGAATTCTTACAGTTATCATTATAATTTACCGATGAACATGTACAGAAAATGGTGGTTTGGCCTAAATTTTATATAAATTTGAATAATGTGTAAACAATATTTCTTTTCTATAACTAATTTTAACTCAAAGAATTTGATAAGGAAAACACTGAGTATATTAAACTATATTTTGTATAATTGGAAGGAGAAATGTATGCATGGATGTGTTTGACTAAAGGAGAGTTAGCATTTAGAATCTCTCTCTCTCTCTCACACACACACGCTCTCTCTCTCTCTCTCTCTCTCTCTCTCTCTCTCTCTATCTGACACTCTCTTTCTCACTTTCACTCGATCTCTTTCTCTCACTCTCTCAAGTGTTCTTCTAAGTGGCTGGTCCAAGTAGGTCTGCATATTCTTACTCAGAGTCTCGTTTCACGCCATATGTAGAGCACTCCATAGATCAACAATTTAATCCCTACACAAACAGCAGTTACTTATGATATCTTAAGAAACCAATAAATTGCTTAGAAAATACTTATGCTGAGTAGGTTTTTAGCTGACTATTTAAATTCTTGCATTGTCACCTCTTGCAGTACGTGTAGTTAACGATAGGTTTATTCTTAAGTGTCTCGGATATAACACGGGCAACTTTAGAATATATCAACCGTAAATTTCTCGTTTCGTCAAAGGCGACTCATTAAGAAAGATATGAGGAAGGAAGAGGAAAATCACCTGGCAAATCATAATTTTCTAAAGCTCTAGAACTACGTTAATGTCTATGACGAGACCCTTTTTGTGAATAGATTTACTAATTTACAGTGACTATATGGAGCTAGCGAATATAAATATGTAATTAGATTTTGTTATGTAGTGGGGCACATGCTAGTGCTTTCGGGCCTTTGTGTCCCTTTTAACTTCATGTTTTACTAGTATGGTTATTGCCATTACATTACAGTGAAATATATATGATTCAATTCAGTTATACCCATCACTTTTAAAGTTTTATCTTTAAGTTAACGAAGCCATTTCAGCCAACAACCAACAGGCAATTATACAAGGTAAGACGAATATGCCTAACTGCTTCAAATATAGCTTCATGGTCACAAGTCATAAGCTCTCGATATCTTTGGCATTATCCGAATGTCTCATAATATCTTACACTATCAAGTTTATTATCAGTCATATTATTATTCATTATACTATAATCGCAAGAATGATATCACTTGTACTTATAAGTGTAGACAACATTGATAATAGTAGAAACAGTTTCGCACTGGTTAAGGTCGATGTGCTGAGTGCAAGCATAGGGGGGTCTGACAAGAAATTCTGGGTGCTCGTGTGGTGCTCAGCTGGGTGCTCGTGTGGTGCTCTGTTGGGTGCTCGTGTGATGCTCTGTTGGGTGCTCGTGTGGTGTTCTGCTAGGTGCTCGTGTGGTGCTCTGCTGGGTGAACTACGTTAATGTCTACGAAGCGACGCTTTTTGTGAATATATTTGCTTACTGATTTACAGTGGTGATACGGCGTGTAGTTTACGAATATTACTGTATAATTCGATTTTATAAGTATTGTGGCATATTTTAGTGCCTGCGGGCCTTTGCGTCACTTTTCAATTCATACACATGCTTTACAGGAATGGTTGTTGCCAATTACAACAACAACAACAACAACAACAAGATTAGAGTGCTACTGTCGTCAGTGACAACATTAAGCACTGTTTTACCAAATCAATCCGATGAGCAGAATGTGGGTTCCAAAAACGGTGCGATCCAAAATCCGGGAGTTCTGTCCTAGTAAAATATATTTGATTCCATTCAGTTACCCATAACTTCTAAAGTTCTATCTTTCAGTCAACGAAGCCTTTTCAGTCAACAACCAACACGCAAATAGGCAAGATATGACGAATAGGGATAACTACCTCAAACATAGTTTCATGGTCACAAGTCATAAGCTCTCGATATTTGTGGCATTATCTAAATGTCTCATAGTATCTTATATTATCAAGTTTATTCATTTTAATTTTCATTCATATTAATGTTCATTATACAATTATGGATTTTGTGCATATTGCAAGCATAGGGGGTCTGACAAGAAATTCTGGGTGCCCGTGTGGTGACCTGCTGGGTGTACGTGTGGTGCTCGGCTGAGTGTCCGTGTGGTGCTCTGCAGGGTGCACGTGCGATGCTCATTTGGGTACTGGTGTGTTGCTCTGCTGGGTGCACGTGAGTTGCTCTGTTGGGTACTCGTGTGGTGCTCTGTTGGGTGCCCGTGTGGTGCTCTGCTGGGTGTCCGTGTGGTGCTCTGCTGGGTGCAATAGCATAGGGGAGTCTGACAAGAAATTCTGGGTGCTCGTTTGGTGCTCTGCTGGGTGCTCGTGTGGTGCTAAGCTGGGTGCTTGTGTGGTGCACGGCTGAGTGTCCGTGTGGTGCTCTGCTGGGTGCTCGTATGGTGCTCTGTTGGGTACTCGTGTGATGCTCTGCTGGATTACCAAGTGGTGCTCTTCTTCAAACAAAGCATCAAATCGTGAAAGAGTGCACTTAGTCAAAGCTTGATGTGGTTTGGCTCGTTTAAACACTGTTGATAAGTTACTAAACGATGGTTGAACGAGTGAGACATACACTAAAAAATATTAATAATAATAATAATAATTATAATAATATTAATAATGATAATAATAATAAAAGTAACCATTATAACAATAACACATAATCTCTTCTTTTCAGTGCACTGCAAAGTGGCAGGTTCAAGATACATATTCATACTCAAAATCTGCCTACTCGCTCCATAAGAGCACTTTTTAGATCGAAAAGTTAATCCCTTCAAAAGTCTATGCTTTATCCATAGCTTATGTAGCGTATAGTTTGGGAAACGTATGGCTTCTGAGTTGGTTTCGGTTAGATGAATTAATTGACACATAATCATGGAGGAAAATATATCATGGTGAGGTGGGTCATCGCTTGCCATCCTCAGCTCCTGCCTTAGTCGCCTCTTACGTACACGCGGCAGATTGTTTGCGGTTCCCCTATATTGCAGTGGTCCAACCACACCCGAGCAAAACACGGGGAAATAAATAATAATGATAACAATTAATACATGTAGTTGTCTTTTTTTTCGCTAAAAGTATCAGCCGCACGATCAACAGTAATTATTTTTTAGAGAAGTTAGTAAATCCACTGTAATAATCACCAATAGCACTTCAAAAATTATTGCAAAAGAATCTAGCCATAGTTAAACTCAGATAAATGACGAACTTATGTTACTATGGTTAAGGTAGATCTATTCTGATGAATTAAACTTCTTTTTACCAATATAATGGTATATCAAAAGGAATATTAGAGATGATTTAAATATCAACTCGGATGTGGACATGGAGAGGATAACGGAGGATAGATATGAGCGGAGGCCTTATTCAGCATGGACCTGCAAATTGGCAGGACACTAAAAGAGAGACAGAGATACATGTCTACATAGGCCTGATACATGTATGTATATATATATATATATATAATGTATATACATGTATACACGCTTAAGTGCTGTTTGGGAAATCTGGCATAGACCTACATTTAGCTGGATTGATTACACTACTTAATGAGATTTTCAATTGCTAGAATGTAGGCCTATACATAAAAGCCCAAATTTCTTAGTTTTACAATAGAAATATAGATATATTTCGTTGAGCTTGTTGTAGATCTTCCCATTCTCCGGCAATGTATTAGCGTGTTTGAGGTTCAAATTCATAGGCTCGCCAGTCACTGAAATGCTTTCGAAAAATGAATTTGATGTTAGCTTTGGATAAACTTGCGTATGCCATTGTCTTCTCACGAGAACATCTAATAGATTTCCATGTGCTTGCTGTTTTGTAAATTAAATTAATATATTTCATAATCAGCAAACATTAAGAGATCTTTGGCAAACCGAAGGGGAAGAAAATTATAATACATTTAATCAAAATTTATTGTTCCTTAACGTTCTTGTCAGCATAATTCCTGATCTTACTGCTTACATGCGAATCAGCGCCAAAGCTTAGTATTCTTCGAAAACGAGTCCACAATCTCTGAGTGGATCAAGAAATTTCTTCTTTAAAGCGTCTCCAAGTTCAGCAGGTATATTGTTCTTCCAGTCTCCAGTTATACCTAAATATGAATAAAGTTAAAACAAATTAGTTGTGCAGTGGGAAATTCAATAAGTAAATGAAATCTGTATAAAGTTGTATTAGTTATATTTACGAAATAGGCCTAATTAGTAAACACGAAAGGAAAAGGCTGGAGATCTTATTTAAAACTGCTATGTGTCTTGAAAGAGCGTTCGACAAATATCTCAATGGCTCTGTGTCACGAACCTTTAAATGGCTGTTCCTAATGTCTTGGGCTCAATTCCTAGTAGAACGGATCCGAGAATAAAATGTGGGACATTCACCTTCAGTGTACACCGGTAAGCTGAAGAGAACCCCCTTGGGTTTCTGACCTTGACTTTAAACCCGCATTTATAAGAACAGGCGAGCTCGTTAATTACACCGCAAATTAAGACACTTAAGACCAAACACATATGAAATAAATTTTTTAACGGATTTGAATACTTTAAAGAGCAGACTTCAAATTTCATTCATAATTATTCCCAAATATATTTAGATGACATGTTTAGGCATGTATACACCAAAGTAAAATGTCTCGGATGGTATCTTCTATTTGTTTGCTTAAGATTAAATAAATTATGTATGCATGAATTGTAAAGAAACTCACTTCAGGCGGTCGTTATATTTAGTTCAATGGGGTGGACGGAGAGTTTCAGAGCTAAAGGGAAACTTTTTGAACGAATACTTTCATAGTAGGCCTATTATAGTTTATGAGTATATCTTTTCTCGTATGCAAAAGCAATATAAATATATTTTACAATATATTATATCACAAGATGTTTGATATTAATGTTTCAGAAATCAAAATATTCAAAACCAAATATGAATCGGAACGTTGGATACATGCGTAGTAATCATAAGATTCAAATTTATCACCTTTGCGCATGAAGTCTTTGTCAGGACACGCACGGCCGTCCTTTTTCATCCACGACAGATTAGATGTGTCTCTCTTCTTCATCTCATCGAAGCTCGTCTCTCTCACGATATCATCAACTTGATTCTGAGTGAGAGACACGCCCAGAAAATCTCCCACACGTCTTATTTCTTCAGCCGGTTTCTGCGAGAGGTACATACACGTATGATGTATTAGAGGTCATCCACAACATATACTTTACAATACAGTTACATATATTTAATATATTTAGCTTCTCTTAGAAAAATCTTAAAGTATTAACTAAAGTAGTTAAGGTGAATCTTAGAATCCAGTTTTAAAAGAACAAGGAATATACAGTAGGCCTGGAGTTGATAACGTGAGTGCAACTCCAAAAGCGTATTAAGATGGATCTTCTATTAATATATAATTCGGGTTATTTGGGATTTAAGTTTCATACTTTATGGCATGACTTCAACGAACCAAGTATGTGGATTGAGATCTGCAATTTAATTGCCAAATAGCTATCTTAGTGAAGATTCGACAGTCATATTGTGGTTCAAGTCATCATTTACAGTAAATTAAGATGAGAAATAAGTTTTTCTAACCGATCTGAGTCGAAATGAAATGTGAAGCATACTTCAAAGTCCCTCTAAAAAAGATTCATAGATTTCATAAGAGTTCAAAAAAGATTGCATCTAATTTCTTACCACAATTTTTACATGTCGCAAATACAAACCCTTTTCAATTCTTCATAAGTAAGGAAGAGAATGTTAAGTTGATCTCTGCGATCCCAAAAGTCTTTAACATGGTTTAACCATGGTCCACCAGAAACTGAAAAATATAATTGACAGCAATAATGTATTCTGAAGTGTTTTGTTAGTAATATAGTATGCGTATTCTGTATGCTGAAACCAAAAAAGAATCAGAAATACCATTGATTTTTTAACGCTGTTTTCAATTTAATTTTTTTAAAAAGAACTAGCTTTATTGTATATATGCTGTTCGATACTGTAAGATTTGTAGAAACAGAAACTAAGATATATATATATATATATATATATATATATATATATATATATATATATATATATATATGTAAGTAATTTTTACTATCTATATATAATTTCAAATATTTTTCATAATAGTTTAACCAAGACTTTGAAATATAGCGGCAAAGAAGTGTTCTTCTCTCCTGAGGCCGGAGAAGGAGAAAGGAACTTCAATAGTTCGGTTTAGTTTGGACGAATTCATTGTCGGGTTGGGTTCGGGTTCGACCAGAGTCTGAATACGGGTTCGGTTTGGTTCGGTCAAACTTCCAGATTTTAGGGTTCGGTTCGGGTTCAATTCGATTCCCATCTCTATAGTTTAAGTTCATGTAAACCTATTATGTTCTAGCCAATGGGAACTCTCTAAATTGACTTTTGTGGTAGAATAGAGATACATAATAGCGGCCAGGACACAGGACGGGGAAAACCCTCATTCAACGTTGTCATTTTTTTCATAAACAAATTATCAACTTTCATAAACCTGTCTCGTTAAGGAACTCTCTGCACATATCCTCCACTGTTCCAGTGTATTTAGCCATAGTTATGAAGCTCATAAAATGATAATAAGACACCGCCACGTCTCTCACATCTCGTGCTATGTATAGAATCTGTAATGGTAAATATATAATATATATATATTGCAATTATGCATTGCATATATATTATATATATATATATATATATATATATATATATATATATATATATATATATATATATAGATAGATAGATAGATAGCTAGATAGATAGATAGATAGATAGATAGATAGATAGATAGATAGATAGATAGATAGATAGATAGATAGATAGATACATGTATACTCTACTTATAATCATGTATGTACATGTATATTTTATAGTAACTAATATAGGGCCTACTTGCCTACATGTGCTCTATCATTCCCAATCTGAAGAATATGCTAAGAAATGGATAGGGCATAGTTTTTTGAAGGGATTAACTAATTGATCGATTGAATGTTCTTTTGGAGCGTGTAAAGCGGCATGTGAGTAGGAATATGTAACTTTTGACTTGCTGCTTGTCTGAAAGAGGTAAGAAGTCGATGCCGTTAACTATAAAAGCCCACTCTTCCTTGAGCTCGATGAGTTACTCTTTCGTAAGCTCGAAGGGAATCGATACCAAGAAAACTCAATTCCTCGACAATCCCATCTGAACTAAAGAGTATCAACTACTAATTTAATTTCTTGCAATACAATTTAATATATTTTCTTATATTACTATTAGTATTAGCATAGCAAGTTATAAATTTTTCTGTTAAATCTTAATAAATTGTGCATATCCAAATTTTTTAAAATTTAGTCTATAACACAGTCAAAAACTTAATTCTCCTTACAGAATAGAATAGAATTAAAAATTATTTTAAAAAAATTTTTGAAGCAAATTATTAAACAATTATTTTGCATGTATTTGATTATCCTCTTGAGAAAGCAATGCATAGTTTATGACCATTTCCATAAAATAGGATATAATGTCAGCAAGTTCGCTAAAATATAATAATAAAATGGATCATTTAATTAATAAATTCTCCATTATAGATCTACATATAAGTCTAGGCTTTATATGTATAAGTATTCTTCAACCTTTCCGGTGCCGTTTTGATGAGCAATTGGCAAGAGATGTAAAGGATTGTGAAATTTCAGAAATCTTGGTGAAGGCAGCTTATTAGTTTCTTCCACACTGCCGTAAAATTCCGGCCATGAGAACCTCTCATCCAGAGTGGTTTTCTTACCATTCTCCTCCTCCCTCTTGAGCAATTGAGGGTCTTTAACACAAGAAATCCTCCAAACGATTTCCTGTAGCCATGTGGTGCCTGTTTGTGCGCAAGCATTATACAATGGCGTGGTCCAAAACAAAGTTTACACTACCTTTATTTTTGTGTCTTTCTTTAAAGTTTTTGTTAAAAGTTCTTTCCTATTATCAAAGGTCGCTTTTGCTTGAGCAATCCTACTGCATATTTCAGTATCAAATTTCCCGTCATCGGTTATAGTATGACCCAAATATTTGAAACACTTTACCTGTTCAAATTTCGTACCATTATGTTGTGATATTAACTTCACCTTTACTATTGGACACTCTCATAACCTTGTTATGTTTACTGTCTTAGTAGGGTAGGGGTAACGTCATGAAATTTTATTGACAGATCCTGAGGTGAATGGAACCCTCATGGGTTCGAATCGCAGCCGATCTGAGGGTAAAATCTCGGACATTCACTGGAATGTATATATATATATACATGTATATATATTTACATGTATATATATATATATATATATATATATATATATATATATATATATATATAATCTAAAAGTTAGTATTGTGAGAAATGTCCTGACGCTAATTTGTCAAGACTTGTATTCATATTCACGTTATTTGATACATGTATCACCCGTTTAAAAACACATAAGTGATCAAACATTTGACACATCACGATGCCTGTACAAAGTTATATTTGGTACTATCCACTGTAAATTAGGAGTAATTTATAATGCATACTGCAGAATTGACCTATAGAAAACAAAAAACGACAAAAAGCTATTGTGCAGAGTCCTCATTTGAAATTAATGCAGAAATACATGTAAATGGAAATGAATTACATAGGCTATTTTGTTGACTTTGCTGACCCTGAGTCACCCTAATCCTGCTGAGAGATATCCATACACAGTGAAGAAGAGCATGTTCATTGTATTGCGCAGTAAATTATTATAAATATCAATTCGAATTGTAAATGAGCAATTTATACCCTAACCTGATTTAGCAAAACTAACAACCGAAACGTCAGACGGTCTCATTTCCATGTTTAGTATACTTTCAATCTTGCTCAGGTCTGGAAATGAAAAATCCAACATCCAAGTTCCTCTGTACTTAAACAGCTTCGATGTGCCATTGAAATTTGGATCTTCATAGATTTCTTCTGGATATTTCTCCATTTCTTTAATTTCTGAAACCTATATTAAAATTTAAAACATAACTTATATATATTACTGATTTAGTAATTTATAGTTTTTGACTGCCTTGGAGTGGGCAACTGGAAGTGAAATCGCAATTAGTGATTTAGCAAATGTTAGAATGTTAGATTTAGTAAATATATTAAGAATCTAAATAAAATACCGAAGTGGTGGCATGTATCAGATGGTCCGGATTCCCTCTTTCTTCGAAAATTCCAACTGAGCTTGACAATTTCTTTTCACTTGTTCTAGGCTTCGTTATACTCGAATTGCACTGCATTCATAGCTTCACTTTTACCACTTCCCTTTCTAAACCAAATTGTAATTTTCTTAACATCATCACTGCTATTTATTAAAATTATTCGTTTATTATTTTTGACAAGATTTTTGACGTACGCGATACGAAACGTTATGATTCTGTACTCTAAATATTTAAATTTGACTTTTATGACTTACTCTATATGTAAATATTGGAAGTGGTTGCATTTTATGTAGCCTAACTACCTACCTAGGCTAAATTGTAATACAAAAAAATGACATATAGGCTATAACATTTGTGGAACCTATTTCATAGTTGTAAATAAACAGAAATCGCAGGTATCACAAAATATGAGAGATATGGGAAGTCCAAAAATGAATGACTATAAGGATGGGCCAAAATTTTGGCTTATTCATTAGAATGGAAAATAATTATTTGTAGTATCTAGCAGTACATGTATGCTTACCTTAAGTTAAGTTAATTCACTGAAAAATGTCTTGGATTGTTATTGAATGATGAAAACAGTCTTTAATATAGACAAGAACTGGTTCATTTACTAACTTTAGCGCTAATTGGTCAAATGGCCGATAAACACGGGTCAAGTATTTCATTTAGCATTACATTAGCACATAATGTATTTGTCCATAGTGGCATACGTTAAATTTGTTTTGCTTACGCAATAAATTAGTTGCATTAGGTACTCATTAGGCACGAGTCAATTATCATAAAAGGGAGTCCTAGATATTGGCTATCATCTATAATAAATTTTGTACATAAATTGTTATTCTGCATTTCTGTAACATACTTTGAAGTAAAAATTATTTAGTAATTATAGTCACAATATAAGGTTTATCTTTCAATATTACTGTTTAAAACTCTTTGAGCAGAACAAGTAGTCTACTGCGATTAAATTTGTATATTCTATAATCATCTTTAAATTGTCACATTATTGAGTGCAAGAATTTAAGTTAAAAATTGAATAAAGATTTCTAATACTCTTATTTGTTTGAATAATTTAACTGTAGTATGGTAAGAAAATATAATCTCAATTATGGTATTCTCCTGATCTTTTTTTGTAATAAATCAAATTATTCTAGTTTTTAATGAATTGGCCTCTAGTTGTCTAATAAGAAATATTTAAAAGAATATATATTTAACAGTAATTTGTTTAGCAAGATATTTGTTTTGGAATATTTTCTCTATATACTAGGTAAATCTCAAATAGGCCTACTGCTGATTAATCCTAAACATTCATATTTTAAGCATCTGATGGCAGACCGATGCTAAAAAGAGTTAATCTGTTTAGCTTTGAAACATATTCAAAACAATGTAGCATTATAAAGGTTAGGTAACATTTTACAATTTTGAGTTAGAAGTTAGAGTTATATAGAGAGTCATATAGAGTTATTATGCTAGAGTTATATTTATGTTATGAATTCTGTGTTAGAGTTATTATGAGTTATTATGAGAGTTACTACGTTAGAGTTATATAGAGATATATTGAGTAAGAAGTTGGAGTTAAAAAGTTGAGCGTGCAGTTAATATCAGTTGGGCTTATCTAAATAACTGAAATTACTGAAATTCAATGAAGGGCTTTCAAATAGTCTGTGTTTATAATAACATGTTTATATGTGTCAATATGTCTTTTGCCACTGACTGCTGTTTATGCATGTTACGTTAGTCCATGTACCATGACACGAGCTGCAACTTTCACCTATTTTCGTATTGTCTGGGTCCCTTACTAGAAGATTTTCTATGACGCTAGTCGCGTGACAGTTCTCTTAACGTTGAAATGGTAAACAGCGATAAAGATATAACCATAGATCTATAGTCTGAATTCTGACTCTTATCATTTCTATTCATTTTTATTTATCTATAGGCATATACGCGTACAGTGATGGGGGATTTGGCCCAAAATATATTTCGAATTAATAATGTGTAGTTAATCTTTCTTTTCCAGAACTACTTTTAATTTAACCCAAAAGAATTCGATATGGAAAATACTGAAGTATATTTCGTAAACTTGGAAGGATCGATAGATGCATGAATGAATGTGTTTGACAAAAGGAGAGTTAGCACTTAAAATCTCTCTCTCTCTCGCTCTCTCTCAATCTTTCTCTCTGTCTCACACTCTCTCTCCCACTTTCACTCACTCTCTCCCTCTCTCTTTCTCTCTCTCTCACTCTCTCAAGTGTTCTCCTAAGTGGCTGGTCCAAGTAGGCCTGCATATTCTTACTATATATATATATATATATATATATATATATATATATATATATAGATATATACATATATATATATTATATATATATATATATATACATATATATATAAGATGTATTATATATATATATATATATATATATATATATATATATATAGAGCACTCCATAGATCAACAATTTAATCCCTACACAAACAGCAGTACCTTAACATATCTTATGTAGCCAATATAAAGCTTAGGAAAATACGGATGCTGAGTTGGTTTTTAGCTGACTTCTTCAATTCTTGCATTGTCACCTCTTGCAATACGTGCAGTTAGCGATGGGTCTATTCTTCAGTGTCTTCGACATAACACGAGCAACTTTAGAATACCAGTATATCAACCGTAAATTTCTCGTTTCGTCAAAGGCGACTCAATAAGTAAGATCTAAAGAAGGAAGAGGAAAATCACCTGCCAAGTCATAATTTTCTAAAGCTATAGAACTACGTTAATGTCTATGAAGCGACCATTCTTGTGAATAGATTTACTGACTGATCCAAAATGATTATTTCGAGTGTAGTTTACGAATATAAATATATAATTTGATTTTATTGCGTAATGAGGCACAAATTAATGCGTTCGAGTCTTTGTGTCCCTTTTCACTTCATACACATGCTTTGCTTGTAGGTTGTTGCCAATTACATTTAAATAAATATGACTCAATTCAGTTACCCATCACTTCTAATGTTTTGTCTTTAAGTTATCGAAGCCTTTTCAGTCAACAACCATCAGGCAATTAGGCAAGGTTAAGAATAGGCCGAAGTGCCTCAAATATAGCTTCATGGTCACAAGTCCTATGCTCTCGAAATCTTTGGCATTATCCGAATGTCTCATAATATCTTACACTATTAAGTTTTTTATCAGTCATATTATTATTCATTATACTATAATCGCAAGAATGATATCACTTGTACTTACTTAAGTGTAGACAACATTGATAATAGTAGAAACAGTTTCGCACCGGTCAAGGTCGATTTGTCTAGTGCAAGCATAAGGGGGGTCTGATAAGAAGATCTGGGTGCTCGTGTGGTGCTCTGCTGGGTGCTCGCGTGGTGCTCTGCTGCAAACTATGCATCACATTGTGGAAGAGTGCCATACGCCAAAGCTCGATGGTGGTTTGGCTTGTCTAAACACTGTTAATGAAGTTGCTAAACGATGGTTGAACGAGTACGACATACGCTAACAAGAAACTAATAATAATGCCTAATAATAATAAAATGCTTGCAATAATAATGATAATAATTAATGGGCCTATATGTACATGTCAATTTTTATCATTAAACGTAGCAGCCACAAGATCAACAGTAATTAATTTGTAGAGATATTAATAACTCCATTGTAGGCTAATCATAAACAATAGCATTAAAACATTTTTGAATCTTCTCATAAGTACAGCTAATAGATTTCCATATTTGGTAGCTGTTTTGCCAATTAAATTAATATATTTCAAAATCAGCAAAGATTAAGAGATCTTTGGGACACCGAAGGGGAAGAAAATAACAACGCATTTAATTTGAACTTCTTGTTCCTGAACGTTTCAGTCAGCATAATTCGTGATCTTACTGCTTACATGCGAATCAGCGCCAAAGCTTAGGATTCTTCGAAGATGAGTCCGCAATCTCTCAGCGGATCAAGAAATTTCTTCTTTAGAGCGTCTCCAAGTTCTGCAGATATATGATTCTTCCAGTCCCCAGATATGCCTAGATTTTAATTGATATTATAACTTAGATGTTTAGTGGATAATACAGTAAGTAAATAGTTTATAAAGTTGTGCACAATAAATAAATTATTAGCAAGCATCCAACTCTTAACACTGAAGAGTATGTAGAAATTCATTTCACATCTAGAAATCGCAGGTGAACTCATGAATTAAATCATAAATTACCAGAAATTAGGACCGTAAATTAATAAATAATAAATACATTTTCTCCATAAATGTCGAAAATTTGAAGTTGCTGACTCAAAAATTCAAGTTTAAGAACAACATTTTCAAATATAGTTAGACTAGCCCACATAGGTCTAAATATAATAAATATAAAATAAGCACCTCATCTTAAACCAAATGCAGACCTAAAATGTACGCTCAGAAGGAATGGTAGCGAGTTTTGAATACGAAAGTAGGCCTATATGGCCTACTCTTTAATCGAACGCTTCTATATTATTCTATATTGCAGGAGGCCTACAAATTTTCTCGCATATGAAACCAATGTTAATGCAACTCCACGATATCTTATTTCACGATATGTTTGATATTTCATTTCAAGAAAATGAAACCTAAATGTGCATTGACACATTGACAAGTACATATATTGGCCTAATAATTACAAATAAGATTTAAATTTATCACCCTTGCGCATGAACTCTTTATCATGGTGAGCATGGCCCGTGTTTTTCATCCATGACTTATTAGACGTGTCTCTCTTCTTCATCTCGTCGAAGCTCGTCTCTCTCACGATATCCTCAACTTGACTCTGAGTGAGACACACGCCCAGAAAATCTCCAACACGTCTTATTTCTTCAGCCGGTTTCTGCATATATTACATCTATAATCACCGAAGATTTTCCACAACAAATAGTTTAATTTAGCAATTAATCAAGTAATTAAACTATTAGAATGTCTAAATAGCGTAGGGGTAAGGTCATGAAGTTTTAAATGACAAATCCTGAGGTGAATTGAATCATAGTGGGTTCGAATCCCAGCCGCGCTGATCTGAGAGTAAAATCTCGAATAATCACTGGACTGGTTATACAGAATATGGTCTAAATTGCCTAACGGATTAAACATGTGGTTTTAAAAAGTGATAGATATCAACATAATTGATTATTCACTATAATGCGTGTTTACTTTTTTTGTAATTACCATTTCAATATAAGCTACTTTGCATTTACATGTATGAGGCCAAATTTAATGAAACAAATAAAAAAAATAAAAAGTAAGTCAGCGAAAGAAGCTTAACTGTTAACATAATCAAAACATCGATTAAATTAAGTTATATATAATTATACTTCATTGATATTTTGATATTTGTAAAAAAATAGGAATAAATGTGTTTCATGATGGCTTCAAAAACATATAATAAATGTTTGTGAAATACTAAGGATAATCAAATGAAAATCCATCTAAGCCATGTAGCAGAGGATTCATATACATGGACATAGACTACAAATATAAAGCGCACCTTTAACTTGTTACGATATTTCTTAGAGTTATGACACTACAAACCCTTTTCAAATCTTCATACGTAAGGAACAGAATATTCGGTTGATGTCGACGATCCCAGAAATCTTTGACATGATTCAGCCATGGACCGTTAACAACTGAAAAATATAATTAAAGACAACCAAATATTCAGAAGTGTCCTGTTAGTATTATAAGTTATCCAATTTTCCGTTAGAAATTAGGATGTGCCAGTTTTAAATTCCTTTCCATGGACTGTTTAAAACACATGTGTTAATAACTTTATTGAGAATATTTGATATGATAGCATAATTATTAAAGTGTTTAAGCCGGAAATTTTCTCCTAATTATTAGACCCTATATCATAAGTGTAGAGAAATATAGTGCAGTACTTTTAAAAAAAAGAACAATTCTATAGACAATATTTCAAAATATTTATCTTCCTAATTTCTAGTGACTAATGACAACCACAACTTCAAGTCTTCAAGTTTATGCTTAAAGTTGCCATTAATTTTGTGTGAAATATCATAGGCTTATTTATCTTTTTATATCTGATATAAAATATATCAGTCATAAAAGGTACTTCGGCTGTACCTAGCACCTTTCATTCTGGCACTTAATCAATTCTACTAATATACTGATACTACTGTAGGCCTATATATACATTGAGAGGTGCATAAAATATATACTAAATTATAATTAAGACCTGCGAAGAAATTAGTACGTTTTACGTTCTGTTGATTCTCAAATATATCCTTTGCATAGGCCTGCCACCTACCTATCTCTCAGTCCTTCTCTTTCCCTCTCTTTCTATCAGTCTATCCCTTTAATGTTCTGTACAGCACAATTAAGACATAATCGCGTACTTTGTGAAAGCACTTAAGCTCAGTTAAAACAATCCATTTATAATTGAGACAATTTAACTACAAAGCTTAGCTTTTAGTATGCATTAATTAAACGTAGGAAAAATATACCTTTGAAATATGGAAAATGGGGAGATGAGATGGTGTCTAATTGCATTCCTCAGTCCCTACATAGTCGCCTCTGTTTCCGTAATGGTCCGGACATCAAATTTCAATTAATAACGTAATTTCATTCATTACACAAATACAAAAATGATTATATTTCATGAACCTGTCTCGTTGAGAAACTCTCTGCACATATCCTCCACTGTTCCCGTGTATTTAGCCATAGTTATAAAGCTCATAAAATGATAATAGGACACCGCTACGTCCCTCACGTCTCGTGCTATGTAAATTATCTGAAATGGTAAATATGCCCATATATATTGCGTATGTAAAATGTATACATAAATATATATATATATATATATATATATATATATATATATATATATATATATATGGATATTCCCCTGTAGTGCTATTATGTGGCTGGGTCACTGCAGAATAGGGCAACCGCAAACATTCTGCTGCGTGTACGTAAGAGGCGACTTAAAGCAAGAGTTGAGGATCGCTAGAGGGGACCCACCAAATCATGAAATATTTTCCTCAGGATTAAAGGGCATTTAATCCAAATAACTGAGGAAGACAACGGGAAACCATCTCTGAAGCTATACATTTCTCAAGCTATAAGCTACATAAGGTATGGATCAAACATAGACTTTGTGAAGAGATTAACTTGTTGATCTAAGGCGTGCTCTAATTGAGCGAGAAAATAGACTTTGAGCATGAATATTTCCCTTGAACCTGAAAATTTGGCATTGCACTGAAGAAGATATATATATATATATATATATATATCTATATATATATATATATATATATATATATATATATATATATATATATATATATATATACTGTATGTATATATAAATATGTATACATATACATGTATAAAGGCCTATATAAATAATTATTATATAAATATATTATAATATCTATATATGCAAGTAAATATCTATATATAAATATATATATGTAATTTTAGAAATATATAAATACATTGTATATATAAATATATATATATATATATATATATATATATATATATATATATATACAGGGTGCGCATTAAAAAAATATCCACCTAGCACAATTATAATAGCTTAGCCAATTAATGATATTTCGCCTTGAAATTTTAAGGTTCTCTTGTGGAGGAATTTAGCCACAAGCCGACCAAATTTTGCAAAAATATTTTTAAAGGAATCGGAGTTATCCAAGTCTTTCGAAAAAAAATGATTTTTTTCATTTAACAAGCAACGTAAAATGCCAATTAGAATCAATTCCTTTTTGAAAATGTTCTGACCTTGAAAAAGGCCGTTAGATGATGACGACTCTGATATTGTGCTACAATGTATTACACTAACACTATTCTGCCGAAACTGATTGAAGACTGCAACAAGTCAAATGATTTAATTTTTCAACAGGACAGCACGCCGGCTCACACTTCACGTCTGGCGCAAAACTTCCTTGTACAATATAGCCCAGACTTCATTAAAAAGGAAGACTGGCCTCCAAATTCTCCAGATTTTAATCCGCTTGATTCTTTGTCTGGGGACCCTTGTTGGAAAGGTATCGTGCTTTCCTGACCAAACCCAGAAACACAATGGAATTAAAGGCTGTTCTTCAAGAGATCTGGAAAGACCTACCTGAGCAGTCCATTGACAGCGCAATTTTATCTGTAAGAAAAGACTTCTGGCCGGCATTACAGCCCAGGGCGTTCATTTCGAGCACACATTGTAGCACAAAATTAGAGTCGTCATCATCTAGCGGCTTTTTCAGGGCCAGCACATTTTCAAAAAGGAATTGATTCTAACTGACGTTTTACATGTATGTTGCGTGTTAAATGAAAAAAATCAATTTTTCGCAAAACTTGGAAAACTCCGGTTTCTTTGCAAATATTTTTACAAGATTTGGGCGGCTTGTGGCTGAATTCCTCCACAAGAGAACCTTAAAATTTCAAGGCGAAATTTCAATAATTGGCTAAGCTATCATAATTGTTCTAGGAGGATATTTTTTTAATTCGCACCCTGCATATATATATATATATATATATATATATATATATATATATATATATATATATATATATATATATATATATATGAGAGAGTGGTTGTGTGTGTATGCTTGTTTGAGTGTGTGTGACTATTGGCCACAAATTCCAACCTTTCCACTGCCGTTCTGAGCAGCAATTGGTAAGAGATGCAAAGGATTGTGAAATTTCAGAAATCTTGGTGAAGGCAGTTTACTGGCTTCTTCTACTTTGCATAGAAATTCCGGCCAAGGGAATCTATCATCCAGTGTCGTCTTCCTACCGTTCTCCTCTTCTCTCTCGATCAATTGTGGGTCCTTGACACAAGACACTCTCCAAACGATTTCCTGAAGCCATGTTGTACCTGTTTAGGAGCAGTCGTTATACAAAGCCTATGTATGGCCCTATATTATATATATTAATTATACATAGGCCTATATAATATTATATATACTGTATATATATATATATATATACAGTATATATAATATTATATAGGCATATATATATATATATATATATATATATATATATATATATATATATATATATATATATATATAGGGTGTGTATAAAAATTATCCCCAGCAATATTGTGATAGTTTAGCCACTTCTTGATATTTCGCCTTTAAATTCTAACCGACCGTAGATGAGGAATTTTGCTTCAAGGTTACAAAATAGTGTACAAATAGTTTGAAAGGAATATGAGCTATCCATGTAGTGCAAAAAAGTTAGTTTTCATTTTACATGCAACGTATAACTTCAGTTAAAATCAATTTCTTTTGGAAAATATGTTGGTCCTGAGAAGGGCCGCTAAATGATGACGACCCAGATAGTGGGCCACATTTTGTGCTCGAAGTGAGCGCTCTGAGCATTGATGCAAGTTAGAAGTCTTTTTTCTTAAAAATAGAATTGCCCTATCAATGGCCTGCTGTGGTACGTTTTTCAGGATCTCTAAGAGAACAGACTTTAATTCCGTGAATTATAGTACTGGTGAATGATGACTCTATTGCCAAAATATTATTTAAATTTTGGATATATTTTGATTTTATGTTGCCCTAATTTGATCGTTATTATTTAATCCTTGGGTAAGAGAAGATTTTAAGTTTTATTTACTTAATTAGTTTCATTTATTTATTTAATCCGTAGTTTCTGTCAATCTTTTCGTTACTATTCTTTATTTCTAGTTACGTTCGTACACCATGAATGATGGTGAATAAAATTCATATATACATAAAACATTTTATATTTTATTGACTTTGATTAGTCAAAGATATATCAAGAGTCTGCTTATGGAAGTTCATAGACCTTAGTTCATGGGTAAGAGCATACGAATTTTATTGCGCAGTTAAGTGCATTAAATTTGTCAGTTGTATAATGAGCAATTTATTTTCTTACCTGATTTGGTAAAACAAACAACCGAAACATCAGACGGTCTTATTTCCATGTTCAATATATTTTCAATCTTGCTCAGATCTGGAAATGAAAAATCCACCATCCAAGTTCCTCTGTACTTAAACAGCTTTGAAGTACCATTAAAATTTGGATCTTCATAAATTTCTTCTGGATATTTCTCCATCTCCTGATATTTGGGAAACCAATTAACGTTCTGAATTAAAATATATATAATTTGTATAATCACTGACATTGCCTTCGGATGAGAAACATGTTAACTCTTCAGTGTAAATAGATTTATCGTAAATAGAGATGATTGAAGATACATTTTCGCGGACAGTGTCCTATTGCACCATCCCAACGGGTTTAGGGTGGTACGGATTGGAAATTGACTCGAGTCTATGTGTGCCTTCCGTACCTTCCATTCTGATCCTATCGATAGTATATCATGTTTAAAATGTATTCATTTCTGACGTTATACATTATTTTCATTTGATATTCATTACTCAAGGGATCCCCGTGTTAATTTGTGTCCTGGTTCTTTAAAGAACAGGACCAACCGGTGACTGCACTTGTAATAGAAGCCACTAAAACATTAAGATCTCAACCAACGTTAGAAAGGGCATTCGGTTAATGAGAATCTAGGCTCCAGAAATGTCTACAAAATTTTAGAAAGCTAATGGAAGAGATTATATGAGACTAACTGATGATATTGTATGAGACAGAGAGGAGAGGAGAAGGTCTATTCATGTCCCGACCTTAGTTAAACTGAGATTAAATGGAAGATGAAGATGATGATGACGACTCATTATCCAAAGGGGTAATTGGCATCCACACCCTATTAAGGTGTGTGAGTTGCTGAATGGAAATTTTATAAGAAAAGTACACTGTAGTCTGATCCTTCTTTTTAGTCAACATAAAGCAAATTATCTAGGGTATTAATGAGTAAAACTCAAATGTCTACAGAAAAAAGATACTTTAGTAAACATTACTTTATTCAGCAGAGATACTAATTAAAGCAAATTTTCGCTAGTAGGTAAGTTCCCTATATTGCTGCTTTACACTAACATTTAATGAGAGACTAAATCTATATTTTTCGCATCCGATACGGGGACAGTAAGCCTAAGTTCGTTTTTGAACTTCATATCACAATTCTTAAGTTATGTAAAATTTTACAATCTAGGAAGCAGAGTTAGCAACGACATATGATTGGTTTATCCGATGCATTGCGAGAACTTACACGTACATGTATATGCGAGTTACTTGTATCATATAATTTATTCATGGCGTGATTAATTACATACTGTGTGGCATGAGACAATCTAATTGCTAATGGCATGAGGCTGGAGCTTTCATACAGGTATATTAGTATTGATTTCATCAGTTTCCGGAAGATTGGCTACAACGTCGCGTGATTCTTCTTTGAGTATAAAATATTAAATACCGATAGGGATATAACAATAGATCAATACAGTCTGAATACTGATAATAATCAGCGTGGTTTACCTATATGCACGTGCAGTGGTAGCATTTTAGCATAGTAGTTATTTGAAAGTAAAGGATATTTAGTTAAGTTTAGGTTAAGAATGTTTAGTTACCTCTACGCTATTGAATGTCTCAAAGACATTCAATAGCGTAGAGGTAACGTCATGAAGTTTTAAATGACACATCCTGAGGTGAATTGAACCCTCGTGGGTTCGAATCCCAGCCGCGCTGATCTGAGAGTAAAATCTCGGACATTCACTGGACTGATTATACGGAAACATGTATACATTGCCCAACGGTTTAAACATGTGGTATTAAAAGCGATAGATATAAACATAGTTGATCACTTCACTATAATGCGTGTTTAAGTTTACTTTTTAATCTTTAGCTACGTTAAAGGTTTTTATTGCATGGACTTTCGAGAATATCATTAGCTGTTGAGCAACATAGAGATTCTATAGAGAATTTCTGTACACACTGTCTATTGCGACAGTTTATAGTAACATGAACAAGGGGTCAATTATGCAGACATTTTGATGAATAGTTGAAATTGGTGGATCGACAGTTGAAAGAATGAGAGAGAGAGAGAGAGAATTTAAAATGAGTAAGAAATTGTTCACTTATAATTTAAATCAAGAGATTACATGTATATTCAAATTAAAAATAAGTTAAATTATTGTCTATAGTAATTAAATACTGATCATGTGGGCCTTCAGTTACATTGGCCGAACGTTAGGTAAATCATTTTTTCTGACTATACTGCACTAATTCCACACTTAACTTTATGAATTCAATAATTTACTGTTGCTATCGCATATCAGTGTGCTGCTTCAGGCTGGTGCCAGTGACGATGTCGGTACAAATTCGACCGCGGATCAGTATGTGCGGGATTCAAATCCTGGGATCTCCCGTCACTGACATCGCTTGAAAAAGAGGAAGCTGACGTTAACATTACCTTTTTTCCATAAATCGTCAAATTCTAATCCACAGCCTTTCAGTGGATCAAGAAATTTATACTGTCGTCTAGTCTCCAAATTCTGTAGATAGCCCAAGCCTTCATGGTTCTTCCAGTCCACAATTAAACATCTCATTATACCGATTAAAATTTAGAAACAAAAAGTCAAAATATTAGTTTAATATTAAATCAAATTTTAAAATTAAAATCTATTAATTTTGGAGTGAAATATGTAGCAATGCTAACAACAAATAATTTTTGTTTAGGTGAACTAGCTATTGTAACATTCGAACGTTAAGAAATGACTTCTAAAAGAAACAGTCTATCAGGTAAAGGAGCTAAGAATGAACAATGGCGCATGCGGTCATGCGTTTTATATTGCATCTACCAATATATGCTTTCCTTTAGGTACAAAGTTCTTAAGTCTTTCATTAGATATACAGTACATTTGATAAACTTTAGAATCTTCGACGTCTATACATGTATTTCTTAGAAAATAAATATAATAAATGCAATAATCAAGATACAGCTTTGCAACACCAGATGATATCTAAATTTATCGGGCACAATGTAAACCTCGACTATGGTAGCATAGGCCTACTATATAGCAAAGTTACACCTACAGTTCAATAATTAAGTGATTTATATTTTAAATTAAAAATGTTTTCCACGATCAGAGTTTTAGGGTCGACATGCGAATAGAAGGCGATCCATATCATATATTTTAGCAATATCCTAAAGGTTCAATCAATCATACCACATTTTATAAAAAAAACCAATACTAATCATCATTATCGTTGAAATCATCTGTTCGTACCAAACATTTATCGGGGCGGCCAATTATTTCCATCCAGGACTAATTTAAGTTGTTTCTACGATATCGTCAACTTGATCCTGAGTGTAAAACGTCGGTTTCTTAATAAAATACTGAGATTGTTAGTGATAGATTGTCGGTTTCTCAATGAAAAACATTTAGATAGCACGAAGTATTGTATCCATAACGATAGGTCATCAAGAATAACTTTTAATAAGAAGAGAATATCACAGATAGTTTGATACAATAATACCAGAGTGAAATAATTAATTAAATAAATGTTAACGAAACGTTATGAACATTTAAAAAATACCTCATTAATTATATCTCATTGAGGGTGATCGACGGAGAGCGAATGAGTGAGATAGAAAAGCGAGAGAAGGCTGTTACTTAGTTACTTGTTAATTATTGGTATGTTAACCATACTATTGTATGGTTTATTTGTATTATCAGCTATGATGTTGTACTTTACGTTTGGGTTATTATATGTAGTAGTTTTTTTTAAGATCGGGCTTTAGCTTATCCGGCTCTGACTCTCCGGTGTCCATACCACCAGACACCCTTCAGGAGAGCGCAATATTGAAATACTTCTTCGTTGATATGGCTCACTCAGGATAAACGTTATATTCCCCATTATCTTCATGTATTCATCGGTTATATACGAGTCACTAGGCAGCAACCTTTCTAAAGCCGAGATGAATGTACACATAGTCCAGCCATATGGACGACAAAAGTTGAATACATCTTAAAAATATCTGCTCTTACTTCAATAAAATTCAGACTACGTTATTTAATTAAAGTGACGAAGTTTCGACCTATTTTTTAAATTAAGTGATACGTCATTCATTCCAAAGGGTACTTTTACTGTAACTGAAGGCATTGTCAACGAAATTGGCCTATATCCGTCCGTCGCTAATATATATGAGTATTATAGGACTATAATGGAAATAGTACTGTATATGGAATAGTAGCCTAATATATAATTTGCATATTATACCAATTATTAAAAAACTTTATTATATATTACATTATATTACATTATATTTATTTACAGTAGAAATTCAGCTTTTGTAGAGTATTCCATTTGTGAATATTTGGCACGAGATTTTTATACTTTATAATGTATATAGGCCTAACCCTAACGCTTCGCAGTAATAGCGTTAAGTAGTTATATCAACCATTAAATTTCAGGCCACAATCTCTAAGAGGATCAAGAAACTGTGTTTTAAGTGCATCTCCAAGTTCTGCGGATATATGATTCTTCCAGTCTCCAGTTATACCTTTAAACGCATAAATATACATACATGTATTATTTTTACTACAAATCGGTAGTAAAATATCCCTAACTACGAAATAGCCTATATAATTTGGTACAGCTCAGAATTTGATCTACATGAAAAAATTGTAAACTGCAGCATTTATATAGCATTCCGTATAAAAGCCATAAAAGTTACGAACTTTGCAAGAGACATGTTATTAACTAATATACTGAAATTATTCATCAAATGTGAAATAATCCTATAATAATTTAAATTAGAATCATAACTATCGTTGACATTTCAAACCTTTTCGCATAAAGTCTTTCCCAGGGCGAAAAATGCCCGACTTTTCCAGCCATGATCTATTGCTCATGTCTCTCTGCTTCATCTCGTCGAAGCTCGTCTCTCTCACGATATCATCAACTTGACTCTGAGTGAGAGACACGCCCAGAAAATCTCCCACACGTGTTATTTCCTCAGCCGGTTTCTGCAAGAGTTACAGCATTATCATATTCCCTTAAATCCCAGTTTAACTAGGGTCGGGATACTAATAGACTTTCTCCAATCCTCTCTGTCAAAATCTATTGCTCATATCTTTCTTCTTCATCTCATGTAAGCTCGTCTCGTCATTTGGATATTTAGAATTTATAAGACAATAATCAGAGATATAAAGAAAATATTCTGCGTAAAACTGATTTAGAAATAGCTTATATTTGAGAAAGTAGTTATTCTACAATACGTCTATGAGCATAAATATTTTGGTATAAGCTAATTAGTAATTTATATACAAATGAAATTTTCATTGATAAATTAATCATCTGGCATTGAACATGGTATTTTAATTTTAATTAGTAGAATATATAAGATAATAATTCGAGAATAAAATTGAGACTTTTGTTTTTGTGGAAACTGAGTGTAATCTCGCTTAAAGAATTGCATTTTCGATAGAATGACAGAAGTCATATATCGGTAGAATGTACGACTCATTTCCTAGAAACATTTAGATCGCTCACACATAAGTTAACGCAAACGTTTGGCTTAAAATTTGTTGAAAAATTGGCATTGTTCATAAAATACTGCAGCAGTTATGAAATTCTCAAGCTAAATATTCATTTTAAAATACCGTGATGTTCAAACTTAATTAAATTTAGAATGGAACAAGTTACCGCAGTTGTTGTTCATAGCGGATGTATTGTTTATCAATTCAAATACAAACCCTTTTCAGATCTTCATAGGTAAGGAAGTGAATGTTCGGCTGGTGCCGGCGTTCCCAGAAATCTTTAACGTGACTCAACCACGGTCCGTTCACAACTGAAAATTGTAATTGTACAAGTAGCCTACACTATAAATATTGCAGTAAAGTTGACTGTTAATAAATTTGAACTGTTCTTGTATGATTAATTTCTAGTGGTTGCGTGGACTTACAATGTAGAATTTCAACTTTATAATTAGGACTACTATTACTATAGACTTCAAGGGTTTAATTTACTGTAATTATGGACTTTACTAGTAGGACTACTAGTAACTTGCGTTTTTCAGAAGATTAAACTGACGGTCGAACGAGCTTGGTTTTTGAACAAGCTTATTTAGCGTCAATTGAATTAATGAAAACTGTCTAGAAGGTCCTCTATGATAACAAATTTATTTTAATCCTACTACAGGAAATTCATGAGCCCAATGATGAAATTTATTATTAAAAGCAATTAGTTCGCGTTAGAATAAGCAATTTAAATACACAGAGAATAGGTGACTGTTTCGCTGACTTGTGTGTTGTGTGTACTTTACTTAAATTACTTAAGATTCAGATACTTATCATACGGTATAAATTCATAAAGCAACATGAAACATTTATATTTCAATACTTCAGTGACACGCTATCGTATGCTCCAGGCATGAATTCGAATCTCTATTCTCAAGGCCAGTCGATCCTGTACGAGTCTCAAATCCTCGCCTCATCAAACATTTACCGTTTTCTTCAACTGATTTAGTGAATTAATAATAAATGTAAAATTTTGAAATAATATAAAGCCTTTCTGTAGGAGTTATATAAATTCTATATATATATATATATATATATATATATATATATATATATAGAATTTTCAGTCATATATATATATATATATATATATATGACTGAATATAACACGATAATTGTGCTACTATATATATATATATATATAAATATAGTAGCACAATTATCGTGTTTTATTGACCTGTGCCCTTCAGAAATTCTCCACAAATATCCTCAACTGTCCCAGTGAATTCAGTCATAGCTAAGTGGCTCATGAAATAATAGTAGGACACTGCCACGTCTCTCACATCTCGAGCTATGTAAATGATCTGTATGACAAAACACATAAGCACAGCACACACGTAAAAGCTCAAGTATTTATGTATATTTAGTCTCTCTCTCTCTCTCTCTCTCTTAATGCACTGCCTACTGGTAGGTCCATGGTATATTACGCTCCACTGGTACGCCTCCACTCTTCTCTGTCTTCCGCTTGCCACTTCATGTCCACATATGAGTGGGTCTTTAAATTACCTAACATATCTAATCTCGGCCTGCCTATACCTTTTTCCATCCATTCTGCCTTCTATAACCTCCTTAAATAGATATCCCCCCTAGAATGTGTCCTATACAACTCTTCTTAATAATTCTTAATACATTTATCAACTGTCTACCGGTAACAACTCTCTCCAGAACAGATAGACAGTTAGGTTATTAAAAGAGATCACATAATGTTGAATTGAAGTAAAACGATAGAGTATATATAAAGTACATGTAGGCCTATATGCAGTATATATATTATGTATATGGGGCCTGTATATATTTACTTATTTAAAATTCTATGTATATTTGTATATATATATATATATATATATATATATATATATATATATATATATATATATATATATATACATACAACTGAAACCTCTTAAAAGCAATATTGTTTCGTAGATAATGGCAACATATGGTACAAATATAAAAATAAAGCATTCCTTTTCGTCGTGAAGGACTGAATTTTGATCTATGGAGTTCTTACCATAGAGAGTGAAGGCAGTGTCAATGTAAAGAGTAACTTCCCAAGTACAATTTGCAACACAATTTTCTTTCTCAGACAATTCATTGCTAGAGAAATTAATCGAGACTCTGGGAAGAGACTTAAATGGAGGATTACCATACATTTCATCAATCCGTCTACAATATTACGCACTCTTAAAAATTTAAACATTCTAATTAATTAAATGATTAATGACATAATAGACCTATAGGGTGTTACATAATGGACAATATACTGAGCCAGATCCTATACGTACCAAGCTCCTAATATACATGTATTAGCTTTCCCCGAGAAGAGTACTCTCAACTCTCCTTAGTACCACCTTTTTCAAATCCGGATGTAAAATTGATTTATTCATAGTTTTAATATAAGTTTTCTTTAGGCAGCACCTGGTTGATAATATATTGATAATTCAAACCTTTCCGATTCCATTTTGAGCTCCGATGGGCAGGAGGTGATAGGGACTATGGAATTTCAGAAATCGTGGTGAAGGACGGCTGCTGGTTTCGTCGACATCTGACAAATATTCAGGCCATGGAAATCTCTCATCCAGTGTAGTTTTCCTACCGTTCTCTTCTTCTCTCTTGATCAATTCTGGGTCCTTGACACAATAAATCTTCCAGACGATTTCCTCAAGCCATGTTGTGCCTCATTTGAAAAAGAATATTCAGAAACACGAAAGTCATTATTGTACAATCATTTTATAATTAAAGAATAACTAGTCTATTCCACGCACACACGCACACACATACACAATTATATATAATATATATATATATATATATAATTATATAATATATACATGTATATAAATATATGTATTATGATTATATATGATTATTATTATGATTATATATGATTATATATAATTATATATATATACATACATACATACATATCATATCATTAAATAAGACTAATCACTTAATTAAAAATACGTAACTCATTATCACAGCGTCCATTTTCATCCATGGGAATGGTTACTTTGAAGCTACTGTTAGTGATTATTATCACTCGGTTTTTTTAAATGCCTCTCCTTTTCTCTGTACACCTAAGCCTACATTTACATCTGAGTAACATGTAGATTCTTACATTTGGCGATCGCCAAAGACCCTCCTAATTCCTTATGTTTGAAAGTCTGATTAGATACTTATCGTTTACCTTAAAAATTTGTTTTTTTTATTTTGATAAATATAAATCACTATCTACTTCAGAAACGCATAATGATTCCAGGTTTCTAAATGAAATTTCAGTAAATTTCTAGTCAAGAATCTCATAATCTAGCAATTTGAGTTTCAAGTTAAAATAAATTTAACACTAACAAAACAATCTTATGAATTAAAAATCATAATTGTTCACTGCACTAAATAATTGAATTCTCCAGAGTTACTATCAGTCCTAGAATATCCATTCCAGATAATATCTAACCCAATTGATTGAATAATACCGATGGAAAATCCACGATTGTGTATCGGATTAAATGTTGACTCATTCTTCTACAGGTTATGATACATTTGTTTCTCTGTGATGGAGGCTTATATTATATATGCTACCGTAAAGCATTTTAAAATATTTTGTCATTTTTTTTTTTTTTTTTAGGAAAACTAACAACCATCACGTCAGAAGGCCTGATGTTAAACTCCAGTATCCTGTTGATCTTATCTAGATCAGGAGAAACGTAATTCCTAAGCCATACTCCTTGGTACTTATAAAGCTTTATAGAATCGCCGTATTTTGGATCACAATAGACTTCTTCGGGATATCTCTCCATATCTTGATTCCTAAAATTCATTAATTCTGGCAGTTATTTTATGGATCTATTTTTATATAATTGTGTCGTTTTAATCTAAGTAATAAAAATGATTAGTTTTTAAAATACAATACTGATAAGCAGAAAAAGGAGCTCATGTAACGGGTCTTCTTCTTATAAACTTTAATTTTTTTTTATATTAGTTAACATAACATAACTTTACAGAGTCAGGAAGCAGTTACATGCTTGTTTATGACTCACTAAACACTTAGCTAGCACCAATTGATATTAATAACAGCTCATAATTTAATATAATTATAATAGTTGAAGTAGGGTTGAGTTTGATTAATCAAATGGGGTGGATCCTGGGAATAAGAGTGTAAGAAAGAGGGTTAACATATAGGCCTAGGCCTGTATTAACAAATAGGCCTTTACATATTGCCTGTCCCGTGTTGTGTCGGAGTCCGATACACAGTAAACTGCACGTTCCCTAAGACAGTTAGAATTATTAGTAATAATTAATCATTATTATTATTATTATTATTATAACATTTTAATATTCTTACAAATAGTTAAATCTGTAATAAGTAGGCCTAGCTCGAATATGGTAACAAAAAGTATTACTATTAATTTCACAGCTACTTTGCCTAGTTTGCATTAAATTCCTTTTAATAAGTTCCCAAATGTTAACCTCCTGACCCACCTGTTCCTAGGGTCGATCCTCACAATTTGGCTAGAGAATCCTCCCAACTTTAATTATAAAGCCTTCATCTGTGTTCTCTCGACTTCGAATATTCGATTTGAATACCGATATTTCACCAGTGTAATCAAATATTTTAAACTGAAAAGGCTGAAATAAGAAATACCACATGAAACTGGAGGAAATGTATTTTCAACCTAACTTTTAAAAGGAAAAGGAAAACAAATATAAATAATCTATAACTAATTATACTAATTCATTTTACATGCCGGAGGTACATTTTTGGCCTACATTAAATAATTGAATAACCTATACTTTTAAATTGCGTGTACCTAATTAATTAGTAATTATAATTAATACTTAGTCTAAATCTAGGCTCAACGTACTTCAGATGTTACCTGGGTCCTTTTTTAGTTTCTCTCACCTTCTATCCCAGATACCGCATAGAGCACTTTGCGTAACACTTTAAATAGAGGTTAACACTTTATGCCATAGGCATATAAGTTACTGACATCATGCAGGTAGTGCATTAGCCAGGCCTTGAGATCTAGGCACATAGGCCAAGGTTTGCAGCATGGGACCGAAGCAGCTGAACTATTAGTTCTTGAACTATTGGCTTTATCGCACTACAATTATTTAACCACCATAGCTAACTACAATTATTTAACCACTAAAACTTGCATAGCAATACCGTGGCCGAAATGGCTTTCCGAGATTGTTTTACAGAAAGAGTTTAACACTTCTAAAATAATTATATACAATATTAACACTTACCTTAGAAGGTCGTAAGTTGTAACTATTGTCCATACAGGATTTAGCATTAGATACAGATATAGAATAATAGTTGGGAAGAAACCGCTCTTGAAATGGAATAACAATGTTCATGTTACGCAAAATAGGCCTACCGTGGAAATAATTCCATTGCCACTGTTAAGTCAGCTCCAACGTTGCCACAGCTAAAATGCACTTGCCTACCTTAAATAAAGCTAAGCTACGATGATTAGCCAATATAAACCGATTAATTTAAATAAAAATTAAAGCCATAAATATACCCAGAAGTCGTTATTTCTAACAAGGTACGTTCGCAGAACGTAAGTTTGGTCAGTATTAAAAAATGAAAACAAACCTCACGAATTAACAAAAAGTCACCTTTGAATAAGGTTCTATTACAGAAGGCTCTATTATCTACGGAGAGTAGCGGAGAGGTATGAGAAATTTTGATATAGTCTTCATAATCAAAGATATCGGATCGTTTTCTATCGGTAACAACAAACTAATTGGCTTTAATGATTGAAATTTCCTTGAGAATCGATAGGATATTCCACGAGAATCTATTGGAAAATCGATTCCTTGAGGATCGATTGGACATTCTTTGATAATCGTTTAATTCATTTATTGAATTGCATTAACTTAAATATTTGTCGATATTTGTGATTAGTATTTCTTTAACTATCAAAAGTCAGGTGAAGAAACACTAATCGTCAGAAAATGCTTCCGTTATAGGCCTAAATCGATGTTTCTTGAACTGAATGAGTAGCAGCCTTAAACGTCACCCTAAACATTTGAATACATTAGCTACGTCTAGCCCACTAATCGTCAAATATGAGTCCACCATCTCTAAGGGGATCAAGAAATTTCTTCTTTAGAGCGTCTCCTAGTTCTGCACATATATGGTTCTTCCATCTCTTGTTATACCAAAATACACATCAAGAAATAATAATAGTATAAAAAAGTCAGAATTGGTATTATCACTAAGGTAAATGGATAAAAAGATCCGTGAGATCTTTATCAATGCATTCTAATTTATTGAGCATTCGATTGCGATATTAATATTAATTTTAATATTAGTATAATGATTATTCCTATACTACCATTACTACTACTACTACTGCTACTACTACTGCTACTACTACTACTAATAATAAAAATAATAATAATAATATAATAATAAGGTTTAATGCAGTCTGCTTCAAGAAATCTTTTAAGCCGATTGATGACCTCGAGTAGCCGGGCGGCGATTCAGCACGTATTGCTCGAATCGTTTTTATCAAACCCCAGGTTCTTTACACCGGGGTAAAAAAAAAAAAAAAAAAAAAAAAAAAAAAAAAAAAAAAAAAAAAAAAAAAAAAAAAAAAATAATAAGAATAATAATAATAAATAATAATAATAATAATAACAACAACAAGAATAATAATAATAATTATCATTATTTTTATATTTTTTAATTATTTTAATAACTATATAATAGCGCATTACTACTATTATAGCAGATTGACTGATAATATGGTGTTGGACAGGGAGGACTGGAGAAACTCTATTGGTATCCTGACCCTGGTTAAACTGGGATTTTAGGGAAGATGATGATGATGATGATGATGATGATTATAATGACTAGTATTATTAGTTTCTTAGTTCGGGTGTAAGGAACCCGAGATTTATTATTTTTATTTTTATTATTGGAAAAGGCTTTTGTAGTCCCTTACAAGAGCAACAGAGCACGACTCCTAGCCTTGTCGACTAAAAGAAGCAACGACTGGCTTCACGCTCTACCTGCTCTTCTTACCGTCTTTTCTTAGACAACGTGGCTATGCGAGTGGCTGTCAGCTACCGTTTAGGGTGAAAAGTTACGAGCCTCACTGTTGCCCCTCATGAAAACGCAGCTCCGGCAGATGAAATCGCCATAATAATTTAAAGTGAGTTACTTTTTAATGCAGTCTGCTTCGGCAATTCTTTAAGCAGCTGGATGTCCTTGAGTAGCCAGTCGGTGATTCAGCACGTATTGCTTGAATAGTTTTACTAAACCTAGGTTTCTTTTCACGCTGGGATAAAAATAATGAAAAAAGGTTATAAGAATATGCTTTTTTCACTCAACTGAAAAAACCAAATATGAAATTCACAATATATATAGGCCTAACGAAATCAATGAATTTCAGTGATTAAAAAAGCGAAGAAACTCTGAAAGGGCATGAGTTGGAATCCGCAGTATCATTTAAATGCCTAACCTTCCGCAAGAAGTCAATATTTGGATTAGCATAGACTGCAGCTGCGTACCAAGACTGATTACAAGTGTCTCTCTTCTTCATCTCGTCGAAGCTCGTCTCTCTCACGATATCAACTTGACTCTGACTGAGAGACACGCATAAAAAATCTCCAACACGTATTATTTGTTCAGCCGGTTTCTGTAGGAGTTATATAATTTAACCGGAAAAAAGGTAATTTGTTGCGGATAACTTTTCTTTAAAACTATTATTTCAGCATAGGGTTACAGCAGAATTGAATTTATTGAAAATTACCAATTTCTGTAAAATAATAAATATTTATAACATAGAAAAAGCTACAGGCTTAAAATGTAGTAGCAATATAGGCTTCCAGTTATCTAATATCCTCTCGTTGAAATGATAATGTCAGTAATTGTCTGCTAAGTTTCGATTGATTACATAATTTTATGGATTTTGTACAAAACGAAATTCGTTACGAATACCATGTCAATGAAAGAAACAAGTTTAATTTCAAATATAATAATGCTTGATATTTAAAGTCGTGATCTATCCTACATTTTATATACCATAGCTTTTAAGCTGTATTTAATATTGATTTCGTAATTTAGTAAAAACAATAAACTACTAGAAGCTATGGAGATCACAGGCAGACATTATAGAAATCTGCAAGTGATCTATATAAGTGAAGGAATAGGGCCGCCCTATGCTCTGTTTAGAACGCAAGAAACTAATGATGATTTGGAATAAACTCTCGTGCAGAAACTGTAGCTGTTTTAGCACATTCTACTCCATCGTGATAGCTTAAAAAATTGTAAACTATCTTCGCAGTAATAGGCCTAATTATGGTCATGGACTATTCAAATTGCCATAGATTAAGATTTATTATAACTAACTGCTAAGCCAAAAATAATTGAAAATTGGTCTTATTTATTTTGAAGTAAATCAACGGACTACAATGATCCAAATCGTGGAATAATTTATAAATTTCTGTCATCGATTATTAGAACCTATGCATTATCTGAGGTACATAGAGTTATGTCGCTGATTTCATACAATTTTCGAACAAACACACCGAAAGTTGGAAAATTTATTGATCAGTTAGACTTCAAATAGCGGACAAATGTACGGGATTCAAATCCTATGCCTAAATTTTGAAATAAATGGGACTTTCTAAGACTGCACACGTCATCATTTATATAGGCCTATTAACAAGAGCTGAAATGGATGTTAATATAGATAATCATTTTTTCCAAAACAGCGCCATTTCGATATTCCGAGCGTTCATTAAAAATACACTGATATTGGCCCAACTGAGGCTACAGAGGAACACATTTATGAACAAATCCTTGATTGAATTAATTTAATGGGATATGCTATGCGATGCATTTACTTATGATCGACAGTAGTTGTTAGAGTATAAAAGAGATTTTATTTGTAGCTCTGCATAAACGTAACATTTAAAGAATATAGGAAACTGTTATGCTATTTAACTACAGTCCGGGTAATATTTACAACAATTCTTTAACAAGGTTACATAACATTGCACACACACACACACACACACACACACACACACACACACGCACACACACACATATATATATATATATGTACATATATATATATATATATATATATATATATATATATATATATATATATATATATATATATATATATATATATATAGTGCAGAAATTCAGCCTTTGTAGAGTATTCCAATTAGGAAAATCTGGCTTGTGAATTTAATAATTTATTATTTTGTATAATTCTATACTGTATAATGCTAACACTTTTTAGTGATAAAGTTAAATAGTTCGTATCAATCATTAAATTCCAGTCCGCAATCTCTTAGGGGATCAAGAAATTTGATCTTAAGTGCATCTCCAAGTTCTGCAGATATATGATTCTTCCAGTCTCCAACAATACCTTAAAACGCATCAATATATGCATTAGTCATCCAATCGTAGTAAAATATTCCTAATTTCGAAATGGAGAATTTGGTAGAGTTAACAGTTTGATCTACATATAAAATTGTAAACTATGGTGTTTAATAAATATTATACATAACAGTCATGCAACTGCGAATTTTCGCAAGAGATATTATTAGCCTTTAGGGCCTAATGAAATTTGTCATTAGGTGTGAAACAATACTAATATGGTTAATTTAAATTAAAATCATAAATATAATTTATATTTCAAACCTTTTCGCATGAAATCTTTCCCTGGTAGAAAAATGCCTGTATTTATCAGCCAGGATCTATTGCTCATGTCTCTCTGCTTCATCTCATGGAAGCTCGTCTCTCTCACGATATCATCAACTTGACTCTGAGTGAGAGACACGCCCAGAAAATCTCCCACACGTCTTATTTCTTCAGCCGGTTTCTGCGCGAGTTACATAAAGTCAGATCTGCGAAAAATCGATCTTAGAATTGGTTACATTTTAGCGAACAATTATTCTAAAATACCTTATATTTGCAGTGAATTTTGGTATGCAAAGTATTTGATATGAACGAGATATTTTCATCGACAAATTGATCAGCAAGCCTTCAACATTTATTTAAGTTGAATTTATAGAAAATCTAAGGATATAATTAAATTAATTTACTTTAAATTACATAAATACGACTATCATCTGTTAAAATGCATGCCCATTTCGATTTTCCAGATTTCGACTTTCATTAAGAAATACACTGATTTATCTGAGGCAACAGAAGAACAGGAAGGAAGTAGAATGGAAGGAAAAAGAGGCAGGGGCAAGCCGAGATTAGGTATGTTAGATGATTTAAAACCCACTCATATGTGGAATTGAAGAGGAAGGCGGAAGACAGAGAAGAGTGGAGGCGTTATGTATCATGGACCTGCCAGTAGGCAGTGCACTAAGAGAGAGAGAGAGAGACAGAAGAACACATTCTGCGCATATTCTTGAGAGAATTTTTTTCTGATCGAATAATTAAATTTATTTAAATTTTTTAATATAATAATTCAATTCAATTGAAATGGATTCTGAGAGGTAAAAGTTATCGCAACTGTTGTTCATGGTAACACTGTTTATAAATTCAAATACACACCCTCTTCAGATCGTCATAGGTAAGGAAGTGAATGTTCGGTTGGTGCCGGCGTTCCCAGAAATCTTTAACATGACTCAGCCACGGTCCGTTCTTAACTGAAGAATAAAATTGCACGAGTACACTATGAATATTTAAGAAAACCTTAAGACGCGCTGTTAATAAATTTTAACTGCTCATGCACAAGATGGTTCTGGGAAAGATAGTTTAGATTTTCAACTTTGAACCAGTCTATGTAGGGTTCAGATCTCGGGGTTATTAAAACCTGCTGTTTTCAAGAGATGAAACTGACAGTAGAACGGACCTTAACGTACTTTAGCTTTTCTGAATAAATGTATGCCGTACTTTAATAAAGGTCCTCGACGATTACAAATTTATTTTAACTCCGTTGCAGAAACTTTATAGGCGGGATAGCTAAATTTAATATTAAAAGCAATTCCTTTCCGTTAGAATTTAAGCAATGCTACCTTAGCTAGACAAGTACTAGACAATGCAAATCAATCACAGATATAGCAGCACAAATGGCTTGTATCAGTTACCTGTGCCCTTCAGAAATTCTCTGCAAATATCGTCAACTGTCCCGGTGTATTCAGTTTTAACTAAGTAGTTCATGAAATGATAGTAAGACACCGCCACGTCTCTCACATCTCGTGCTATGTATAGAATCTGTATGACAATATTGTGTATGTACATGTACATGTGTATATATATATACCTAAAAATATAAAAAATATAGGATATATATATATATATATATATATATATATATATATATATATAATATATACTGCATATATAGGCTATGTACATGTTATATATATATAAACATGTATATATATATATATATATATTTATATACAGGTATATATATATATATATATATATATATATACAGACTGCGTCAAAAAAACTTGACCCCCTACAGAAATTATTTTATAGCTTTGGTATCTGATGTCTCTTTGTCGTGTAAACTTTAGCAATAATACTTGATCCAGTTCTACACATATGCTGAAAAATTCATGGAAATATATGAACCACAATTCGAGTTACAGATCTTTTTGTGCCATGCCCCTACCTCTTATAGGTTCTCCAAGCAGTTTTTCACCGAAAACTCCTGATTAGAGCCCTTCATTGATTCTTTGTTTTGAGAGTAGCAATCATGCGAACTGATGCAGCAGAAACCCCTAGTACTTAAGATATCTGATTTTGTATTACGACATGTTCCAGGCTCTCCTCCTGAGAACCAATTAGTTCCTCAACAGCAGCAATATTAGCAGCAATTCTGGCACTTTTAGGTCAGCCAATGCCAGATTTTCTATCAGTTGCTCTCTCTCTGCAATCTTCAGACAAATACTTTTAATAGTTGACAAGGACCATCCTTTCAGCGGATAGGCTTGCTTTATTCTTTTCACCCCGTAACTTTGCTCATGGAGTATTTGTATCCGCAATTTACAGTGACTAATAGTGGTAAACTGGGGAGAGAATCTGTAAGAGGTAAAGGCATGGATCAAAATGATCTGTAACTCGAAATGCGGTGCATAAATTTCCTTATATTTTTCAGCATATATGCAGAATTGAACCATAAATGATCACTTCAATTTATGTGATGTGGGAGACATCGGATACCAAAGTTCTAAAAAATATCTGTATGAGAATCTATAAAAGGTTGGGGCATGGCGCAAAAAGATCTGTAACTCGAATTGTGCTGCATATATTTCCATGAAATGTTCAGCATATGTGTAGAATTGGACCTTGAATAATCGGGCAAATTTACGTGATAAAGAGACATCAGATACAGAAGTGATAGAAAATTTTCTGTAGGGGGTCAGTTTTATTACGCAGTCTGTATATACAGTATATATATATATATATATATATATATATATATATATATACATATATTTATATATATATATATATGCATCTACACCAACTGAAAACTCCTAGAAGCTATATTGTTCCCTAGCCAGTGGTGGAATTTTACGGGAACTCACGGGAACGCCGTTCCGATACTTTTTTCTGCTGGGAACGGCGTTTCTGTTAGAAATAGTAGATCTTAGTAGGACGGATAGTAGATAGTAGATAGATAGTAGATCTTAGCACCCCGTGTTGTGCTCGGGAGTGGTTGGACCACTGCAGAATTGGGCAACCGCAAACAATCTGCCGCGTGTACGTAAGAGGCGACTAAAGGCAGGAGCTGAGGATGGCAAGAGGGGATCCACCTCACCATGAAATATTTTCCTCCCGGTTTAAATAGTAATTAATCCACCTAACTGAGGAAGGCAACGGGAAACCACCTCAGAAGTCATATTTTTCCCAAGCTATAGGCTACATAAGGTATGGATAAGGCAAAGACTTTGTGAAGGGATTAACTTGTTAATCTAAGGAGTGCTCTTATGGAGCGAGAAAGCTGACTTTGAGTATAAATATGTATCTTGAACCTGCCACTTGGCAGCGCACTGAAGAGAGTAGGACGGCGTTCCCACAGCTTTCCCTTACCTTTTTATGATAAAATTGATGTTGTTCCATGCAACCTTGTGCAGTACGTAGCACTATTAAGTCAATTATTATATATTACTATAGGTATAATTTTCATAATAAAAATAGGCTATCTACGCGAAATGTTAACTTGTAAGAATAAGATTTTAATTTCCAAAATAGTTCTATGAAAATGATCTATGACAGTTTTCTTTGATATTTAAACAGCAACTATCTTGAAATGGCTAGATTGTATCGGTTCACATTTTTTAAGTTTATTTTATTTTACCCAAATTGCTACAAACTCTTTGGAATTGAATAATTTAAATGGTAATATTTGATCATGATACATAACTTGATAGGACCTACTAAGTTCATAATTCATTACCTTTTTTGGTGACAGTAAGCTCAACTACTCTTTTATAAAATTGATTCATATTAAAGTAACAATGCTAAAATATTTTCTGATGAGTGTTCATATCCATTAATATGAAGGTCTGTAAGACTTTAACAATTAATAGAGTCTTCATTGTTACTACAAATCATCAGTAATACAGCAGGGTTTGTCCGCTTTGGTGGTTCCGAGCCTACACTTACTGGGCTCCTATTAAGCTAACTTCTCCGAGAAGAGTACACTCCACTCTCATTAGCACACAGCTGTCTCAAATACAGAAATAAAATTCATTTATATATAAGGCATTCGTAAGGCAGAAATGACGCAGCACCCAGTGGATAACGTACTGATGATTCAAACCTTTCCGATTCCATTTTGAGCTCCGATGGGCAGTAGATGAAAATGATTGTGGAATTTCAGAAATCGCGGTGAAGGAAGCTTGTTGGTTTCATCGATATCTGATAAATATTCCGGCCATGGAAATCTTTCATCCAGGGTAGTCTTCCTTCCGTTCTCTTCTTCTCTCTCGATCAATTGTGGGTCCTTGACACAAGAAATCTTCCAGACAATTTCTTCAAGCCATGTTGTACCTTATTGATAAAGAATGTTCATAATCATGAAAGTCATTGATACACAAGCAATCCCTAAGTTAAAAACAAGTCTATTTTAAGATTACAACTTAGCCTATATTCCTTCTTATGTTATAGCCTACTGCTAATTACTTTCCTCAAAATTAATTACTTACTAGATCAATAGGAACTTCGTTAATTAGGACTAAGCAAATTAACTAAAACAACTTGACACAACCCCCATAGCAATAGCAAAGCGTCTTATCCGGGGGAAGGTTACGTTGAAGCTTCACAACATGCCGCTAGTCGGGTGAAAACTCACTGAGAACGTTTCAAAATGACGCAAAATAGGCGATTAACCCTCATGCTTCTTTGTGCATAGAAACCTAATTACATCAATCTCATTTTCATTAGAAAAATTTGGTCCTTTACGTGTATATTTGCTTTAGAAATATTTGGTAAATTTGGCAAATGTAAAGCAATATCTGTCATACAAACACAGAATGATTCCGGTTGAAATTTCAGTACGTGTCACATCAAGAGCCTTTTAAATGGTAATTTGCGCTTCAAATTAAAATAAATTCTTTTAAAATATCAATTTTTGCTTTATGTAAAAATCGATTTAACTCAAATATAAGCAATTGTGATACAGTCCTAATTTTGCACTGCATCAAGCCATTAGCTTGGCTCCACCGCAGTTATTCTCAGACCGTTAATGACATCACAGATCGTATCAAACCCAAATGATTGTCAAAAACTTGTTTAAAATCCATTATTTAGTTAAATATTAAATTTGGACTCTCCCATTTACAGCGTAAGGTGATTTGTTTCTCTGTGCTGTAGGCCTATATTTGTACGAAAATATATTTTAATATAGCTAGGCATTTGTCGTACCTGATTTAGGAAAACTAACAACCATCACGTCTGAATGCCTGATTTTAAACTCCAGTATACTGTTGATCTTATCCAGATCTGGCATAACATAATTCCTCAGCCACGCTCCTCTGAACTTATAAAGCTTTATGGAATCGCCGTATTTTGGATCACAATAGACTTCTTCGGGATATCTCTCCATATCTTGATTCTTAAAATCCTTAAATTCTGAAAGTTATTTTATGGATCTATTTTTCAGTAATTGTAGACCTAAGTTTACGGAGCTACATTAAAAACATAATATCTAATTAAATTCTATAACTAATATTAATAATTCATTATACATGTGTACATGCATACGGCAGACCTTTGGCTTATACGAAATTATTTCATTATCTTTAATTTCAAATTGCGTGTAAGCCCTTACCTTATCAATTATTAATTAGATTCATTACGGTACCTTAATCAAAGCGTAACGTACTTCAACAGTTAACTGTGTCTACAGTCTACTTTCCCTTATTTTCTATTACTGTTAAATAACACTTTGTGTAACTCTAAGTGCCTGAATTTAGTAAACTATAGGCAATTTAAAAAAATAGATCTAGCTACTAATTATTAGTCAATTAAACTTACATAGTGTCATGACCGAAATCGAGCTTACACTTGCTTGTCAGAAAGAATTCAATAATAACAATCTAGAAAGTATAATATTATTTTTACAGCATGAAATTTTATACCCGTGCTGTGTCCGGGTTACTTAAAGAATAGGCCAAACTTGTAAATATGCACGTGTCGTAGAAGGCGACATAAGAACCAGATCCAAAACCAGCGTTTGAAGGGCATTCGGTTGGTGAGCTCCAGAAATTGCTACAAAAGCTTAAACGAATGGAAAGGCCTAAACTGTCTATCCGTATTCCCAGTAATCCCAGTTCAACCCTGGTTGAACTGGGATTTAAGGGAAGATATGACGATGACAGTAGGCTTATGACATTATTAATATGATCCATACACCATTTAGCAATAGATAAACTCGCAGAAGATGCAGAATATTGTTATGAGCTCGGAATCTGTCGCACATGAAATGGAACAACATTATTCATGTCACACAAAATATAACATCCTTGTTAGTAGCGTAAAATGGTACAAGGCAAACCATGCACTTGGGCTAACTCTTCAAAGTAATGGTAAAATATCCCGTGGCCCCAGTTGAGTCAGCGCCCAGATGTTGTCATAGACAAAAAGCATTGCCCAATAGGGCTAAGGACCTAAAGTTATTCTAAGGCACAGATACACAGATCCAAACCTGAAATCCTTGTTATACATGTACCTTATTGGGCATATTATTTTTGTATAAGTCTAAGGAAGTTAGAAAAATAACTAATGAATATGGACTAGCGAAATTAAAACAAGCGAAAAGTCAATAACAGCTATTCAAAATTGAATACTGTTAACACCTAAGTGGAAAACTGTCTCAGATTTGCAAAATGAGAACTCCATAGAGTGACCAGCTGCCCTATCATAAAGAAAATGTATTCATTTTGCTGATTAAATAGCATTTGGTACAAACGTTGCTGTTGAATGTATAGTTTATTAGGAAGATTCTGTACATATTTTACATTAACATATGTACTGAATCTATCATCTGTTAAAGGAGGATTAGATCTATCATTAATTTTCGCCTTGTATCTACCATCAGTTTCATTTATTGTTATGTACTGCATACTTGCAATATTCGAATGCCACCAAATATGTAATCCAAATATGCAATCCAAATATGTAATCCAAATATGTAATCCAAATATGTAAGCCAAATATGTAATCTTTATCTCAATTTGTTTGCCCAGTGTGCTTTTTTGTTAGTAAGTCTCATTGCGTTCCTAGTTTTTGGCAATGATCTTGTGAAAAACTGGTGCAACTGCATGCCTACTATTGACCTACTAGAGCATTTTTACCTTTTTATTTAAACCTGCTTCTACTTCTAATTATCGAGCATAGATCTTACCCAATTTAGGAAAACCATTCACTAACATTTCAGAAGATCTGATGTTAATATTCAGTAGACTGTTAATCTTTATCAGATCTGGACTGCCAAAACTCCACTGCCAAACTCCTCTATATTTATAAAGCGATATGGAAATGCTACACTTTGGATCTCTCTAAATTTCTTCTGGATATTTCTCCACAACTTGATTCTTTAGAATCTAATGTAGCAAAAATTGTAATTCAAAGTTTACAATTTTACTCGATTACGAGTTCTTTTATTTGCAATTGATACAAGCAAGATATAATTGACATTATATCTACAATAATAATAATAATAATAATAATAATGTAATTCTATTAGGCCTATATAATGATAATATTATTATATAACAATATAATAATTAGTTAGTGTTTGATATAATTGACTCTTAATTGCAGTTGATTGTAATATAAGTGATGAGTTACATGAATGAAATCAGTTTGATTCAACTCTTTTCATACCGACTAGCCTTGAAAACATTATGTACATGAATCTCATTCGGTATGCTTGAAATTCACTTTGCGGAAATTTTATGAAAATTTGAACAAAGAAAACTGTAATAAACGAGCACATAATTGCTTCCTGACTCTGTATTGTTATGTTATAATACGTGAACATTCAGAATTAATAATCTGAGTAGTCCTATAGTCTATCAAATATTTTTCTATCTACTCTTTAGTTAGTAAACAATATGTGAACATGTGGTGCCTTAATTTTCTCCAATATTATTTATTCAACCAAGGATTCTCAGGAGTTCACATGAAGGCCTAGCTCATTGCAGGCTAATTCAAAATTTTAACAGATTTGTCTTTAGTTAACTAGCTAATTTTGATGTGAAGTTTTTATACTAATATATATTCTTAAAAACACGACTAATATGCTGCAGCGATAATTGATGAAATAAATATATTAAACTTTTTATTAGTAGCAGCCGTAAATATTGTACATATTTCTATTTTGGCCCTAATGAGCCACTGCTGGCTAAAAGAGTGTTGGCAAAAATATTACCAGAAAGTTAAGAAACCGACAATATACAAGTATAGTCTCAGCAGTACCAATACATTAATTGAAACGTGGACTTTAACTGTACGAAACGCATTTTAGCCTTTGTTCGAAATTACGGATAAGTGATGCACTAAGCAGACAACGGTATCTATTATTAGATACTATATTTTTACATAACGTGTCAGGAACTAGACAGAAAACGTTTTCAATAGGGCCAAATGGTATTTGTCGTCAGCAAATTGTCAAGGTCGCACATAAATAATTGTATCGTAGTTTAACGTTCGCTATCGTTTTAGGCCTTAATATCTCAGACTTCTCCATTATTTACTTTAAGTCAGTCTTTTTTTCTATTTCGACCCTTGAAGACTCAATTGAAAATTATTACAATTTGGAGATTTTATAATATGTTCGTGATAGAGCAGGCTACAATTTACATGGGATAAATTCAGAATGAAACATTGCGACAATCATTTTATCCGCATCGCCACTAGCTGGAGACAGTGGCAATGTCGGTAAGATATTCGATCGCGGATCAGTATGTGCGGGATTCAATCCTAGGCTTTCCCGTCACTGACATCAGTTTCGAGTGAGAAAACTGACGTTAACATTAACTTTTTTAGCTTTTATCAATACACGACTTCTTAAATTTTGAAAAGATTTATCCATGAGCAGTATCAGAGTGGTCAGAGGTCAGACGTCAGAGGTCAGAGGTCAGACGTCAGAGGATTCTGAGCGGCCTTCATAATCAAAACGTCGTTACTGCCCCTGTGGATAACCACTTTATTTGTTATCAGTTTATTGCCTAATGGCAGGTCCATGACACAGAACTCTTTCACATATTTCTATCGTCGGATGTTCTCTTCACAAGGTCATAAGAATACGAATAAGTTATCAAATCATTCAGCCACCTAAGACTATGCCTGCCTCTAACCAAACTATGCCTGCCTCTAACCAAACTATGCCTGCCTCTAACCAAATTATGCCTGCCTCTAACCAAACTATGCCTGCCTCTAACCAAACTATGCCTGCCTCTAACCAAACTATGCCTGCCTCTAACCAAACTATGCCTGCCTCTAACCAAACTATGCCTGCCTCTAACTAAACTATGCCTACCTCTAACCTATGCCTCAAAACTATATCTGCCTCTAACCTATGCCTCTAAACTATGCCAGCCCCTAACCAACATCCAATCCAATCTTCCTTTCAATTACCTCATTTAGTAAACTATCTATTCGTATGTTATAACCTATCTAACTCGTCTTTCAATTTATTATCATATTTCTAAATAGCGTATTTGTAAAATATCTATTGAGCAATTCTTCTATAGTAATTTTGTTACTAAACGTAGGGCCCACAATAATCAAATTATCCGTAGTCTAGTGATTCCGTGAGAAACGACGAGTAAATTCTAGTGTTTAATGAAGTTTTATAAAGTGTTTGAATTATATGAGAAGACGATTGAGGAGAAGATTGTCGTCATGAAGTGAAACTCATATCAGACTATACTCTGAGGCTTACACCGGCGAATCTCTGATATATACACGGATGTATAATCTGATGCATACAACGATGCATACTCCGATGCATACAACGATGCATACTCCGAAGCATACAACGATGCATACAACGATGCATACAACGATGCATACAACGATGCATACAACGATGCTTACTCTGATGTATACAAATACAACGATGCATACTCTGATGTATGCACATTCAACGATGCATACTCTTGTGTGTAGACTTTCAACGATGAAATTTATGTATGCATATAGACCGGTGCATAAAGCGAATGATTAGCAGCATTAAGCGTCATCTAACTATCAGCTGATTCATCAAACACAAGTCCGCAATCTCTGAGAGGATCAAGAAATTTCTTCTTTAGAGCGTCTGCAAGTTCTACAGATATATGTTTCTTCCATTCTCCAGCTAAACCTAAAATGTAAAATTTAATCTATATGTAACTGTAATTTAAATTTAATGTAAATTCAATTATTAAAAATTAAAATTAAACTATCTCAAGTAAGACATTTTAAAATTTTGATTACATAGTTCTGTTGGATTGCTATCAATTGCGTAGAAATTGATAACAATCCAAAAGAACTGTGTAATTGATTGCTACCAATTGCGTAGCAGTTGATCACAATATGTAATATCATTTTCAACTTGAGCATCTAAAATAGATATTTAACGTCAATTTACCACTCATAAATAAAAGTGTCGTATGAGTAAACAAGAAATAAACTTGTGCAGAGTAGTTATCAATTTGATTCTTTGTTAACTTTATTAGAAAAACCAATAAATTGTTATTTAAATTGCTATTAATTAAATAAGAATCACAAACTTTACTTAAAAATAATGTTATTGAAATTTACTGGCTGGAGCCAGTGGCGAAGTCGGTAAGATACTCGACCGAGGATCAGTATTTGCGAGGTTCAAATCCTGGGCTCGCCCGTCACTGACACCGCTTTCGAGTGTGGAAACAGACGTAAACCTTAGCTTTATCAGCTTTTTTACTATTGGCAAGTCAAAGAAAGACGTAGCCTAACGCTTTAAATGCAACAGTAAGACAACCCGAAACATTTAAATTTCAAAACCATTTCTCATGAATTCCTTTTCAGGATAAGCGTTGCCGTGCTCTATGTACCAGGATTTGTTGCTCGTGTCTCTCTTCTTCATCTCGTCGAAGCTCGTCTCTCTTGCGATATCATCAACTTGACTCTGACTGAGAGACACGCCCAGAAAATCTCCAACACGTCTTATTTCTTCAGCCGGTTTCTGCGCGAGTTACATTAAGGTGCTTAAAATAGATGAAAGAGATGTACTATAGCAAACAATTGTTACCGTTTCATATAGAAATAAATCTTTCAAGCCGCTGTAGTAGTATTATTTAACACATTTGGCGCAGCGACTTCTCAGAAAATATTGAATAGAATCGAAGTAATTAATCCTCCATATCACAGATATGACACGAGGCTGTAGCCAGTGGCGATGTCTGTAAGATATTCGACCGCGGATCGGTATGTGCGGGGTTCAAATCTTGAGCTCGCCCGTCACTGACATGGCTTTCGAGTGAGGAAACTGACGTTAACATTAGCTTAGCTTACCTTAGCATAGATAATTGCTTCGACTCAAAATAAAGCTGTACTGTATACTTTTGTAATGCAGACCCGACTGGGTTGAAAAATATTTGTCACGATTATCCCTTTGCCTTGAAGAAAACTACGTCTGGAAGTGACTTCAGAATGATGTCACTATTGGTTATTAGATCGTTAGTGACATGAAACATAGGCTTATACATTTTCTCCAGCACAATTATAGATTCAAAATAATCTTACTTACAGGCCTATATTGGAAATACATATGTGGACCAATAATTAACAAGATGTAAAAGCTGATTTAAATTATTATACATGACCTTGTAGAACACCACCTCATTCTATAGAGCTTATAATGCCAATTTTGATACATAAATTAAACTTGATGGGCACTCACAAAAATTGGTAGATAACGTCTCCTATAACCACTCCCAAAGGGGATTGAGAAAACTGACTATAGAAGGGTGAAGAAGTAGAAATGGACGCTACACAAATATAAGCCTAAGGTGCATAGTTTTGAACTAGTCGATTGGCTCATTTGGCGACAATATTGTCTGCTGTTATAGTTATACATGTATTTATTAGTCATGTTCAAAATATAAGCCATGATATATTGTTGAGAGTTTTCATTGTTGTTGCAAAAATAGTTTGCTGGCTTTTGTTACTATAAACATATTCCTGCCAATTTCTTATATTTCCCCAAAATACTTGTAGTTAATGAATCCTTTCACCAAATTTTCTATAAGCATAATATTATATATACGATATTTGCCAGCTAATTCGAATGCACGATCATGCTCAACATACACAGACACTACCAATTTACAAACCCGTTTCAAATCTTCAAAAGTAAGGAAGAGAATATTAGGTTGATGTCTGCGATCCCAGAAATCTTTAACGTGGTCCAACCAGGGGCCGTATGCAACTGCAATATATAACCTTATTTAGACAATTACTGAAGTTGGCTTCGAACCACGATGATATCTTATAATAAATGTTTAGGTTTTCAGATGAATCATTTTTCAATTTCGCTAACGCCAAACTACATGCAGACCACTCAAGATTCAAGCACTTTGGAAATTATTGCTTGAACTATTTCCCTAGAAGTCTTACTGATCTACTTCACATAAAGGATTAATCTTTCTGCAATCATAAAGTAGAATTACAAAGCAACTTGTATATGCATTCCAGCACAAGAAGCCGATTGCAACGAACTGCATGGGTCAACAGCTCTAATGGTCAATGTTTCTACAGAGATAGATAAACTTGTCCATCACAAATACGAAGAAATTTTGTACAAATCTGTAAAAGCTCGACAGAATATTGCATTTTTTGAATTACATACCTAAGCACCAGTTATATATAGCGTTTTATCAACAGAACATTTCCTCATTTCTCAAACCTGTGTCTTTTAGAAATTCGCTACAGAAATCCTCAACTGTTCCGGTGTATTTAGTGTGAGTTATGTAGTTCATAAAATGAAAGTAGGACACCGCTACGTCTCTCACATCTCGAGCTATGTAAATTATCTACATGAAAATAAGAATTTAACATCTAAAATAAATATATATTTTATGTAAACTAGAAAGGGAACATTTACAGAATTTTCTGTTTTGTAAACTAAAAAGGGAACATTTACAGAGATGTAACAGAAATGAGAATGTTACTTCTAATGTGTTGAAGAACTAGGAAGGACGGAATGGAAATTGAATATGTGTGGATGAATTTGAATGTTGAGGGGATCGGGGATAGGTTGGTCCAGTCGAGATTTAGATGGTATGGGCATATTGTGAGAAAGGCAGATGAGGATGTAGAAAATAGTTTTTGAAGGGATAACCAGGATATAAATAATAACTAAATAAATATATATTTTATGTCAACTATAAATACAGTTAGATTGATAAATACTGTATTATAATCGGAGTCCTTCAATCTGAGATAGAAGTCAGGCCCCATATCAACAAACCATGTTTTTATTCTTACATCGGTGTTTGAAAATTTAAATTATCTCAATTAATTAAATTAATTATTACCGATAAAAACCTAATCTGGCAGTTTAAGAACCCCACGAGGGCATCTCACAGGTCAATCGAGCTCTCACTCAATACAATTTGCACAATTCTATTATATATTATATATATATATATATATATCCCCGTGTTGTGCTCGGGTGTGGTTGGACCACTGCAGATTAGGGCAACCGCAAACAATCTGCCGCATGTACGTAAGAGGCGACTAAAGGCAGGAGCAGAGGATGGCAAGAGGGGACCCACCTCACCATGAAATATTTTCCCCCAGGATTAAAGAGTAATTAATCCATCTAACTGAGGAAGGCAACGGGAAACCACCTCAGAAGCCATACTTTTTCCAAGGTATAGGCTACATTAAGTATGGATAGACTTTGTGAAGGGATTAACTTGTTTATCTAAGGAGTGCTCTTACGGAGCGAGAAAGCAGACTTTGAGTATGATTATGCACCTTGAATCTGCCACATGGCAGTACACAGAAGAATATATATATGTATATATATATATATATATATATATAATTATATATATATATATATATTTTTCTGTGTACTGCCATGTGGCAGGTATATATATATATATATATATATATATATATATATATATATACAATAATATTCTCACCTAATTACAGTGCGTTAATTAAAATTCAGATGTCAACGTAATCGTCATTAAGGAATATTTATAGTTATCTATAAAAATGCACGTTCAAACCTTTCCCGTTCCAGCTTGAGCTCCGATGGGCAGGAGATGAAATGGAATGTGAAATTTGAGAAATCTAGGTGAAGGAAGTTTCTTAATTTCATCGATGTCAGTTAGAAACTCCATCCAAACAACTCTTTCATCTATATTTGTCTTCCTTCCGTTCCTCTCCTCTCTCTCGATCAATGTCGGGTCCTTGACACAAGAAATTCTCCAGATAATTTCCTGAACCCACGTGGTACCTTAGAGTGCACAGAAAGTTCTTAAGATCCCATACAGCAAGAAACATGAAAATTTGACAGATGGAAAGATATGGAAATTTCTATAAAATTAGTGAGTATAAAAAAGATTAAAATCGTTCTGTTCGAAAGCTATGTTTTACAATATAGTGAAATAAATGCAAACTATGATACAGCAAGAAGCATAGTAATGACAAATCAATGGAGCCAAAGTGAAGTTCAAGGTATTGACAAGTCAATCGATCTCTAACCAAATCAAATTTTGCTATAGCGTATTCAGAACGCTGCATTAGATTATTAGACTATCTAACTCTATCGTCAACTAGCAAGTTTATCATATCATCAGTTTGCACTTATTTCACTATATTGTCAAATATAACCTTCGAACACAACGATTTTTATCCCTATTTATTCTCACAAATTGTATTGAAATTTCCACATCTTTATGTTGGTCAAATTTTCGTTCTATCTAAACACTATTGTGATCTTCAAAATCATCTTCGTAATAAATGGTACCTTGCATAAAATCCCGTAGAGATTGTAAATAGTGCGATGCATAATATACATGTATACTACTCATTTCGCTGAATCTATTTTTCCAAACATATGCAATTCATTTTGATGTTTATTGGATGAATTTAATGTAACCTTGATTTAAATTATACATGTATAAATAAAAAACTGTTTAGAAACTTTATAATATATTATTACGCTCAATTTCTTACATATACATGTATAATTGACCGTTTAAATGAAATTTCATTTATCTCACTATTACTGCTACTAAAAATATTTCTATCATAGGCTATTATTATTTCCATCACAACATAATCCTGCAGACATATCGACATGTGAATGATAACAATATCTCAAATATATCATACCAGAATTATGCAAGTGACCAACTGTTTGAATTTTATCTGCCATAATCGGTGTGTTGAGCATTGATTCATTATCATCTTCCCCTAATCCCAGTTAAAGTAGGGTTTAGATACGAATAGACCTTCTCCTTTCCCCTCTCTCCTAAAGCATATCATTAGTCAATATCCCTATTTTGCATTCATTTAAGAAAATTTAAGCAATTTCTGGAGCCTAGGCGCTCACCAGCCGAATGCCAATTCTGACATTTGTTTGGATCCAAATGTTTTAGTAGCCCGCTACGACACGCGCAGTCAGCGGTTGGTCTATTCCTCAAACAACCCGGACACAACACGATCAACACGTTGAGCTTTGGTAGAACGTAAAATTTCTAGAGCAAACAAGTATTCTATTTATATAGGCCTATGCAGTTTGCGTTAAATAGCATATTCGTTTCTTACCTGACTTCGGAAAACCGGCAAGCAACACATCAGATTGTCTGATTTTCAAATCCAGTATGCTGTTGATTTTGTTGAGATCTGGAAAAGCCAAGTTCCACTGCCAAACTCCTTTGTACTTATACAGCTTTACAAAATCACTAAATTTTGGATCTTTATAAATTTCTTCTGGATATTTTTCCATACCTAGATTCTTCAAAAATCTACACTTTCGAAATTAAAAGCTTTCTTTGGTAAATTTATAAAGTTTAGAAGTTGTTTAAAATTACTTATAAGAGTAATTTTAAACATATATTGTTTAAAATATATATGAAACCATATCTTTGTACTAAGCTGTCAAAGTACCAGTTCATAGTCAGGCGGGATATGTCAATAGTTTTGCACAGTGAAGGACATTTATACGAGTTTGCTTAAAATTCTCTTATTGTTTATTAGAAAATAATAAAGATTTCTCTAGCGAGTTACATTATATCATTCATGTGCCTTATATTGTCAAAAGCATTTGCAGCAGTTGCATGCCTAATTAGCGGTTCATATCTACAATAGGTCATTGTGATGAATTATTGATCAGATAGTCACCAAGGTCAATTATAACAATTCCTGTTTTCCATCCCGTTATTACGCATCTGCATGTAAATCAAAAGTATAGGCTCGCCCACTTAGTATTTCCTATTAGTATTTCCTTTTTTTATTAGTATTTCCTTTTTTTAGCGAAACGACTATTATTTGAAATATATCTATTCATCAAAGGCGGAAATAGATTTGGATCAAAGAAAATAATTAATGCAAGGCTCAATCTAACAATAGCCATATAATTCAAAGTCATAAGTCATTAAGTACACTTTGCATTATTATTTATTGAATATGTTGCTGTACAGACGCTGAAAATATCCATTTTAATCATTTGATGAAGTCAATATGGGATCTATACATTGCGGTAATGACTCGACGACATAAATTAATTCTGCTATTATTACGAATATTTTAAATTTTACGAATTACATCAATATTAAAAATAATTAGACAGAGGTCTTAGATTTCAAACTCAAAGTAATTTTACTGAACAACCCGATTTTATTATATTAAATATTGCGTTAAATAAAAAAAATCATGGCAAATTCAACAAATACAGAAGATTAAAACTATTCACATGTCACGTTTCAACACTAAAACTAAATTCAAATGCACAGTTAGCGTTATGTTACAAAAAAACTTGCTTTGAAATGTGCATTCAAATTAAAACTATCCTCCAGAGTTTATTATTTGTGATTAAGATACAAATTGCTTATGTCGGATAATGTACTGAGAGAGTATGGCCTGTTTAAAGAAGTAATTCAGGGAAGAATGGAAGAGAAAAGGTTACAGGAAGATCAAAGACTAGGGATGTTAGATGACTTGATAACTGCTTCATATGCTCGAATAAAAATAAAGGCAGAAGATAGAAATATATGGAGGAGTTACATGCCGTGGACCTGCCAATAAGCAGTGCACTCAAAGAAAGAGATGTAAGGTTCAAGACAAGTCATTGCCCACAATCCGCATGATCTGATGGAACATTTAGCTCCGGCTTAGACAATTATTAATGGAAAATTACTAAATATGATGACGCGAATATACATGTAAAAGCGGCAGAAATTAAAATAAACCGCTTTCTCTCATAGGCTTCCTCTATAGAGCAAATAAAAGCTAATAAAGCTAATGTTAACGTCAGTTTCCTCATTCGAGTGTGATGTCAGTGACAGGCTAACCCAGGATTTTAACCCAGCACATACTGATCCGCGGTCGAATAACTTACCGACATCTAGCCAATAGCGATATCGGTAAGTTATAGTAAGCTTTAGAGCATTGCTGTTGTGTCGTTGGTGTAGAACTCCATCGAACATTGCATCGAAAGCTTTCCATCGCTCTTAATCATCCTGAAATTAAGTTGATCCCTATTTTGGGCATCCTGCCAAAACTGGACTTCAAGCTTATCACGTATCTTGCACTCGGTTACAAAACAGGCCCGGATTTTTTTCAAATTTCTACTATATCCATCTCCGCTGAATTGCCAATCGCTCTCTTCTTTTGACGACGAAACCGTTGCGTCGAAACAGAGTCTTATGTAAACGGATAAATTCATGTGTCCATTGGAATCAATATCTGAGTATCTAACAATATCTGAGTACGTGTGAAAGTTACTCGGTGGTTGTAGGTCATTCAGCGGTTCGATCATCTTCTTATCACCACAATATTTATCGTATCTGCGGCGCAAATGCTCTGATATCGGAATGCTTTTTCGACTAATTAGGTCAATCATAATTTGTTTGGTGTATGACGTAGAAAGACTCTCTCCAGTCTTAGCGTCAATTAAAACTGTCTTCCAGCAAACTGAAGAACGAGAGAAAGAATCGAGGCTTGTGAAGCACTTAATGGGACAGTTATTATGCAGTACTCCTCGAAGGGCGGTGGAATGAAAGAACGGCTCGATCGTAGAGTCGTATACCACAACGACTGGACCGCATCCCTCGGGGACTAAATCATATCCGCAGAATTCTGGTTTACTCATCGAAGTCCTATATCCAGTTTGGACGTACTCGATTAGTGCGATCGGCGATAATTTTCCTAAAAATGGAAAAAAATTGGTTAAGGAACTATCGTAATCATCAGCTTCTTCTTCTTACATTAAGTCCCAGTCTAATTACGGTCGAGATTAGAAAATTTTGTAGCAACTTCTTGAGCCTAGACGCTCACCAAACGAATGTCCTTTCTGATCTTGGTTATGATATTAGTGCTTTTTCGATCTTTAACAACAGGAACAGTCCGCTGTTGGTCAACTAGGACACAACACAGAGAAATTGACGTAAGAGAAATACACGTAAAGTTATTGCAACACTTTCACGAAATTGCTATGAATTAAGAAAATTATCAGCTTCATAGAATTCAAAAAGATCAACGAGAAGCGATTCAGACAACGCATCTCTTCATATTGAAAGTTTTTATTAAAATTGAAAAATTGGAAAAAATTTGCAATTTTAATTCATATAAATTTTAATTTATTGCTCGTGGGATCCCAAAATGAAATATCGCTCTCAAGTTGGTCAGAGAATAAAATTAATTGGTTTGGTCTGTTGGCATAGTCTATAGATGAAACACTGTCTAACGGCATAAACACGTGTTACTAAATATGACAGATGCAATAATATAATAGTGGAAGTCTGTGTAAATATGATAAGTGATTTTATAAGGTTTTATGCAATTGTTTCTACATTTATGATGATTATCAAATCTCTCAGAACTTGGCATCAGTCACACAGTGACTGATTGATTGATTCGTTGAGTAATTGAGTGACTTATGAATGGATCGATACATAGATGAATTATGATTGACAGATTCATTAATAAATTGGCTGATTGATTGGTTGATATAATAACAAATGGATTAGTTTACATATTAAGCCATAGATTGGAAAATAGTAAATAGTTAATATGTTTTCCGAGTTTTGTTCGAGGTGCTGAAGAATAGACAAAATGTAGACAGCACGTGCAGTAAAAGGCGACAAGATCTAAACCAACGTCAGAAAGGGCATTCAGTTGATGAGCGTCTAGGCTCCAGAAATTGCTACAAATTTTCTAATCCAACCCTAGTTAAACTGAGATTTAATGGATGGTAGATGATGATGATGATGATTCCTATGACGACGATGACGAAACGATAAGGGGCATAAAGATGATGACGAAGATGATGATGACGACGATGACGTCAATGAATAGATTATTAAATTAATTATCTATGGTTTGAATATTGAGTTAATTTAAAAAATAACTTTAAAACTATCTGCTAAAAGGAATGGCGGACTGCTTGATAATTCAGTAGCAATTTGTTTCTTTTTAGCAATTTCTTTAAAAAAACTTATCGCAAATAAGACAGAGCGAGAGAGAGAGACAGGTTTATTTCAGCAACTACAGCAAATAACAGACAAATACAAATACAAAGAGAACTAAACATTTAAATAATATTTTGTAAATTCTCAGAAATACAGTGTATCAAAGAGTATTGAACATTCTCACCTCTGGCAGTCAGAATGACTTGAACAGTAGCGGGAAGCATCATTTCTGCAGTGATGCCATCCTTGGTCAGAGAAACCTCTCTCCACCTAGCGACATCGTCAGTAGAGAGAATAAACGATGGATTAGTCGATGAGGTGCTCGTGATATCTTCATCATCGAAACAACAGACTTTTGAATCTTCAATAGGTGTGTTTCTTTCGATATCTAACAGCAAAGAAATAGATGAATAGTTTTCAATCAACTTAACGCGACAATTTTACAGTGTTAGGGCCTTGTTTTCGGAAATTTACAATTATTTTATTTTGGTAGAATATGGGCAAAACAACTAAAGGTTTGATTTTTTCTCAGCATGCAATATAGAATCGAAAAGGTTACATACATCCGGTGAGATTTAGTGCATTCGGTTAAGCTGCGCGACAATTGAACGAAGTCAAGCAGTACTGGCCCCGGCTAGTACTTTTTGGTTGACCACCTTGGAAAACTGAGTGTTGACAGCTTTAAATTAAACATTCCCGAGGGTGTTGGATGGCTATTCATAAATCCGCGCCGACGGCTATCGATGAGCCAACAAAAGGCAGCGATTACTGAATAACATAGAGAGGAAAGGAGGAAATAACGAAAATAACAAAAACAGCAACTAAGAAAGGATACTACGTAGCACGTGTGGTTGTCATGTGTTTAAGTATATGAACAAATAATACAAAAAATGATAAAGTAAATTGCGCAATCGTCGTAAAGTTATTGCTCTGCCTCGTCATACAGAGTAATGCTGCTTAGCAAATTCCTGTGGCGCAGTGGTAGAACGTTCCACTCACGAATAAGAGGTCGCTAAATCAGCCTACGATGCGACATAAATTTCTTCTCCGATGGGCGCATGAAAACCCAGTTTCCTATCTAAATCCCTACGTCTTAACCCTATCAATAAGACAAAACGGTACGCTATACGAAGTTTGATGCAATGCCGCTAAACTGAACTTCTATCTGATTCCGCATCTATGTTTAAAAGGGACAAAATAAATGGAAAAAATATTTAATATTCCTATAGATATATCGATAATCGTCTCGTTTCTTTGATTATCAATTGATTGTTTGACACTACAAACCCGTTTTATGAAATTCTATGCAGCACATAAAAGACATTGGTCCATCCACTTTATTAATACGGTAATGAAAAAGTGTACAGTTCTCCGTATCCTGCCATAGCGTAACTTCCAGCTGATCTCCATTCTTACCCTGCTTAAAGTAACTGCTCTTCAGCTTCTTCACTAACATGGGAACTCCATCGCTTGCAAACATCTCTATCCCTCCTCCAGTGGCCGCCAAACTCGTAGCATCCAAGCAGTAATTGTAATACGATGCGAAATTTATGTGCTGATTTATATCCATATCAGAGAATCTTCCAACTACAAAATGCTTGAAGACCTTTGCACGAGAGTCTATAGCAGGAAGTTCAAATTTTGTCGGCGTCCTGTTTGTTTTAAACATTTGTCTAATGTCATCCGGAATGGGGGCACTGTTTCCCTCAGCAAAGCTGACACGAATCATAGTAGCTCTGGTGTAGGCAAGCGGAGTATTGGCGACTCCATGACGCAAAGCGGTAACAAAACTTATTGACGACTTTCCTATGGAATCCACCCAAGTGGAAAATTTCATTGGATAGTAGGCGTTGCTAAAGATTTTATCTTTGTAGAAGGCAAATGACACTTCGTATTCCATACTTGCGATAAAGAGTCGATGCGGCCCTCCTTGTATACTGTGTATAGGGAAGCTTTTATCAAATATCGCTTTCATTCTTCCGAAGGTCAGATATCCTGCTAACGTGTCGAATGGCAGGTAACCTGAAAAGCAAATAGAAGACTAAAAGAATTGAGAGTTTCACAAATTGTCAATATATACAAACTTTCAATATTTCAATATTACTGAAACTTTCAGTTTTAAAATAAGACTGAACATAGAACAATACGTTCTAACAATTTAGAATAGAAAATAACAAGAAGAAAAAATATAAGTTACTTGAGATATTAAGCACATCTATGAAGGATTGCTCTTACATGTAAGTGAAACTGATTGAAATGAGAATACGAGTAGGCTGTATTATAATTCTCTTGAATTTTGGGTTAAAAAGCCGGTATGGCTAATGCTAACGTCAGTTTCTCATTCAAAAGCGATTTCAGTGACACTCGAGCCCAGGATTTGAGCCCCTCACATACTGATCTGCGGTGGAATATCTTATCGACATCGCCACTGATTCTAGCCACCTAAAAATCCTGTATTGCCAATTTTACAAAATTATATTAATTCAATACTTAGAAAGAAGGCAACTAAAAGTCCCCACCAGCAGGTACAGGCTTAATAGAATTCTAACTGATAGAAAAATGTGCTTCAGACCTATCACTTTCGAGAACATTAGAGAGAGAGAGCATAATACTAAGATGACTTGATTTGATGCACAGCGGTTGATTCAGAATAACTTATGAAAAGACCAAAATTAATTGTGACTGCTTCATAAAAACCTAATAATATATAGCAACAAATAATAAATAAAAGTAATTCACGAGCCACGAATCTATAATGAGCTGAATCATGTTTGTTAGAGCAATAGTCAAGATGATGATAGTTAGTCCAGTTAGAGCAGAGTTAGTCTAGTTGGACTATAGTTACACTAACTGAATGATTGTTAGTGTAGTTAGAAAAGAGTTAGTCTAGATAGAGAAGAGTTCATCTAATTGGATTAAAGTTATTCTTATTAGATGGTTGGATGCCAGTTGGTCCAATTAGATTAAAGTTAATTAATTCATAATTGCATAAAAACCAATCTATAGTTCGATAAGATTCAATTAACCGTGTTTGTCGGCATCCATAGTAGGACACCCAGGTACAATGACCTCAAATAATTTTCCGTCTTGACTTATCTCCGGAAGATAGAACCTGCTCAACTCTTCTCTGGATATGGTAGAACTGGCAGACATTTTCGAATAATTTCCTCTCTGGAAAACTTGCAAACGACGATAAGTTTTGCTAAATACCAACCCTCCTTTAGTAGACATATTTGTGAAACAAAACAAAATTAAAAAACGTATCACAATAAACGCATAATGTGGTCTAATATATTTTAAAAAAATATTAAAGTATGCTAATGATATCATAAAAATAACAGAAGCACTAGTATAGGCCTAACCCATCAGAAGTATGGATTTTTAACAAGTTCAAGTTTTTAACTTCCTGAATTGATCCCTTACAAACAAATTGTGATCTGCAAAACAGTTCCTACTAGTTCTACTAAAATAATAGATCTAATGTAGGCCTAAATAAGGTCTCGCGCAAAAGAGGTAGCCTAAGTTCATCCTAAAAGTGTTCATCCTAAATGTTCGCCCTTTAAAGTGATCTTAAGTTCACCTTATTAATAACATGCCCAAGTGAAGAATGCAAACTAAAGGTTATCTATTATAGGAAGAGATATGGTGGATATACGGAAAACTATATTCCCCGCTAATATATTCAAGTAAATCTACGAATTTCATCATATTCTTTATACAGTAGAGAACTAAAATAGGTTCAATATCAAGTAATTTGTCATACAGAGACTGCTAAACGAGAGAACTGCTTTTAGATTGAAAACATACCATTATATTTAAGAAAAATTTCAAATATAACTTATGTACGTATAGACTATTGTTGCCTATGATAAATATAAATATATATATATATACATGTATATATATGCGTATATAATATATATATATATATATATATGTATATATATATATACATGTATACTGTATATTAATGTTGATACATTACTTGCATAGCCACTGCACGCGATAGGCTTAATTAAAACGAATATATTCCAATCTAGGAATATTCTACAATCATTCTACTATTCTGCAGCTCGACTACATACAATGTCATGTAGGCTCTACATACAACTTATCTGAATAACAGCCCCTGCTGTTGGCCTATTCTACACTTCATCATCATACTGTTCTAAAGTTAAGCTGTTACACTTATGCAACCATATATTTATTCTATAGGCCTGGTAGTCACAGATCAGTAGACGGTAGGCTGAATGCTGATTTTAATACTGTGATCAAAATAGAAAATCGAATGTTTAACCGCTGGTAGGTCGACAAAGCCCGGCTAATGGTGCGCCAAATTGTCAAAGGATTTCCTGATAAAAAATAAAGCTAAAGCTAAAGCTATGATTGACGTCAGTGTCCTCACTCGAAGGCGATGTCAGTGACGTGTGAGCCCAGGATTTGAACCCCGCACATACTGATCCGCGGTCTAGAATCTTACCGACATCGCCACGGGCTTCAGCCACAATATCCTTTATTGTCTATAGCAGAGCACAAAAACTTTCATTTGGCGTAGGCCTGCCGCTGTTTCATTATTTTGGGTCGAACGAAAGGGTTTAGGTAGGAAATATACATGTAACCTTAAGGCTATAATTCGGCTGACACCACTAATTAAGTTCACTCAACTGGTTTTCATGATTCTCTCAGGAAGAAATCTCATTTGATTTGCTCAACATTTTCTTCCGCTGTTGAACCTTAGTTTGTGGCAGAGCTAGGTTCGATTCAAGCAAAAGTTTGTTAGTTGCACTCGGCCCCGTAGCGTGGGGGGTACCATGGGCCGCCCCCTGCAAATTGGTGAGCTCCCTGTTCGTAGAACTGACAAATACAAAAAATTATCGTGCTAATTATTGTTATGCCGCTAAACAATTGCCGAGCTCAATGTTATGCATATGAAAGCGATAACTACGTCATTTGACCTGACACGTAATTTTAGCCGGCCCTCGGGGTCGGCATCGATAGGCCTATCTAGCCCAAACTGATATCGGCTCTATTCAAAATAACAGGAGCCTGCTATAAACTGAATTTTAATTCAAAAGCCTCAAATAGGGGATTGACTGATAATATTATGTAGGACAGAGACGATTTGAGACAGTGTGTTCGTATCGCGACCCTAATTAAACTGGGATTCGAGGGAAGATGATGATGATAATGACTAATGCCAGAGTCTCTGGCATTAGTCATAGGCATAGGCATAGGTCAGTGGTTAGGCCTACATGTATTTCCCATAATCAATCCATTATAACTCTTTTTATTTTATTTCATAAACAATTGGGAAAGATATGGCGTCTAAAAATTCTCCAATTTTTCTTTTATTTAACCACTTTCACTGAATTGAAAATATTCAGCTTTTTATTATAATATCAGGATAGCTCAATGGAATTCTAAATTGTATAAAGTAGGTCTAATTCATTTTGTAGTATTAGTATTTCCTTTTTTGGAGAAACTACTATTATTATAAATATAACTATTCATCAAAGGCGGAAATAGATTTGTATTAAAGAATATAATTAAAGCAGGGTTCAAACTAATAATAGCCATATAATTTAAAGTCATCAAGTAGACTTTGCATTATTATTTATTGAATTTGTTGCTGTACAGACGCTGAAAATATCCATTTTAATTATTTGATGAAGTCAATATGGGATCTATACAATGACCCGACGACATAAATTAATTCAGATAATATTGCGAATATTTTAAATTTTATGAATTACATAAATATTTAAAGTAATTGGATATATGTCTTAGATATCAATCTCAAAGTAACATAACATAAACAAGCCGATTTTATAATGATAAATATTGCGTTAAATAAAGAAATCATGTCAAATTAAATAAATACAAAGGATTAAAACTATCCACATGTCATGTTTCAACACTAAAACTAAATTCAAATACACAGTTAGCTTTGCGAAAGAAAATTTAAAATAATTCTAACAAATGTTACAAAACAATTGCTTTGAAATATGCATATAAATTAAAACCATCCTCATGTCTCCTTACTTATCCTCGTGTATCCTCATATAAATTCAAACTATCCTCCACGGCTTCCATATTTGTGATTAAAATACAAATTGCTTATGTCGAGTCATGTAATAAGAGAGAATGGTCGATTTAAAGAGGTATTTCATGGAAGAATGTAAGGGAATAGGTTAGCAGAAGAACGAAACTAGAGAAGTTTGATGATTTGCTTACTGTTGCATATGCTCTAATGAAAATAAAGGTTGAGGATAACAATATATGGATGAGTTACATGCCGTGGACCTGCTAATAGGCAGTACACTAAACGAAAGAGATGTCAGTTTCAAAACAAGTCATTGCGCACCACCCACATGATCTGATAGAACATTTAGCTCCGGCGTAGCCACTTATTAATGGGAAATTACTAAAGATGATGACGCTAATCTTCAAGCGGCAGACATTAAAATTTAAGCGCTGTCTCTCATAGGCAACCTATTTAAAGCATTGCTGTTGAATCGTTGGTGTAGAACTCCATCGAACATTGCATCGAAAGCTTTCCATCGCTCTTAATCATCCTGAAATTAAGTTGATCCCTATTTTGGGCATCCTGCCAAAACTGGACTTCAAGCTTATCACGTATCTTGCACTCGGTTACAAAACAGGCCCGGATTCTTTTCAAATTTCTACTATATCCATCTCCGCTGAATTGCCAATCGCTCTCTTCTTTTGACGACGAAACCGTTGCGTCGAAACAGAGTCTTATGTAAACGGGTAAATTCATGTGTCCGTTAAAATCAATATCTGAGTATCTAACAATATCTGAGTACGTGTGAAAGTTACTCGGTGGTTGTAGGTCATTCAGCGGTTCGATCATCTTCTTATCACCACAATATTTATCGTATCTGCGGCGCAAATGCTCTGATATCGGAATGCTTTTTCGACTAATTAGGTCAATCATAATTTGTTTGGTGTATGACGTAGAAAGACTCTTTCCAGTCTTAGCGTCAATTAAAACTGTCTTCCAGCAAACTGAAGAACGAGAGAAAGAATCGAGGCTTGTGAAGCACTTAATGGGAGTGTTATGAACCAGGGCTCGTCGATGGGCAGTGGAATGAAAGAACGGCTCGATCGTAGATTCGTAGATCACAGCGACTGGACCGCATCCCTCGGGGACTAAATCGTATCCGCAGAACTCTGGTTTACTCATCGAAGTCCTGTATCCAGTGTGGACATACTGGATCAATGGGATCGGCGATAATTTTCCTAAAAATGAAAAAAAATTGTTATGGAACTATCATCAGCTTCGTCTTCTTCCATTAAGTCCCAGTTTAATTAGGGTCGGGACTAGAAAGTTTTGTAGAAATTTCTCATGCCTAGGCGCTCACCAAACGAATGCCCTTTCTGATTTTGGTTTGTAAATTAGTGCTTTGTCGCCTTTAGGACAATACACGCAATCCGCGGTTGGTCAACCCGGACACAACACGGGTTAATTTGACGAAAGGGAAATACACGTAAAATTCGACCAACACAAAATTGCTATGAATTAAGAAAATTCTCAAATTCATAGAATTCAAAAAGACCAACGTAAAGCGAGTCAGCCAACGCCTCTCTTCATATTGAAAGTTTTAATTTAAATTGAAGAATTGGAAAATAATTGAAACATTGAAATTGTAATTCATAGAAATTTTAATTTGTTGCTCATGGGATCACGAAATAAAATCTCTGTCTCAATTTGGTAAGAGAATAAAATTAATTGGTTTGGTCCGTTAGCATATACAATAGATGAAAAACTATCTGACGGCCTAACAATGTGTGTCTAAATGTGACAGATGTAATAATATAATAGTGGAAGACTGTTTAAATATGATAAGTGATTTTAGTAGGCTTGGGGAAATTATTACTAACTTTATGCAAGTGATCCACTGTCACGCTCTCAGAACTGGGCGTCAAGCACAGAGTGAGTGATCGATGATTAGATTGATTGATTCGTTGAGTGATTGATGATTAGATTGATTGATTCGTTGAGTGATTTATTATTAGATTGAATGATTCGTTGAGTGAAAGATGATTAGATTGATTGATCCGTTGAGTGATTGATGATTAGATCGATTGATTCGTGGAATGATTGGTGGTTAGATTGATTGATTGGTTGAGTGATTGATGACTAGATTGATTAATTTATTGAGTGATAGATGATTGGATTGATTGATCGCTGAGCGATTAAAGATTGGATTGATTAATTCGTTGAGTGATTGATGATTAGATTGATTGATTCGTTGAGTGATTGAGTGACTTATGAATGGATCGATAGATGGATGTATCATGATTGATAGATTCGTTATTAAATTGGCTGATTGATTGATTGATAATAACAAATTGATTAGTTTACAGATTAAATAAGAGTTTGGTGAATAGATTGATAAGTTATCCGAGTTGTTTCTGGTTGCAGAAGAATTGACGAAATGTGGACTACACGTGAAGTAGAAGGCGACAAGATCCAAAACGACATCAGAAAGGGGATTCAGTTGAAGAGCGCCTAGGCTCCAGAAATTGCTACAAATTTTTCTGATCCGACCCTTGCTAAACTGAGATTTAATGGATGACAATGATGATGACGATGACTGTACTATTACTATGATGGCGATGACGATAACGATGAGGGATTGACGTCCCTGACATTGCCTTATGGCGAGGAACCGTACGTTAAATTCTGATTGATTGATTGACTGATTGATTGATTGATTGTTTGTTTGATTGATTGATTGATTGATGATGACGATGATAAAGATGATGACGATGTCGACGACGATGACGACGACGACGACGACGACGACGATGACGATGATAATGATGATGATGATGATGATGACGATGACGAAGACGATGACGATGACGATGAAGATGATGATGATGATGATGATGATGATGATGACGATGACGACGACGACGACGATGATAATGATGATGATGATGATGATGACGATGATGATGATGATGATGATGATGATGATGATGATGATTATGACGTCAATGACTATATTACTAATGATATAGTATTTTAAAAATTAATGATCTATCTGTTTGAATATTGAATTGATTTTAAAAAATATTGGACAAACTATCTGTTATACCGAATGGCGGACTGTTTGATAATTCAGTTGCACTTTGGTACTGTTTAGCAATTTCTTTAAAAACCTATCGCAAATACTGAACATTCTCACCTCTCGCAGTCAGAATGACTTCTAAAGTAGCGGGAAACATCATTTCTGCAGTGATGCCATCCTTGGTCAGAGAAACCTCTCTCCACCTAGCGACATCGTCAGTAGAGAGAATAAACGATGGATTATTCGATGAGGTGCTCGTGATATCATCGTCATCGAAGAAACAGACTCGAGAATTAGGATTGCTTCTTTCGATATCTAACAGAAGACATATAGATGAATAGTTTTAAAAATCAATTTTAAAACACGACAATTGTACAGTATTAAGGCTTTGATTTCGAAAACTTAAAATATTTATTGGTAGAATATAAACTAAACCAATAAAGGTTTGATTTCGTCTGAGAATGCAGTATAAAATCGAAACAGGTTACATAATTCGGGCGATATTTAGCGCACTCGATTATAGATATTTAGTTGATAGATATATCAGTAATCGTCTCGCTCCTTTGATTATCAATTGATTGTTTGACACTACAAACCCGTTTTATGAAATTCAATGCTGCATATAAACGACGTTTGTCCATTCACTTTATTGATACGGTAATGAAATAGTGTGCTGCTCTCCGTATCCTGCCATAGCGTAACTTCCAGCTGTTCTCCATTCCTACCCTGCTTCAAATAACTGCACTTCAACTTCTTCACTAACATGGGAACTCCATCGTTTGCAAACATCTCTATCCCATCTCCAGAGGCTGCCAAACTTGTAGCATCCAAGCAGTATTTGTAGTATGATGCGAAATTTATGTGCTGATTTATATCCATATCGGAAAATCTTCCAACTACAAAATGCTTGAAGACCATCGAACGCGAGTCTATAGCAGGAAGTTCAAATTTTGCCGGCGTCCTGTTTGTTTTAAACATTTGTCTAATGTCATCCGGAATGGGGGCACTGTTTCCCTCGGCAAAGCTGACACGAATCATAGTAGCTCTGGTGTAGGCAAGCGGAGTATTGGCGACTCCATGGCGCAAAGCGGTAACTATGCTTATTGACGACTTTCCTATGGAATCCACCCAACTAGAAAATTTCATAGGAAAGTAGGCGTTGCTAAAGATTTTATCCTTGTAGAAGGGAAGTGACACTTCGTATTCCATATTTGCTATAAAGAGCTGGTGCGGCCCTCCTCTAACGCTGTGTAAAGGGAAGCCTTTATCTATTACCGCTCTCATTCTTCCGTAAGTCAGGTATACTGCCAACGCACTGAATGGCACGTAGCCTAAAAACACATAAAAGACAAAATCGATTGAGAGTTTCATAAATTCTCACTATTAAAAACTTTCAATATTTCAATAATACTGAAACTTTCAGTATTACAATACGATTGAACATAGAACAATACGTTCTAACAATTTAGAATAGAAAATAACATCATCAACATCATCATCTTCCCTTAAATCTCAGTTTCACCAGGGTCGGGATACGAAAGCCAGTAAAGCTAATGTTAACGTCAGTTTCCTCACTCGAAAACGATGTCAGTGACGGGCGAGCCAAGGAATTGAACCCCTCATTTACTGATTCGTTGCGGAATATCTTACCGATATTGCCACTGGCTACAGCGACCTAAACACGCTGTATTGCTAATTTTACATAATTATTTTAACTTCAACGCGTAGAAAGAATACAAATAAAATGTCTTTATAATCACAGAAGAGGTTTACTGGAATTCTATCGGTTAGAACAATATGTTTTAGGCCTATCCTTTGCAAGAACATTGAAGAGAGAGAGAGAGAGAAAGAGTGAAATATAGAGTGAGACAGAAATATCAAGATGATATGCGTAGATGCAAACGGCTAATTCGGAATAATTTGTGAAGAGATCAAAATTAATTGCAAATGCTTCATAAGAATTTAATAATATATAGCAAATGATAAATAAAACTAATTCAGCAAATGATAAATAAAACTAATTCAGCAAATGATAAATAAAACTAATTCAGCAAATGATAAATAAAACTAATTCAGCAAATGATAAATAAAACTAATTCAGCAAATGATAAGCCTGGAATCTCTAAGCTGAGTCATGTACGTTAGAGTAAATAGTCTAGTTAGAATAGAGTTAGTCTAGTTTGAGGAGAGTTAGTCTAGTTAGAAGTGAATTAGTCCAGTTAGTACGGAGTTAGTCCAGTTAGAACGGAGTTAGTCTATTTAGAACAGAGCTAGTCCAAATAGAACGGAGTTAGTCAAGTTAGAACCGAGTTGGTCTAGTTAGAACAGGGTTAGTCTAGCTAGAACAGAATTAGTATAATTAGAACAGAGTTAGTCCAGTTAGACTAAAGTTACTATTACTGGATGCCAGTTAGTGATATTAGAGGAAAGTTAATTAATTCATAATTACATAAAACCAATTTATAGTTAGATGAGATTCAACTAACCGTGTTTGTCGGCATCCATGGTAGGACACCCAGGTACAATGACCTCAAATAGTTTTCCGTCATTACTTATCTCCGGATGATAGAATCTGCTTAACTCTTCTTTGGATATGGTGGTGCTAGTAGACATTTTAGAATAATTTCCTCTCTGGAAAGCTTGCAACTGACGATAACTTTTGCTAAATAGCTAATATCAATCCTCCTTTAGTAGGCATATTTGAGAAACACACAAAACTATTAAAAAGTATCACAATAAACGCATAATGTGATCTTATATATAAAAAAGCAAATATTAAAAGACGCTAATGATATCGAAGAAATAACAGAAGAACTAGAATTAGAAGAATGATTAGAAGAATGGCTTTTTAGCCATTTTAACTTTCTGAATTGATTCCTTACAAATTGTGATCTGCAAACAGTCGCTACTAGTTGCCATAAAATAACCGTTTTAATATAGGCCTAAATAGATTTTAAAAACGTAAATAAGTAAAGCGCTGGTTACTCGCTCAAAGAAGTAGCCTGTGTTCACCTATGAAGCTTGCCCAGAGCGAAAATGCAACTTAAAGATTATGCTACAATAGGACGAGATCTGGTGGATATACAGAAAACTATATCATCCGCTGATATATTCACGTAAATAAATGAATACTACTTTATTCTTTACAAAGAGCTGATCTAAAATAGGCTAAATTGTAGTACAGGCTGCTAATCGAGAGAACCGTTTTTAGATTGAAAACATACCATTATATTTAATAAAAATTGTCAATATAACGATAGTGTATACACTATTGATACGTATTCAACATTGCTGTCTATTATGACATTTACTTGTGTGTGTGTGTATATATATATATATATATATATATATATATATATATATATATATATATATATATATATATATATATATATATATTCTATATATATATATATATATATATATATATATGTATATATAGATATATCTATATATCTATATATTATATTATATCTATATGTATATGTATTATATCTATATATATCTATATATATATATCTTCCTCTTCTATATATATATCTCCCCCCTCTGCCCATCTAAAGTTAACTTCAGTTTCTCACTCGAAAGCGATGTCAGTGACGGGCGAGCCCAGGATTGAACCTCGCACAAATGATCCGCGGTCGAATATCTTACCGACTTCGCCACTGGCTCCAGCCTACATGTTCTATATATATATATATATATATATATATTAATATATATATATATTATATATATTTGGGCCTATATAGGCTATATATATATATATATATATATATATATATATATATATATATATATATATATAATGTATATATATATATATATATACCGTATGTATATATTTATATATATATATATATATATATATAGGCCAATATATATATATATATATATTCATGTTGATACATCAATTGCATAGCAACTGCTTGCGATAGTCCTAATTTTGATCGTAGAGCAAAATTAGGACTATCGCGAAATATTATAATATTATGCTATATTACACATAATTAATAAATTGTAGTATAAATATTATAATATTATATTAGCCTACAATTCATTTTAATGAATTGCAATATAAATATTACAATTCATTAAAACGAACATAGGCCTATTACAATCTAGAACTGCTATACATTCGTTCCACTGTGCGGCAACTCACTACATACAATGTTATGTTGGCTCTACTTACAACTTACTAAATAACAACCCAGGCTATATTCTACATTTCATCATCATACTGTCCTACGGTTAAGCTGTTACAGTTATTCAACCTTATCTTTGCACTATAAGCAGGGCAGTCATAGATCAGACGACTGTAGGCTGAGTGCAGATTTGAATTGTATACTGTGATCGAAATAAAAATCGTAAGTCTTACCACTGGCAGGTCGTCAAAGCCTATAGCTAATTGTTATCCAAATTGTCAAACGAGTTTCTGACAAAAAAATAAGCTAAAGCTATGGTTAACGTCAGTTTCCTCACTGGAAAGCGATGTCAGTGAGCTAAGATTTGAATCCTAAGATTTGACGAGCCCAAGATTTGAATCCCGCACATATTGATCCGCGGTCGAGTAGGCTATTTTACCGACATCGCCACTGGCTTCAGCCACATCGCCACTGGCTTCAGCCACAATATTCTTCATATTCTCTAGCAGAGCATACAAACTTTCCTTTAAAGCAGACCTATACCGCTATGTTCCACTAGGCCTATATAAGAGGAAAATATTCCACTGTATAAGAGGATAAAGGGTGTAAAAAAGTAAAAAATCTGAACTCTGTCCCGGAGCAGTGATGCAAACCGCCTTGGCTAGGAAGGGCTTAAGCCCCCCCCCCCCCCACCGCCAAAATGATCACTTTTTAATTCTTCTAGATCCGCTGAGTTTCTTCAGAGGTGAAAAAAATTAATCTATTTTTAACCATAACAAATGTAGGATTTTAGGCATCTGAGGTTTTATCCTGACTTTAGTACGGGTATGAGTGGTGGGGGGGGGAGTACTTGGATACACTAACTCTATGAGACGAGCGCAGTATACTGAAAATTTTCAGGCCCCCATATCACAGCATATCTTTTCTGGTTGCGTCAAATGCTCGAAGAAGGCGGTGCATAAGCTAAAAATGTGTAGACTCTCAAAAAACATTTCGCCCCCCCCCCATAAAAAATTCTGGATCCGCCCCTGCATATGTTTAATTAAGCAGTCATTGCAAAATTACCGAAAATCTCTCTATGTTAAGTTGCAGGTCTATGGTAAGTATATACCTATTTTAATAAGCACAATATATGAGCACGAAACTTGTTACCGTAAATTTTGTATGCAATGCACAACAATTCATAATTTAAATCTATATAGTCTAAGCATCTATTTTCGAGTGTTCTGTTTCACTTTTTCGTTAATAACATTTACATATGTCACTATTTTCCCTTCTTCATATCATTGCACGTACATCTTCACTATTTTCTAAATTTTACTTTTATTCTTCTACAAACTTCATATTTGCTGTTTGTGTTACCGTCATACTTAATTTTATCACGATTTTCTGAAACATTATACACTCAACTCTTGGAATAATCTTAAGATTTCAATTCAAAAAGATTACTAAGTATTTCAAAAAACACGTCAGCTTTATTAGACTTGTAATTTTAGATGGCAACTTGGTGGCAGGTTTCGTGAAATATGGTATCTCTGACTCTACGTGTTGATGTAAATGTGTTGTTTCTTTAATAAAATATAAAAATTATTTTATTAATAAATTATCCTTCGCTATTATATCGTAATATCTGTTATAATTAATTAGTAATTACTTACATAAATTATTTTAGTTGTTATTTAAAGTTACAGGATTAAAAATAGAAACCGGCTTGGTTGCTTGACGGACATTTTTGGTGTCGTGGCAAGTTGGCATACGGTTGCTTTTGATATGTGGAATTATTAAATAGAAAATTAGTCATTTAAATTAGTTTAAAGTACCATAGCTGAATTGCTCTTAAATTTAAATATAAACGTAAATACTACTTTGTTGAGGTATTCTCATTACTCTTCTAGGTTTAGTACGTAACGTCGCAATATAGGCTCGTGTAACCGAATTTATATTCTTTTAACATGTGGAGGTGGGAAAACCTGTGTAACGTAGCGTACTTCTGAATAGACGTAACTGGACTTTGATAGCACTTGCGTGTCCACTTTGCAAAATTTATGATGCAGTCTATATAAGCGCAAGTTTTCAGTTTTAATCTATTTTAATTAATATGTTATCATTTATTACATATGACAATTAATAATATTTTAAGATTGCTTAGTAATTATGCGTAATTATATATATATATATATATATATATATATATATATATATATATATCATTTTTATGTTTGTATTAATTTAATGTTATTCTTTACATATTTAGTTCATTTCTGATTAAGTACAGTGAGCAGTATTTTTTAATGTTTTAATGTTGAATTCTTTATTTGCAGAAATTTTAATTTGACATTTGTTTCTTTGTGTACCGGGGAAGTGGATATTGAACAATATGAAGATCTTTACGATACTAAGCAAGATGTCATTATGGATGACCCTTCTACTTGTAGCAGGTTTCTATTCATTGTTGTAGCAATTATATATAAATCATATATAGAGTAAAATATATTTATTATTGTAAATTATATATTTTACTCTGTAAATATTTTCGGTATAATCAGTAGAGTATTTAATGAGAAGTTAATTTGTACTAAAATATTGAATAGATTGATCGAATGAATGATATATAAATTACTTGATTGGTATATTAATTTTGGTTAATGATTGATTGAATATAATCTTAACTCATTGCCTATATTCTCAGGCTAGGAATAGCATCAGAGCAAGTTATTTGCTGGCTTGATTGCTTGACTAATAGATTACAGCTTGATTGATTGATTGCTTGACTAATAGATTACAGCTTGATTGATTGATTGCTTGACTAATAGATTACAGCTTGATTGATTGATTGCTTGACTAATAGATTACAGCTTGATTGATTGATTGCTTGACTAATAGATTACAGCTTGATTGATTGATTGCTTGACTAATAGATTACAGCTTGATTGATTGATTGCTTGACTAATAGATTACAGCTTGATTGATTGATTGCTTGACTAATAGATTACAGCTTGATTGATTGATTGCTTGACTAATAGATTACAGCTTGATTGATTGATTGCTTGACTAATAGATTCCTGCTTGACTAATAGATTACAGCTTGAGTGCTGTAGATCTGTGTAATATGTCAGGCCATTCACAAGGCATATATGATATCGATGAGGATACTTCTTATTGATTGATTGCCGGTAGGACTATGCTGCGTGTCTATGTACTCTTGAGGCATTGATTGATTGTTTGATTGCTGGTAGGACTATGCACTATGTCAGTGCACTCACAAGACATGGATGATATCAATGTAGTGGATGCTATTGATTGATTGATTGATTGATTGCTGGTAGGACTATGCAGCATGTCAGTGCACTCGCAAGACATGGATGACATCAATGTAGAGGATGCTATTGATTGATTGATTGATTGATTGATTGATTGCTGGTAGGACTATGCAGCATGTCAGTCCACTCATGAGTTATTGGTTGATTGATTGATTGATTGCCTGTAGGACTATGCAGCATGTCAGTGCACTCACAAGGCATGGATGATATAAGTGCGGAGGATGTGATAGAGGGAGAAGAAGACACTGAGGCCACGGTGGAGTCTGATGAAGCTACTGAGTCAGATGCTCCCTCTGACCTAACGAGTGCCGAGGGTGAAGCGGTCAGTTATCTACTTTATACTGATTAAATTACTTAATTCTTAGCTTCTTCTTCAGTGCACAGCCAAGTGACAGGTTCAAGGTACATATTCATACTCAAAGTCAGCTTTCTCGCTCCATAAGAGCACTCCTTAGATCAACAAGTTAATCCTTTCAAAAAGTAAAGGGATTCCCTTATTCATACCTTATGTAGCCTATGGCATTGGAAAAGTATGGCTTCTGAGGTGGTTTCCTGTTGCCTTCCTCAGTTAGATGGATTAATTGTCATTTAATCTTGGGGGAAAATATTTCATGGTGAGGTGGGTCCCCTATAGCCATCCTCAGACTGACTGTTAATCAGAATGCAGTCGAATTTCTTCTAGACATTATATATCTTTAGATAGGTATGAATGAAGTATTTAAGGTAAACTGTAACGTAATCGTGCTTGCATTAGTGTATTCTTCTAACTCAAGAGCATCTAGTTGGTACTTCCTTGACCAAGTCATATTTCTCTTTATAAAGGCTCTGTATTCTTAAATTTCTAATGTGTGTATTATTTTTTTAGGATTTGGTTTTCTGGCATAGCTTTCCATTGCCTTCTTACACTGATACGTAAAGTTTTAGAAGTAGCAACTTCCATCGAATAGTTTCTAGTTCATAGAGTTGACAGCTGATGTCACTAACAAATTAAATCTATGTGAAATCTCATTAAGTTTATGTTCTTTTGAGTATGTTTATTATATGACGTATTTCATGTGTATTCACAATCCAACAATATGCATTTATCTCACAAGATGTCTTTTCTAAGTTGTAGTATATAATTAATGAGAGTTTTTGCTGTTGCTGCATCTTATTTTCTACTTGCCACCTGGAGTTCTTCTAAACTGAGGTTTAAGCTGGTTTGTACGCAATGTAGCTTTGTGCAACCTTGTAGATAGAGTTGATAGCAACTTAATAATGCCACTTAATATATAAATAATGCAATAAATATATACGTAATATTATTATTATAATAATATTATTATTATAATAACAACAAATATATAAATAATAAATAGATAGAGAAATGGATGAGTTGATCATTCAGGGCATGCAATTCCACCAAATGCTTTATTTTTCTGAAATTTTTACTATTACTTACGTACGTTAATATTTCTATTTGATATTTATTGACTGATAATGTATTGGTATTGCTGTATTTATGGTATTGCTGTATTTATTTATTGACTGATAACGTATTGGTATTGCTGTATTGCACAGGAAGAAGAAGGGCCGACACTTAAGGCCTCACCGGATGCTGAGACTTACCTGCTGTTCATTCAACCCAAGGCACTAGGTAATAATCATCTAGAAGTTTGCTTGAGATTATATCTTAACCTGACAATTTTTAATGTATTTTATAACATACATTTCAAAATTATCTCTCTCTCTCTTCAGTGCACTTCCCAGTGGCAGATTCAAGGTACGTATTCATTCTCAAAGTCTGCTTTCTCGCTCCATGCGAGCATTGCTTAGATCAACAAGTTAATCCAGTCGCAAAGTCTATGCCTTATCCATACCTTATGTATCCTATAGCTAAAATAGCTAAAATTCTATTTTATTTTCTAGCTTAATTTAAAATTATATATTTATAATTTCTATTATTTCAAAGATTTATATTTTCGTTGTTTTCGTATAACTGACTCTGATAGGATTACATTTATAATCTAGCCTTGTTGTTTAAGTGGCCATGTTTGATTGGGTATTCTTTAAAGAAATCTCGTCAACAGATTAGCAAACTTTGCACTAATGATATATAATTCTCACTTGGTTTACTTCTTAATTGTTGGTGTTAAGATGTATAGATGAGAATTGCCGATGTTTCAGAATTTCCGGCTGGTAAGTTGGTGCGGTTCATCGTTGGATTTATGAACAAGGGAGAGAAAGAATTTGTGGTAGAGTCAATGGACGCTGCTTTCCGATACCCCCAGGACTACAGTTACTATATTCAGAATGTGAGCATATTGTATCATCTCTTAATTCTTTTACTCGTATTCGTGATTATTCGCATTTTAACTGCGGCCAATCTCAAATCATGAAACATATCGTTAGGATCGAGTGCCCTCTAACCTGTCTGCCGGGTGGTCTGTCTATGTTAATCTGATTTACAAGTGATGCAGCTGCCTGGATTAACGTATACTCTAAATAAATAAATAATAACTCAGAATTTGCAGCTGCCGACTCGGAGTCTCTTTTGATGTTGCTCAGGACTAGGAGGCCTTAGCTACTCCTTGCCGATGATTTTGCAATTAATATAATTTTAATAATTTAATTTAATTTAGAGATGCTCATTGTTATCAACCTTTTGTTGCATCGGAACACAAATTTTTGATATCGTGTTTTTGCACTTTGTATTGTACTGTATTCATTTTATATATCATATGCTAGAGTATGTAAACATTTGTGAGTATTAGGTTTGTGAGTATTAGGCTTGTTTGACATGAGTGTTTATTGTATTGTATGTACAGTTCACGGCGTATCGGTACGAGCAGGCGGTGGAGTCTAAACATGATGCAACATTTGAGTATTCATTTATACCCAGTGACTCGTTCAGTGCTCGGCCCTTTGGTCTGACTATCAACCTGAACTACCGCGATGCTGTGAGTACATGACAATGTGTAGTAGTTATAACAGTTGTGAGCGTCTTGTCATGTGTACGTGGCATGTTGAATTTTGTGTCTCTTAAAAGAGACACTTTTTTTTTAAAGCCCTATTGTATAGTATTTTAGTGCAAATTACAACAATTTTTTCCATTGTTATCTAGAATATTGAGACTCAAGAGTTGGTTTTAATTTTTAAGTGTGCATTGAATATGCATTTAATTATCCTGCACCTCTAGTATTTTGTTACACAACCATTGATACATAAACTTCCTCTAACTTATAAAGTTAATTAAAATTAACATTTTAATTGTGTAATTGATTTGATAGATTGTTTAATTGATAACTGATGAATTGCTGTTTAGGACGGAAACATCTTTCAAGATGCTGTATTCAACTCTACCATTAACGTCACGGAACCTGACGAGGGATTTGACGGAGAAACGTAAGTGTGCGGGTTGTTTTTATGTTGAAGAGCTACAAGTAAACACTTTCACAATATTTTCTGGTTGAAATCCATTTAAGTTTGCTACCATTCCTCTAATAAATTAATATTGTATCACTTTATAGAGAATAAATCCATAATTTCTGTATAATTTACAAGCATACTAAATACTAATTCAGTATCTTAATTAATACTATCTTATCAATTAATTAATATTAATATTTATATTATTTTTGTATCTTAATTTACTATTCAGCTATTTGGTAGTTATATAAAAATCTATGTAATTAAATTAAAAATATGATATTGCAATACTCTATTGAAGACACGTATAGATATATTCTGTTTTTTGTAGCTTACACCAATTGTTCAACTGATTGATGGATAAATTGGATATACTGATTGATTGATTATATAATTATCAACTTTTTTCATTTTTCTTCCTGCTGAAAGAAGTTGTAGACTAAGGAAAGACTGAACAAGCCTCTTAAATTTTGCAGATACTTCTTGTATGTGGTCTTGTTTTTGACTGGCTGTAGACTCTTCCTGTATATAATCTTCTTTTTGATTGGTCGCAGATTCTTCTTGTACGTGTTCTTGTTTGCGATTGTTGTGCTGGTCTTTGTTGGGCTTCATCAGCTCTTCAACACGTACGGCGTAAGTACTCGTCTATTCACGTCAGTGTTCCAACGTTAAACATTTCTCTACGAACTTCCATATGTTACTGATTTGTGTTTTATTTTATACTGCTGTGCATTACCGTTATTGTAGGGGAATAAGTCAAATGAATGGCTCATTCAAAATTTCAATAATGTTACTATATTGCATACTAATAAACAATGCTACTTTTTAGCGGAATAATGATGCTACTATGTTATGGACTATTGTACTACTTATAGTTAGTGACAGTAACTGAATTTCAAAAAGAATCATTTCTTTTATTCGCGCTATAGTGTTTTTAAGCAGCAGGTCATGAGATCTAATTCTCATCTGGATCTTTCTGATGCTGTAACTAATGGAAGTCTTAATCCTTCACTACGAGGAATTAGACTGAACTTATATCTATTTTACACTGTGTTGTTGTACAAAAGATAATGATGACGAGGAATTAGAATGAACTTGTATCTATTTTTCTTTTCTCTTTTTATTTATTTTTCGTGTAGTACTTTGGCGCCTGTTTGTGTAGAGTCTGCCAAAGACGTCCCTGACATCGCCTTATGGCGAGGAACGGGACGTTAAATTCTTATTGATGGAGTGATTGATTGATTTTACGCTATTTTGTTGTGCAGAAGAAGCGACTGATCTCTAGAAGCCGCCCTACTGTTGAGCTAGGTACGCAGAACAACAAGGGAGACGTAGACTACCAGTGGCTGCCTGACTCTCTACTCACTGACATCAGTACGTCGCTATATCTCTATCTAGTCTAGCCTACGTATCTGCTCTCTGGTATCAATGAGGAAGTCCTTCTCTCTCTCTCTCTTGCTTCATCTCGCACTCTCTCTCTCTCTCTCTCTCTGTCACTCTCTCTTCCTCTCTCTTTTTCTCTCTCTCTCCCTCTCTCTCTCTTCCTCTCTTTTTCTCTTTCTCTCCCTCTCTCTCACTCTCACTTTTTCTTTTTTTCTCTCTCTTTCTCTCTTCCTTATCTCTATATCTTCTCTATCTTCTCTCTCTCTCTCTCTCCCTTTGTCTCTCTCACCCAGTATATGTCTCTACTTGTACTTGTCTTCTCAAAGAACAACGTAGAATGGCTGTCGTAAGCACTGATTTCTTGAATAAGTTTGATTGATTTATTCAACTCCATAATTTAATTGTGATTATAATTATTAGGAATATTATTGTACACTATTTTTTAATTCATTGCAGATGTCTGCATTCGTGTTGAACTAATAATAATTTGATTTATCTCTCTCCCTGTGCATTTATTTAAGGCATGTTGTACAAATTTACAGTAGCTAGGACGTCGTCATATTTTATGTGATGTAGTTATTGGCAAGTAAAGACTATTCATGTAAATGTTTGACTGGTAATGAAATGAATGATTAAAGATTGATTAATAATGAAGTGATTTATTGATGACTGATAATGAAATGATTTTCCCTGTGTTGTGTCCGGGTTGCTTGAAGAATAGACTAACCATGTAAATATGCACGTGTTGTAGAAGGCAACATGGAAACTAGATCCAAATCAACGTCAGAAAGGGCATTCGGTTGGTGAGCGCCTAGGCTCCAGAAATCGCTACAAAATTTAAACGAATGGAAAAACTTCTAAAGTCTTTAGGATTGGAGAAGGTCTATTCGTATCCCGACCCTAGTTAAACTGGGCTTTATATGAAGATGATGATTATAATAATGAAATAATTTATTGATGATTGATATAATGACACGATTGATTGATGTCTGTTAACTGTGCAGATCGATCGTTTTAAAAGTTAAAAAGTGACGTTGATATTTAAATATTCTATTTGTGTAAATGATTGATTGATAATGAAATGATTGATTGATAACGAATGATTTATTGATGATTGATATAATGACACGATTGATTGATGTCTGTTGCAGATCGATCGCCCAAGTCGAGCAAGTTGAGCAAGACTCCTCCTCGTCAGAGGAAGACGAGGAACCACGCTGACGTCAACTAGTTCATCGAGGTCTGCTGCGCGTGTGCTTGACTGTGTGAGTGATCAAGTGCTGCTTTGTGTGCGCTTGTATCACTGTGTATGTTAAGTACTATGTGCGCTAATCATTTGAATATGCTGTTTGAATGTGTGTGTACGTGCTGGTTTCATTTGAGTGCATCTCTACGACTGGACATGCTGCGCTTCATCTACTCTTTCTGTTCCACTGAAGCTTCGTGTAGTTATTGTCCTTGAGCTCCTGTTCTGTGAGCTCGTGAAATTGTATGTTATGGATGTTGATGCGATTGATTGAAATGTTTCTATTGCTATTCCTCACAGTCTGTTCTTTTGCAGTTTGTCTGACATTATGTATGACATTATAGTGTTCGTTGTACACTATAGGATCCTAGTAATGACGTCGTCTGTATTTGTATCGCTTGGTCCCTGTGCTTATGAATCTATGAGCGTGCACAAGTGATTTCCTGATCGTTAAATAATGCTGCATGAATTCTAGTGCATCTACTCCGTAAGTAGAGTAAGTAGATCTTAGTTTTTGGATTTCATTTTTAAAGAAATGCCCAGATGCTCCTGTATTTTCTGTCGCTGATATAAATATAATTCTGCTATTGATATATTACTGATTCTATTCCTAATCTTATCGTATAATGTACTTTTACCTGTTCTGGTCTTAGTTGACATAGATAAACTCTTCCTTACTGTAGTCTGACGGAGTATGAGTGCCAAACAATAGCATAACTGTAAGTTCTGATAGTCCTGCCAGGCTTAGATTTGTGAATAATAGTGGTAATGAATTATCTTTAAGATGTGGTACTACCTCTGTCACGATAGTCCTAAGTAATGACATGTGTAATGACTGAAGTAGGGGAATGTTTCAACATTTACGATTTACATGCTGTATTATAATGAAAAATGAAATATTGAATGTCAATATATTATTGATACTTTTGCCTTTAGTGTTATACAAAATGCAATTTATAAGAATGTTCAGTGGCTGTTTGCTAAAAGCCTGTTTTAGAAAACATATAGCATTTTCTAGAAGTTTCTATTATATTATAGATTGACTAATTGTGAGAGATGTATATTGTTATATGATACAGTACCATTTTGGTGCATTTCAAACTTGATTAAACTGCTTGAGTTGATGTTCCTGTATTTATTATTACGAAACAGGGCCTTCGAATGGCATACAGTTGACTTTGTTATGGTCTCAGTCGTGTACTTAGTTATATGGATTTCTATTATTTGAAAGCCTATACCGGCCATTTCTAGTTGTATATGAACAAGCATAAATTTGTTTCCCTGTCTTATTATAGTTACTAAAATATTTGGAGTGTTTGATTTCTGTATCGTCTCTATTTCAGTTTGCAGTATATTTTGTGTATTGATATTTTGCTTGGTCTGAATTATTTCATAGATTTATTACGATGAACGAGTTCTTTTATAGATCTTTTTAACATATTCTTTCCTTAGCGAACATTATTTTATAACGACTGAACAAATCTTACTGGATGTTGCTTCTTAGATATATAATTATCTTTCTTGACTTAATTTCTTCTACAAAGGATAATGTTGAAAATGTCACGAAATAGTGTGATATTTAATTTTTGAATTGTACATTATCAAGGCCCAGTATGTCATATTTAAGTCTAGCATCAGCTCTTCTAAATTATATTTATTATTACCTTGTTTGTTTTTAATTTATGCTTTGGTTTGGAATGCTGTTTATTGTAGACGATGATATATATGTTATGATATTATGTTTATTGATGCTATAGAAACATTAGTGGACAATTAGATGAACTCAGTTTGATTAGTTTTTTCGTAAACATAATCAGACGACTGTTAAAATGATGCTATTCGTAATGATGAAGAGCTCGATTGTGTCTTGTAGTAACTATGGTTAATATATTTGCATATTGATTGTATCTATGAGTATGAATGAGATATTAAATTTAAACTGTAACGATCCATTTATTTTGTCTTTATAGCTCGTACTATACATATTTTCTGGTTATGCATAGTGACAGCCTTATTCTTAGTTCTGGCATACTGTATGATGCTTGTGTAACTAAGAAATTGAGTTTCTGTGAAGTTACCTGTCTACTTAGTTGCATAGTTTTATGCCAGGTATGATGAGAGTAACACTGGTAATTAGAAGTCGTCTATCTTATGATGCTAATCATCATCATCATCCTCCCTTGAAACCAGTTTAACCAGGGTCGGGATACAAATGGACTGTCTCAATGAAAATAGAGACAGTCATTAGCCATTATTTTGCATTAGCCTTATCGTGCTAATGAAAATAGTAAATATGCATTCCTTGAGCAGCTACTGAAACAAGCCCAGAAGAAACATAATAAATTTCCAGTAACAGTTAATGAAAAGTTTATGGAACAATTGTCGTATAATCTGGCATGAAACTGTGGAATGAGATCATTGTGCGAGAAAAATATAGAATTCAATTTGTGATTGCAATATGCTATCAATAATTATCAAACGAAAGAAATATCGTCCGTCATAATTATCTATCAGTACATTTGCTTTATTACAACTTGGACAATGTCGGTTTCACAAGAAATTAAAACACAAAAATATACTTGACAATTGCGATATCTGGCATGTACGAAACATATTTAGCATAAAATAGTAATAAACAAGTATAATATATAGAATATACATTTTCTTTTCCTTCTTTAACACCTGCATTAGTCGACTACTACAAACAAATGCAGTTTTAGGTTAATCTCTCAAGTTAGAAGAATAAAGTTGAGATATTAACCTACTGTAGCGGAACCGTCATGAGAACAATATAGAAAATCAACACAATACACAATATAGGAAAATATCCTAACACATGTAAAAACAAATAGAAAAAAATTACGCTATTCAGCAAATGAAAATGTCAAACTCGAGTATTACCTATTTCTGCATGCATCTAAATCAATTTCTACCTACCTCATTATCTGTCATATAACTGATTCAAAGCACAAATTCATGTATAATAAGTCTAGTAACGGCTAGCTCCTTAAACAGCACACATCAATTCAACTAGAATTAACTAAGGGTCGTACAATCAATAAGACCAAACACATATCATAAACACACGATTTCTGTATAATTTTGATTAAGGCACTAGCTGAAATATCCATGTTTCAGCAAACCTACGTTTAGTCCTTTTAAAGTTTTACTTGCTCTGGAATGTCTTAGTGTCTTAGCACGACATGAAGTTTCAAAAGTCGTTCATAACATAAACAACATAACGGCACACCGGGTCAGGAAGCACAAATACTTGTTTAAGGCCCATTTCCTCCTTCCTCTCCATGGTTATTAGTAATCGATGCCTTTAATAGTCCAGTAATCCAAATAGTTATTTAACTTGTTAGGAAATCAGTCAGTATTCCGTTAGTCTATTGCACTTTATATCCACGGTGTTGCTACTCTCAGTCGTTATATAAATCTGATTTACGACCATAATAACAACACTGAGTGCTACTGATATCCATGACATCATCGAGCACAATGACATATGGACCATGTATAACGAAGTACAAACCATTGTATCCACTAAGAAACATATGTAGGTAAATTAAACATCAATAGATCTAAATAATCATGGCATATAAAAAAGTGAACAACGCATACTAATTAACTTCAAGAACCGCCATGTCCTTTGTAAGGCTTGAGATATTATCGACATCACTTCTAGTGAGGTTTCTTACAGACAGGGAGTTGGTATCGCTGTCACATGACTGACAGGCGTTGACCACTGCTCTGTTGAACTCCTCAGGTACGTCTACATACACGTGGTGACCAGCCTCTCTGATGATCTGTACAGTACCGTCGATTATCATGACTAATTAGAATAATTAATTAGTAGACTAATTATTTATTTATTTATTTATTTATTATTAATTAAATAATTATTCGGAAGTAGGCACTGGGAAGCCACCTCATAAGCCATACGTTCCCCAAACTATAGGCTATATAAGGTATGAGTAAGGCATGGACTTTGTGAAGGTATTAAATTATTGATTTAAGGAATGCTCTTGTGGAGCGAGAAAATTGAGTATGAATATGTACCTTGAACACATCACTTTGCGGTGCACCGAAGAAGAGGAGAATTAATTATTAGACTTAATTAGAGTAATTAGGATACATAGAGGGAGTTAAACACTGGGTGGAGCCAGTGGTGATGTCGGTACATGATATTCGACCGCGGATCAGTATGTGCTGGGTTCAAATCCCGGGCTAGCCCATCACTGACATTGCTTTCGAGTGAGGAAACTGACCCTTACATTAGCTACTTTTAGCTTTAGATTTTTAGCTTCAAAAGGCAGAACAGTGGTTAGGGGCAATAATTATAGTGACATTTAGTAAGAAGCAATATGGTGCTTTAAAACTTCTTTCGATTATTATTTTTAATAAACTACTGTAACAGATAATAGATTCATAATTGGAAATTTGGAAGTTTTTCAGTTTACATCACATGGTGAAACACTTCAAGACTAATGGTGAAGCAACACAGCTCTGAGAGTCAACTCTTGATGATTCGCTCTTCTCATAGAAACTTGTTAGCAGCACACAGCTATTGGAACTGCGCTGCACTAAGGTCTTGATTTAGCCTGATAGTTTGGTATAAAGTCCTCCCATGAAGAACATCTAGACTACATTAAGGTGTGGATAGGGCATAGCCATTTATGAAGAGACTATCCCGTTAATCAATGGTGTGCTCTTTATGTTGCGTGAAAAGCAGCAGGTGAGTAGAAATATGTACCATGGAACTGCCGCTTGGCAAAGCACTAGAGAGAGAGATGAAGACCATCGAATCTTACCTTAACGTGGACGTAACTTTGCGCTCTCAACCTCTTTACATCTTGCGCTACCCTTGAGTCTATCCAGGAATGTTCCCCGTGTATCATTGTCATGGGTATTTCCTCGGGCAAATCTCCTATCCGGTCTATCATAGGATAGCGAGCCCAGCCTATGTTAAGTGAGATTGACTTAAAAGCCACCTCACCGCTAAATACAAAACAGAATTGCTTTAAAATTTACTCAAAAGTGAACCGGTCACATAATATTTACCATTTACAATATGGCATTTATGAGTATGGCAAATTTTAGTTTAAATATGACTTTTATATATACATTTTTACAGATTAGATAAAGACTTATAAATTTCATTATGCTTTACTTTATATTTGATCTTTTTTAGATAACACGGAAACCAAAAGCAGTTTCATTCGAAAATAAACTAGTAAAATTTACAAAAATTAGAAATCTACATGTACTCAAAATCTACATGTACACTCAAATGCTAAAGACAAAAGACTAAAAATATTCAGTAAAAATCAACAAGAAAATTCCAGAATCAATTGGCAATAAACTAAACGTAGTTAACACAAATTGCTCCAAAATTTAACAAAGGTGTCATTTTATGTATAAACTCTATCTACTGAAAAATTTTAAAGCACTGCAGTGATGTACAAAAAATCATAAAACATAATAAGTGTACACAATGTGCAAGTGTGCACATACCTTGGCGACTGTGCATTACAGTGGTAAAGATATTCTGCAATATCCTTCTTATCCACTGTCGGCTCAAACTTTGAAACCAGATCAGGTCGAATCCTGGTCATCATCCAGGGTCCTGTGTTACAAGTAGAGTCACTAATAATATTGGAGAAAAAATAGCATAAAGAAAATAAACAAGCATACATATTGTAAGTACAAACAATCTAAATTATCCAGAAATCAAATATAAATTAAAATATCAAATAAGCAACTCTAAAGTAATGCATAAAGCGATGAACTTTTGAGAAGCAATATATATAACAGTTGCAATACAATTGTGCAAAATTTGTTAAAACTTTCGTTTAGTTGCATTTTATGATATTAAGACTACACCTATAGCTATATTTAGCCAATGGGTTGATATACTTTTGCATAAAACAATCTAAACACTTTATTAAGCTGACGTCTCATGAAATTGTCGTTTAAATAATCAATTGTCAACTGTAAATTATCACATTTACAGAGATATTTCGATAATTACTTTTTAAAAGAATACATCTTCACAGCAGTCGGAATTAGCGAATGATCACAACTTACCTATGGGTCCCACAGCTCTCAAAGGACCAAAGGGATTGACACGCATAGCTATGTAACGGGCAAAGCGCCATCTGCCGGTAAATCTCTCCGCCAGCTCTTCTTCACTGGGGGACCTGGCGTAACCCCACGAGTCAGCCAGTATCAGATGTCTGATCCTCTCAGGATGTTTGAGACTATAGGCCGAAGCTAGGTAACCTCCAAAACTGTGTCCCAACAATATCATGCTCTCCAGCTTCATCGACACTCGCCAGTTTTCAATGAACTCCACGTATCTCTTTTCAGCTTCTTCAGCTTCCAGGTGAAGGAGATCGCTCGGACGTGAGCTGCGACCGAATCCCAGAAGGTCCAAGGCAAAGATTGGCCTACCGTCAGCGGCAAACGCAGGAAGGTTGGCGAGCCATAGCGCAACTCCTGCTCCCATGCCGTGCAGTAACACAAGGGGAGTGAGATCAGACGGGTTGCCGTTTAGCGACAGACCAGACTCCCAGTCGTGATTGAGACTAATCGTCCAGATGAGTTCAGCCGAGCCATCCTCTGCAGTGCCTGCTGAGATGAACCTGCCTTCAGGCTGCATGTCGAGTTCTGAAAGATCAGTGATCATTTAATCAATCAATCAACAATAGATAGATAATTAATATATTAATCAACAGTCTTCTGTTAAAAATAAATAGCAAATAAATCACTCAATCAACAGTCATTAGTTAACAGTAAATAAATCAACCAATCAGTGATAATAATTTAACGGTTATCCGTCAACAATAGATAGATAATAAATCAATCAATAAATCAATCAACAGTCGTCAATTAACAGTGAGTAGATAATAAATCAACCAATCAAAAAACATTCACTAGTTAGTTAGAAAAGACAGTACATCAACAAATTAAGAATCTATAAATCTAAGCTAAACTTAAAATTTTCTCCATACTCAATGTACCATCAAAGGCAGCAGGGCAAGAATTCTACCAACTAAATCATCAGTCTCACTAGCCAGTACTTAAATAATCAATCAATATTCAGTTAATAACTAATATATAATAAAAAAACTATTTACAAAAATAATCAATAGCCTTATGTTCAGCTAGACAATTAATTAAACTTTAATAGAAATAAGAATTGAGATAAATTGTTTGTTTTCATGCAGGCATGAGATGACGACATGCCAATAACTGAAAGAAGAAACAGTAGAAGCGACTAACTGGAGAGAATTCTCCGCTCCACCTCCTCCAATATGGAGGCAGAGGTTCTGGACCAGCTCAGCATCGGAACGGACCGTGATGTTCTCCTGCGACTACAGCGAGATCTGAAAAAATAATAGTCGCAAAATCATTTCATATTTCACTGCATTTCGAAAATGTAACGTTCTCGAGCTAGTTATGTTTTACCAATAAGATATCTGTTAACAAATCACAGGGTTTATGTTAAGGTCAACAAATGATATGAGTATGACCATTCGTATCTAAAGACCAGTTAGGGAAATGATTTCAATGTTTTACTGTATAAGTATTTAACTAGGAATATTTAAAACTCACTCCAACTATAAAAACAATAGTTAACTGAAAAATTTTATAAGAACTAAGAATACTCAAATCTGAAGATTTTAATATCTGAATTTTAAAATCTGAAAACATATCTGAAATATAGAATAGCAAAAGTATTTATAGGAAATCAGCACTCATAATGGCAACAATAGTATCGTATACCAGCTCCGCGTGCTATATCAAAGACCTTTAAAAATGTCATAAATTACAGACTAAATATTAGTAAAACAATCCACTCAAAGATATTGAACTGAATCTATCCATAACATTGCTGAAATTTTTCTCATTCAACATGATATAGACATTTTTGACTTACCAGGAATTACAGACTTGAACCACTAGTTCAAAATTTGATAAAAAAAAGTATCACGCACGGTTTCAATAATGTCCCACGAAAATGTATGTATGTTAGACTCGTCAAAAACATATCAATATATGTAGGTAGTAAAATATATTAAATTTATAGAAGATTAGAAATACATACGGCATAACCACCGGAATAATTAATCAAATCTTTGTGCTATTTTTCAGTAGTTGACAGGCCTCTAATAGGAATTATAACCTTTGTGAATATCTTCTTTGCTATCTGCAAGACATAATATATAAAATTTGATTGTAAAAATGCCTCAGAAGCAAATAAATCCTAGAAACAAAGAAACAATCATTATTTTAAAATAAAACATTAGTACATAAATATTTGACAATAATAATGACTGATACAATTATTTTAAAAAATTTCATTTTGACAGGTCCAAAAAGATCAGAATGAAAACTGTTAATACAGCACATTATCTTAAATAACTGTTACAGAACAAGGTCTTATTACCAGCTGAAATTAAAAAAAACATAATTTGAATTTTATTAGAACATAATTTATCATAACATATGCAGGGCAATTAGGAAACAAATCAAGCTTAAATAGAAAGGAATTTTAATAATAATTTTAATAATAGAAAGGACCTAATAAGATTTCCTTAATAAGACCATATAAATTTCATACATTGACATTAAACAGTCAACGGTGAATAGCACAGCCAATAAAGAGCCAATAAATAATTAATAATAAATTAATTTAATATATATATTCAATTATATAGATTTGAATTAAAATAGTTATAAAGATTTTATAAGTGACAACCATAAATTTAATAAATTAGGACAAAATGTATCACTCAGATAACTAGTCGACCACTGCACTGCACTTATATATTGACAGTGTGTATACAAGCTATCGTCAAAACAAAACTATGAATTACTATTCTGGTTGATATCGAAGGAAATATAATTTAATTATTACGTTCGAGTATTTCGGTATATTCAATACCAGCACGACTTTAGGTATTAACCAATTTCTTTCGTCTTTACTACTTTATTCTCTAGATAAATAGATAGTTACATATGGTAAAGTAGCATGACTATAAATAAACTATAGCCTTATCGACGAATTACCAATTTCATCATTCTGACGAAATTGTTAAACAAATGTAACTAAAACTAATAAATATATACCATCAAAATATAATATTAAATACTTTCTATCAAAAACGTACTAGTGAAAGGAGACAACAACTTATTCTATTAGGAAAATATTATAAAATAGTAATCATTTAGCTATACAATATTCTCACTATGACAGTTCTATCTCAGTTCTGACTGAGTTTTACCCTAATTTCTGTCAAATCATCTGAATCTAGAACAACCATCACTCAGCTGTGTTTATTGTTTATTGTTTACATAGATGTTACAAAAACTCTAGAGAACAAGCGAGACAGAAGGCCTTAAAACATGCATGATGAAAAGTCATACTTTAATTAGTCTTAAGCATCTCTTAGCACAAACCCTAACCCAATCCACTGGACACTGAGACATTGGGCATGCATACTTTACGTAAAGATAGATTTCGGTTAAATCAATTATTTGTATTATAGAAAATTAGTTTACCTTAGCGACAATCCGTTGTTTAATCGCGCATGAGTCAGGATTGGTCCTTGCTATAGTCCGGCCATTAAACAACGACCTAAATTGTAATTTTATTAGTTTAAAACATGTCCTAGCTACTGCAGTCATAACTCTATTCACATATTTCTACTTAATGACTCTCATATTATTCATTCGCTATTTCCGTATGTATGACTAAATTTAAGGTAAAAGTTGAAAAATGAAGAATTGCGAATTCAACATTAAATCAGGCCGATGTTTAATTGTTTTTAACTGTGGTCGATATATAATTCGCATTTGAATGTGTTAATTATATATTCATGGGCAGTTTTTAGAGTTTAATTTTACAATAGTAATACCCAATGTTGTCATGCACGGCCGCAGCTCTGTAATATTCAGTCATTAAAATTCATTGTATTGCTCGATGTTGTCACTGATGACAATGGCACTCTAATCGTTGTTATGTTGTTTTCTACTGGACGATACACGAGTAACTTCGTATATTTCCTAGAACACTTGAAAATGTAAGATTAAAATATGTAGAAATGTGGTCACTTGAAGACTGATATTGTTACTAATATATATATATATATATATATATATATATATATATATATATATATATATATATATATATAATGTAAAATCCTACGATATTCATCAAAAGCGAATTAATCGAAAAAGTTTATCTAGAGTTTAATATTATGAACTCAGGAACTTTGATTTTTACTCTTGCTCTTGAGATTCTTAGCCTGCTTAACGCTGCTATGCTTTATTGAAGTTTTTTTCATGTTCTGGAAATGATTTGGTGGACAGCAACCCGGATTTTTTAGGTTTTACTGAAATTCAAGTGAAAACTGATTGAACTTTACTATGAATTCCATTTGCTGCTTTGAAAAAATAAATCAGGTGGCATAATTTCAACAATGCAGGATCTTAATATTTTAGCCAATATATTTTTCGTGTTAGTTTTTAGCTCATTTAAGCATTCTGTGTGTAAAATGTATTTGATGTCACTACTTAAATAATTATCTGTAATGAAAGTAATGTAATGAAAATGTAATGCAAGTAACTGTAATGAAAGTTTAATTTTAAGATACGTGAAACAGCGGTTTAAGCTACAAATATTATTTCATGTGAAACACTAGCATGGTATGCTTTTCTTTCAGGTACTAACATTAGATCAAAAATGTCCCTCCCGATCTCCTTCTTTCGTGTCTTGATTCATCGGCTGCACGTTAGGTTAAGATCGCTGCGCTTTCTGATAGTCCTAACTATTTTGGTGCTAAACATCATCTTCCTCTGCTCCCTTATAATTCGCGATAGAACATTTAACTCTGGATTAGAAGAAATATCAAATCAACCCGGATATAGAAACGTGGGTAAAGATTTGCCTCAACGGCGTTCAATAACTCTAGAAAATCTGGATGAAGCTGACGTAACTGTACGTGCCGATGTGTCGGAGGAAGCAACTCAGTGTGCCGGGTTGAACCTGCCTGTTCCTGATGTAAACATAGTAGAAACCCACAAATGGAAAAACGTTGCTAACGGCATGCGGGACGTACTGGTGTTTTCTGCATTCTATGATCCTAGAACTAGCCCCCAGATTATCAGGATTCTTGCACTCAGTGGGGGGTTTTTCGGTGGAAACGAGAGACCCGTAAAGTACTGCCAGGTTTGGTTTAGAGACAGGAAGCAGCCGCTGATAGTTACAGCTGAATATCTCATTGTGCCTGATACCCACAGCAGAAGGTTGCTTTATCTGTCTGTTCTACTTGTTGTAGTGTTATGAGTTTTCTAAAAATTAGGTGATATTTCTATTTTATAAAATTCTAAGATGGATTTGTACATATATATATGTATACATACGTAAATAAATACATATATATATATATACATGTATATATATATATATTTATATATATATATATATATATATATATATACATATAATTATATATATATACATGTATATATATATATATATATATATATATATATATATATATATATATATATATATATATATATATATATATATATATATATATATATATATATATATATATATATATATATATATATATATATTATACAGTATATATCTAGATAGGCCCATCATCCTATGTATATACTTGCATTTCTATATAGTCCCACATATGTAATGTATATATGGATTCTCATTACAATTTATGTATATTGGGATTATGTATATTAAGAATATGTACTTTTTTTCCTTCAACCTTTTGTTTGTTTTCCCTGTCAATAATAAATAATCAACAACAAATACAATAAAATGTATATGAAGTAAATTTTCATTTGGAATATGTATACATATTAAGAATATGTACAGTAGCAGTATGTATATTAGGATTCTTATTATAATTTACAAGTATGTGCCATGCATATATCTGGACTCCTGGAAATCTTTATTTGAAAATTATTATAAAAACATATTTTTTAATTTGCTACGATCTCGTTTCTATAAACCCTGAGATATATTTGATATTGAAAAAATAGATCTTAACTATATGTTAAATATATACCAAAAAGTTTAATATCAATGTTTTGAAAGTTTTACTTGGTCTGTTTCAGCTGTCTAGTCATTCTAAAGGTCAAATGGAAATTCATTTATCTTTCGCTAGGGCCTACTTTTCTGTGATATTTTTCATATCTAAAATTATATCTTTTATTAAGTGTTTTATAAAAAGCTGGTAAAGCTAATTAATCTTAACGTTAGTTTCCTCACTCGAAAGCGATGTCAGTGACGGACGTGCCCAGGATTTGAACCTCGCACATACTGATTCGCGGTCGAGTACCTTACCGACATTGCCACTGGCTCCAGCATGACAGCATGTTAACTATTTCTTAGAACGTTGATGTTGACTTTCAGCTATGCTGCATCTTTCTACAACTGCTACGCTGAGAGTTCTGATGGATCAGCGCCCTACGCAGTCTCTCTTGTCAGGCAACCGTGTGATGTTCCAAACAATCTCCTCAAAGTCATAGCCAATGACCGTGCCAGTCCACCTGACGTTGAATTTGCCATTTGTGTCACTCCAATAAACTTCAATTATGACAATGTGAATCAACTCGTTGAAATGATTGAAGTGAACAGACTATTCGGTGCTGATCGATTTACGTTCTATAACCACTCGATGGGCCCGCGTGTTGATAAATATCTGAGGAGTTACGTGGAAGAAGGTCTTGTTAGAGTGATACCGTGGCACTTACCTGTAGCCGCTGAAGTATGGCCGCCGGATCCTAAGATAGAACCGGAGGTGCACTATTTTGCTCAGCTGCTTGCGCTAAACGATTGCGTCTACAGGGAAATGTTCAGAGCAAAGTTCGTTGTGCTCACGGATCTCGACGAGGTTATAGTTCCTGCGCAGAGGTCGAGATGGCGCGAAGCTTTGCAGGACTCTTTAGTAGAGTGGAGTAGGATGCTAGGATTAAACAACGATAGAAGCAAGGCTGATAGTATTCTCCCTGCGGCTTTCATGTTCCGTAATGCTTTCTTCTACACTGATTGGCAGAATGATAAAATATATTCTGGCGATAAAGTTCTGTCTTTAAATCTGAGCACACTTCTCAAAACTGTTCGAGACAGTAATCTCAATCCTTATTACGACAGATCGAAGTGTATCGTTTGGACGAAAAGCGTTTCTATGGTCGCAGTGCATTATGTGATGGAATTTCTTAACCCATCTCGTATGATGCACGTGATGGTGGATGAAAAAGTTGCGTTGCTGCATCACTATAGACAACGGCTAGATGATGAAGTGAAGCCTCAGACCTTGGATAGGAGAATGCATAACTTCTCAACCAAGATCATAGGTGCTGTCAGTCGTAGGCACAATCAACTTGGTATTATCGAAATTTGAGCGAGTTTTTAAATGTTCGCGTGTTTTTAATAGTGCATTCCAATTATGTTAAATTATGCGTTTCTCTCCCTGTTTGATAAATGAATTGATATTTTAATTATGCAGAATATGTCATATTGGTCAATTGCTTTTTTATTGCCAAATGCTTTGAGTGTAACACAGCTTGCTGATGGTTGTACTAAGGTGAAATTGTTAACTCTATACCTAATTTTTTAAATCTACTTTAATAACTCTGTATACCAACGATTCTCAAACTAGGTATGTGTATACTAATAATAGGAGTATATCCTCAGAATGTCTCAATTGTTTACTATCAACTAATCAAATTAAGTCTTGTGTTTGTCTTCCTCATTTAATCATCTATTTTATATTTATGACTGTTCTTTACATATTTACATACATGTAGTATTATGTAAGTATTGATAAACTTTCTTATGCAGGTCATATGATAAATGCAATACAAAGATTTAACATCATCTTCACTTGAAACGATGTTAGGGACGTCCCAGGTGCAATATTCCTCTGCAAGCAGTGGATATGAGTTAGTGGTGCAATATTGTAACAGTTCGGTTTCTTTTAGTTTAGCCCAACTTTCGATTAGTAATTAAAATGTTCTTGTGGCTATAATGTTTAATTGAAATAACGTGTTAGCATTCAGTCATCATTTTTGATTTGCTAAACTTTATTAGGGCTTGAAATCAACATGTTCTATTCATGAACATATTCTAATCATGTGATGTTTTTTATTTTTGATAAAGTTAAGTAATGACTTAGTTCAGATCTCTTGTAATTTTTTATTGTGTAATTTTGCTATATTGTTTTAAGTATTTAATGTAATTTTGCTTTCTTTTAATGAATATGATCGGTAAAAATCGTAAGTGATCTTTTGATTCTGAACTAAAATTTTTTTATAGAGTGTATTTGTTGTAGAATGAATCTTTTAAAGATTTATTGTCTTTGCAATTCTGTAGTCTAGGCTTATGCAGTCATTCTGTTTTAACCGGCATTCCGGGTTTTTTTCTTCTTCTCAATTTGTTGTTGCTGTTGTTATTTTACCCTGATCATGATATTCTAATTTACCAGTATCTAATAGCTGTTATGTTTCTCTTCATATGCGAAAATTTAACTAGTCTAAAGGAGCAGTTCAGAATTGCTTGATCTGACTGCCCTTAAAGCATGCATTGTAAACATGTTTGTCTGTCAGGTTTCAATATGATTAACTTGTCAATTAGATAAGCTTCACATTGTGAAACATTCTACAATTAATTTCTAATCACTCCAGCAGTTTCTGTGTATTTACATACACTGTCTAACATTGTTAGAATATTCCTGAATGTATAGGGTGAACATATAAATAAGTGCATTTCTGATTTTTTTTCTACAGTGTGTGCACATAAATGGGTACATTTATCATTCTACTGGGTGTGCTCATAAATAAGTATATTTACCATTGTTCAAGGTGTACATATAGATGAGTACATTTATGATTGTACAGGGTGTGCACTTAAATTAGTACTTTTATGATTGTATAGGGTGTGGGCATAAATGAGTGCATTTACGATTGTACAGGGTTTGCACATAAATGTGAACATTGCCTATTGTACAGGGATTGCACATTAATGAGTACATGTGTGATTGTACAGGGAGTGCACATATATGAGAACATTTCTGATTGTACAGGATGTACACGTAAATGAGTACATTTCTGATTATACAGGGAGTGCACATAAATGAGTACTTATGTGTTAAAAATGAGTTCATTTCTGATTGTTAAGAGTATGCAAAAAATTACTATATTTTTAATTTATTTAGTATTTATTCTCATTTATAGCCACATATAGAATGATACGCAGATACAAGCACAGGAACAGTATGTAAAAATTACATCTGTAAGTGTGAAGCGGCAATAAAAATTGTCAATGGTGTGTACATGTAGAAGTATATTTTGAGAAAAATGAATGTGTTTCATATTTGAGTTGACTTGTAGAACGGAAGAAATAAGTTTTTGAATATTTTTCCCTCGGCTTACGACATCAAATTTTTTTTCTTTAGATTTACTTTATTACTTTTTATTTGTTATATTTACTTTATTGCTGATTTGTGTTGAGTAATCGTTCATGTTTTACATTGTTCTTAGTTCCTCTGATCATGATGATTTACATTTGTTTTGTTGTAAATTTATAATCAAAAAGTTGTTATAAATTTTATTAATTAATTCAGTAGTAATTCCATTCGCTGTGATTTCAAGTATAGTTTTCTTATTCTCTCTCTGTCTTTTTCTCTCTCTCTCTCTCTGCATCTATGTCTTTCTTTTTCTCTCTCTCTCTCTCTCTCTCTCTTCTCCTTGTTATTTAATCACAAAGCTATTGACTCTATTATTATTATTATTAACAACGAAAATCTGTATAGCTGTGTCATGGCCGAAATCGGTCATTGAGACTACTTTTCTGAAAGAGTTCAGTTATAAGAATAAAATAAATTAGAATTAAATTTAAATTTACTGTATGGATTGCAAACATAGTCTGTAGGCACTAGTTGAATCATAGTCATAGTCTCTACCTTTTGTATACTTCGACGAATCTATGTTTATCTCTGTACAATATGTAATGAAATGAAATAACCGTCACACATAGTGAGTGTCCAATGGTTAAGAGATTCCAACAAATTCGTATGGGTGGAACGTTTGGACATGAAGCCATGTGATTACTAGAAATATAGTTATTTAGAGTCAAGTGATTAATCGAACAAATTGCACAACATGTAATGAAATGAAATGAAAGTCTTATTTATGGTATAAATGCTTGATGTATATAGTCTGGCATGGCATACTCAGTGGGCCAGTTTTAAGTGCTGCGCAAGCGCAAATTATTTACACTTTTGTATTTGCTTTGTTTTATTGAACTGACAATTTAATGTATTTGTGTGTAATATGTTATATCACTGTTTTGAATTGAATTACAGAAGTTTAATTGCTTTTGCCTGACGTTTGGTAAAAAAATACTTAGAGTTCTAAACTTTATTGTAATTCTTACTCCTAATATCTATACTTTCTTTGCATGGACGATATGTTAGAGCCGTTGGGCCTGTACGTCCTTTTTCACGTCCTTTTTTCATAATGTTTGGAGCCAGTGGCGATGTCGGTAAGATACTGGACCGCGGTTCAGTATGTGCGGGGTTCGAATCCTGGGCTCGCCCGTCACTGACATCGCTTTCGAGTGAAGAAACTGTTGTTAATATTAGCTTTTTATAATGTATTATGTTTTTTGTGATTTCGTGAAAATGAAATATATCTATCTATCATAAACGAGCTGATTACTAGCAGAGTTGCTGCTATACTTTTCTAAGATGAAAGCTGTAATAAACTAATCTTTGTAACGGTAGCCCGAGCGTGCCGAGTCGTCTTGAAGAGAAGTCTTGTAATATTTATTCTTGACGTTGACTGCACAATAATCTAACTGAATACAAAGATTTCTATGCTATATGAACTTCAGTGATATCTTCTTCTTTCAGAAATGTTGAACTCTGAAACTCATATAATGTAGGCAAATTTATGTAAGAAGATCTTGAGAAAAATGAGAGTTATGAAATAAGTGCAAATATAATGTCGAGTAGAAGTTACCTTTCTAGTTAAAATTCACCGTTTGTTAACAAAAGTTTATACTTTTAGTTTAATGTTATATTCTTTAAAACACTTTTTAAAATTACTTTTTGAAAGTGTCTGATATATCTCAACACTTAATTGGACCAAAGCATAATGAATTTCAAAGATTTTATTTTATTTTGGTCTAATACATCATTACATACATCAAGGTCATTATTTGAATCCAGTAAAACTTATCGTTCATCAGGGAATAATTATACTTTTCTTTTATGTAATTATACTTTCATAATTAATTTTACACAATTATAAATTAAAGCTATCACGTATGCATATGTTACGCCCAGTAGTGTTCCACTTAATTAGACATAATTCATCCTGCATTGTCGGGATCAAACTTGATGACATTATTTATTTTTTATTGGTTTAACGTCAAGGTCGGAAGTCCAAAGAGCTACACTTGACATAAGGTAACTTTATTTATAATAGTGGTAACTTGTATATAGCTACACAGTGTCGGCAGTTTGGCCTATACAGCTACCCAGTGTCAGCTGTTAGGCCTATACAGTTACGAGTGTCAGCTGTTAGGCCTATACAGCTACCCAGTGTCAGCTGTTAGGCCTATACAGCTACCCTGTGTCAACTGTTAGGCCTATACAGCTACCCCGTGTCAGCAGTTAGGCCTATGCAACTACCCAGTGTCAGCTGTTAGGTCTATACAGCTACCCAGTGTCAGCTGTTAGGCCTATACAGTTACCCAGTGTCAGCTGTTAGGCCTATGCAGTTACCCAGTATCAGCTGTTAGGCCTATACAGCTACCCAGTGTCAGCTGTTAGGCCTATACAGCTACCCAGTGTCAGCTGTTAGGCCTATACAGCTACGCAGCATCAGCAGTTAAAGTCCTATACGGTGACGTAGTACCAACTCTAGGCCTTACATCTATACGTTACGCAAACTGTTGGGCCTATACAGCTGGCCATGTGGTGTCAACAGTTAGGTCTTAGCTACGCAGGGTTGGACTTGTTTAATTTTTCCAAGGGATTGGTTGGGGGAGAAGTCAGACTTGCCAGAGAGATAGGGTCATCAGGGCTTGATCATATAGGGGGGGTGTTTTAACACTGGGAGTTAAAACTTTTGTAAGGTGAATCACACATGTGCCAAGGGAGTCGAATGCCAAATCTCCCTCCAGCAAATCTAACGTCCCTGACACTCTCTATCGGTAATTAAGTGCATACATGCAGCTAAGCATTGTCTGCTGCTAGGCCATCGGCTGCGCATTTAAGCTGCTGAGTTAGACTGACTATACATGTAGATAGAGCAAGGCAGCTGTCATACAAGCTGATTGCGAAACGAAACTAAACCTGACCGTTGGCATCTATGAAAATTGCGGTTGAGTGTAACAGGCCCTACAAGTTATTATATAGTATACATGTAGTAACAACTTCAAAAATCGTTCTGAATAAATCGTGAACAAAGTGACTATATTATCTTGCTTTGATAGATATGAAAGCGATAAAATTAGCAGATTTGTGTAATTCGGGCCTAAGACCTAAATAAATTTTGGTATTATTAGTCATCCTAGTATAGATTTTAGATCATTATTGTGGTGTCATATTGATCGCATTATACAAACTATTAGAACTTATTTTAATGGACGGATATAGGCCTATAGAGAATGTATATTTGATCATTTAAATAACTTTAATCAGACGTTGTAGAATAGGCCTATGCTTAAACTCAGCTCACTGATATAGGCCCTATAGGTATAGCCTAATATTACTGGTGACCTACTCGCAGCTAGCAGTTAGGGGCTTGTACGAGCAAAATCACCCTAGTTAAGTCAGCAGGCATTAAGTACTTTATTCTTTACTTTAAGAACTTAATAGGCCTATAGTATTGCTGTCTAATGACAATTTTTATTATTGTATTTGGTATGCCCGTAGGTTCCATGTAATGTCCTGTTGAATCCTGAAGGTCCTATGTAGAATACGTGTTATGACATCAATGAGATCATTCAAAAGGTGAAATGGAAGGAAAAAGAGGCAGAACCGGCGGAGATTATGTAAGTTAGATGATTGATTTAAAGAGCCACTCATATGTGGAAATGAATAGGAATTCGGAAGACAGAGAAGAGTGGAGGCGTTGTGTACCATGGATCTGCCAGTAGGCAGTGCATTATAAGAGAGAGAGAGAGAGATATATATATATATAGATAGAGCGAGAGAGAGTGAGAGAGAGATCATATTAGTATTCAACTATCATGAGGTGTGTAATTCTCATATTCTATTATTGCTTAGTGTTTGTAATGCATTTATAATCAATATTTAAGTCTCTGTTTTAGCTAGTAAGTTTGGAACCCTCGTAGTATTAAACAAAATACTAAGTAGGCCTATATACTATTTTTATGATTGTTCATGTAGATTGCGTTTCGGGAGTTCTTTTAGTTTCATCCACAATCACAATAATTTTCTGTTGTTCTGTCATATGGACCTGTATATGTGTCTGAAAAAAATTACTTGATTTGATATTCGTGAAAGACATTATGTGGTCGTCGTAATAAATAAGTCGTAATAAATTATTATGCTTCTATGCAAAGTTTGGCCTATATGGTGTTGCCTGTTTCTCATATTTATCCAAAAGATCGCTCTTTCGCCCTTAACTCGGATAACAAGATTTATTTTATCAACTAATTGAATATTTAACATTTAAACACTAGTATGAAGACTTTAAAAAATTAACGTTCATGTGTAGTTTATGCAATTTATTTTGATCAATACATTATTTCCGATGATATTTCAGTTGATATCAAGAATCAGATTTTCGACTTCTTGTGTTTTACTAGCTATTAGGAATAAAAAGATGGCGAATGTTGACGACGAATTGGCAGAATTCTGTAAACTGATGGTCGATATTAAACGGTACCCAATGCAGCGCTCATTCGTGACAGGAAGCTACGTCGAGGTGAATGGCAGTGAAAATTGTCTGCATGTATTTGGCGCGGCAGATTCGACGGATGTTGATATTATGATTTTGAAACGAAACTGTAACGTTTTCTGTCCCGATGAAGTCATACCAACTGAGTTTCGTGGCACTGTTATATTCTACTCAACGGAGGGCCGACATCCTGGGTACGTTCTATTGGTAGAATCAAGTAACTGCAACGAAGTAGTTGGCTTCCGACAGGGTTTTATGCTGACACCAAATGCTGAGTTCGGATTATCAAGACACGGTCCGGCTCGTACTGAAATCCATAGAGATGAAGTATCAAGACGTTTAAATATATCATCGGAACATGATTCGAATAGGAATTTAGTTACGAGCAAAGACTATGTTTATGCTTTTCATAGTTACAGTTGGCCTCGAGAAGCATTCGAGTGGATTGAAAGACAAAGAGGCGGACCCCTTTCACAGGAAGTTATTAGACGTGTAGTCGGCTACGGCTGTGATTTTGTCTGCGTTTCGCACAAGGGGTATGTAGAGAGAGAAAGAGATCATGAATGGAGATTTTCGTTCTCTGTGGCTGAATTGCTACTGATCAAGAGTTGGTCCACTGAACAGAGAGCAATGTACAGAGTATTGAGGGTTATACACAAATTGAATCACACTATCGGGCGTGAGTCAATGTTGTGCACGTACCACTACAAAGCTCTAATGCTCTGGGCCGTGGAAACAAAGCCAAACAGTTTCTGGAACCCAACCAACTTACCACTATCTTTAATTTCTCTGCTGGAAGAAATGATTAGCTACCTAAAGTTGAAAAGTTTGCCTCACTATTTCATTCCCACGAACAATCTCTTCGATCATTTCTTTTACGAAGATCTTTCAAAAGAAATTGAGATTCTAGCCGAAGTATGTGAGAAAGTGTGTTTAACATGTGAAATTCTATGGCTTTGCTTGAATGAAGAAATCTTTATTTCCAATTGTAGGACATTTGTCACTGCACCAGGTCAACTTTCCAACAGCCTACTATTGTATTCCACTCTAAAAAGTGATCAAAGTATTTACTCGGAAATATCTGGCGGCGGAATTCGAAATAAAATCTACGAACTTTCACGGCGTGAACTGAATTCTGTCTTTCGACTGATAAATGAACCGTTTTTGCAAAATTCTTTAAACAATGTACGAATGAGTTTCAGCTGCGTAAACAACGAAACTATCTCATCTGAAATACTTAGCGTCGCTGTTTCGGCGAGCAAAGATGACTCCGAGCATAACATGGTAGACTGCTTTAAAGAACTAGACGAAGTCGAAGAAACAGTTGTGAACTTATATCAGGAATTGGGTTTCGCTGACTGCGACACATGGCTAGGATATTGTCAGTCTCTTCTAACAGCATCAACTAAGCACCGCGATTCACCTTCATATGTAGGGCAAAGGAAACTGCAGTTGTACTCAAGATTAGACCACCTGGCGGTTCAGAACCTTAATCAAGAAAATCAAACAGGAACTAGATACGAAGATTTGAGTAATGTGACTATTTCATTGAGTTTCTTATGTCCTGTAAGAACTTTATTGGACAATAAATTCATGTACTTAACTTACTCGCCGGAGAGGTCACCCTCTGTACCGATATATTGGTTTATCAGCAAAGTATACACGGCTAATCACTACTACACACTCCTATCTGATCCTTCCAAAGCCAGAGAAATATGTGACCAGATAATCAGTGTTTACCATTCATCGGAAGGAAACAGATTTTTTGCAGAAGATGGATTTCATTTTCTACTTTCAACAAAATGGCTTCGTATCTATGACAGAGAGCTACAAGTGATGATTGGTTTAGTGGCCCTATGCAAGTTTGTGATAAATGGACCTGACAATCGATATATTCATCTTCCTATCTGTCCAATTCAATACGCTCTATATATTAGATTTCGATGTGTCCAGGATTTAGAAGAATTGCTGGGAGCGAATGCAGAGAGAGCCCTGCTGGATTTTAAACATCATTATACTAATATCTGCCATGACTCGAAAATTTTCAGCAGCTACACTACGACAGCACTTGTTGGTGCCAGCTGGCTGCATGCATTGTCCTTCGTATGGAAATAGGAATGACTATGCATGTTTTCCTACAGGAAGAAAATCTACGATTACAAACTATCGGATGCAAGGCCCAGTTTCACATTACTGCTCAAATGAGACATTCGCTGTTTTCGAAGAGATGCAGAACTCTCTTAGTTAAGCTAGATCAGGCCTAAATAGGCCTATTTAGTAAATCTACTCAGTGCTGCCAAATTAAATATGCACAAATATAAGAATTTAAATAATTTAAATAATTTAAAGAATTTAAAATTGAGTACATTAGCCTATGGACTTTTACATTTTTACGTGGATGGACGCATGTTGGACCCGTTAAATTATGCGTGACTTAAGGAAAAAGGTCTAAAATAATTGTATAGAACTATACGTAGTGTATATGAGTGTTTGAATGATACTAATTTCCTCTGAGGCTATTCTACATTTCTAACAGTTCTCTGCGTTGTTATTGTAGAATAAATGGATAGAATAAGTAGGAAATAGGCCTCAACGCAAAGTTGCTATGAGTTACTGAGTCAGAACTTGTAGAGTCAGAGCTACCAGTGAAACCTATTGAAGTGTTTGAACAACTCATCGACTGTTGCTCCCTGCAGTGCACTGCTGATTTAAATCATCGCCATACAGATGGCGCGATGGCCGTGATCGTATAGTGGTTAGTACTTCTCGTTGTGGCCGAGACAACCCAGGTTCGAATCCTGGTCACGGCAGAGTTTACGCTCTGATACGGCAAGCCATTTTTTTCTCCTAAACTTTGAAATAATTTATTTTAACTTCTAAATACTTTTAAATTAACTAAATAATTTTTAAATTAACTTTAAATAAAAAATTAATGAGGAAAGGTTTGTGAAGAGACGGCCAACTGTTCTATCATTTTCTCTTTCGCTTACTTTCTCTCTCTCTCTCTCCTTTCTCTCTCTTCCTGTTCCTCTTTATCCCCCACTCGCACTTTCTCTCCTCTCTCTCACTCTCTCTGTAGGTCTACGCACTGAAGGTTTGATTACACGATCTAGAATGAGCAATTATAGCAGTTATAATTATAAAATCCCAACACTAAGGCTATGTGCATCAGCTTTGTCTATAGCAATTCAGTTATAAAATCTCAATAGGCCTACATAGCAATTATAAAATTCCAATTGTTCGCATAGACGAGAGTTCTAAGGAGGTTTTTTTTTAAATTTTGACCTTCTGTGATATAGTTCATCAAAGCAATAACAACAACAACACAATAAAAGTGCTACCGTTGTCTATGACAACATTGATCACTATGAAAACCAATAAATTCCAATCGATGAGCATAAGATGAAATAAACGGTGCGAACCAAAATCTAAAAGAATGGCTTGCCGCATCAGAGCTTAAACTCTGCCGTGACCAGGATTCGAACCTGGGTTGTCTCGGCCACAACGAGAAGTACTAACCACTATACGATCACGGCCATCGCGCCATCTGTATGGCGATGATTTAAATCAGCAGTGCACTGCAGGGAGCTAACACTGGATGAGAGTGGTGCAAGATAAGAGCTGATTGAGTTTAGATAATAGTATTTCTAACAAAATAGTTGTGATGCTGCCGTTTGAAACAAAATAGTTTTAATACCAGCGTTCCTAACAAAATAGTTTTGATACTAGCGTTCCTAACAGAATAGTTTTGATACTAACGTTCCTAATTAAATAGTTTTGATACTAGCGTTCCTAACAAAATAGTTTTGACACTAGCGTTAGTAACAAAATAGTTTTGAAACGTTGGTAGGCTACAAATAATTCATACTAAAAATTAATTATTAAAGAATTCTAATTTTACAATTGAGAGATAGAGAAAGACAGAGAGAGAGAGAGAGAGCGAGCGAGGGAGAGAAAGAGAGAGAGAGAGAGAAAGAGAGAGAAAGAGAGAGATAGAGAAAAGAAGATAAAGAGAGAAAGAAAGAGAGAAAGAGAGAGAGAGAGAGAGTGAAAAGAGAGAGAGAGAGAGAGAGAGAGAGAGAGAGAAAGAGAAGACAGAGAGAAACAGAAGAGATAGAGAGAGAGAGAGGGGGCCGGGGAGGTCTTGTTGCCTTTCTGCACTATTTTATTTATGTTTCATTGGGCCGCTAGATCACAAAAGTTTTTCAAAATATATCTTTATCATTTTTAGAACTTCATAATATTATGTTATTGATTTGTCCTGGACACTGAATAATATAGACCTGCACGTATCGTAAGAGGAGACTAAAAGAACCTGAGGAAGGCAAAGGCAAACCACCTCGGAGATCATACTTTTTACGAGCTAGTGCCTATAGGCTACATAAGATGCAAATATAGCAAATTTTTGTGATGGTACTTTAACTGGTTGTTCTGTGGAGTACTCTATATAAGTCTGGAAAGACTCTGAGTATGAATATGTACATTAATTGGATCTGCAACTTGTCAGAACAATAGAGAAATAATTTGTTTCTCAAAATCATCAATTAGCATCATAAATCATTAATTTATAATTTAAGCTACGCATTTTATGCTTAGAGTTTTAAACTATTCGGTTTTAAAATAGAATTCCTAACACATATATATATTTCCCAGGATTTTACAATGCGAATGAAGATTTTTACAATGTGAATTAGCATTTTTCACAATTTTTGTCAACAATTGAACTACTACAATTCATTTATATATCGCGTGATGAGGAAAAGTTTCGAATTTCTCCAGATGATTGAGAGGAAAGTGAGGAACTGGAAAGTAGAATGGGGTCGAGACCCGGAAGCACTGATACTAGATTTACCAACAAATTTTAGATTCAGGAATTTAGACTTTACAATTTTTGTTTTCTTAGGAAAAGAAGAAATTTTAACTTGAACGTGAAACAGTCAACAATGACGACTTTAGCCCAGTGGATAAAGAATTATCGAGCTTAGCTACCTGAATGAGGATTCCTGTGTTCAAATTCTAAATCACATTATTCTAAATTCTAAATTCTAGATTACATAATATGTGCATGTATGCCTATTGCCTACATAACGATGTCATTACATTATACACTGAATGTCTCGGTGGCTCAGTGTGTAAGCGCGTTAGGAAATGAAATGAAGTTTTAAGTGGTTGTTACTGAGGTCTAGGGATCAACTCCCGATAGAGCTGATCAGAGAGTAAAATCTCAGACATAAACAACGGTACACCTGACGTAGGCCTATTGAAGGGAAGCACTTTGGGCTTCTGATCCTGACGCATATATTAGACATATTTATTATTTAAATAAATTTATTTATTTATTTAATTTTTGCTCTTCGTATGCCCTGACCATATATATATATATATATATATATATATATATATATATATATATATATACACAGTATATATATATATTTATTTATATTTTATATATATATATATATATATATATAATTTTCTGTGTTGTGTTTGGGATTCCTGTGTTGTATCCTGGACGCTGAAGAATAGACCAACCGTAAACTGTAATTAGTATGAAGAAATAACGATACACAAAACAATAAACGAAATACTGGACGTCAAAGTGTATCATACCAGTTGTATCATACCAGTTGCATCATACCAGTTGTATCATACCAGTTGTATCATAGCAGTTGTATCATACCAGTTGTATCATACAAGTTGTATCACTACGCAATGAGCTGTCAACCAAGTCATACATAAAACTGAAGAAACTCACCAGAGATGTCGTCTAATCAGACAGAAGATCTACATATCGATCTCTAAGGAGAAATTCTAACGAACATTTTTAACCCCCTCCCCCCCCCCTTACAGGTTGACAAGCCTTAGAAACGTCTTTTGCAATCCCTCTCATTCTCTCACTAGTGGTTTGCCTAATGGCTGGTCCAAGGTACTGCACAGTCATATTAGGTGTTTACTTTCACGCTCCATACAAAGCACTCCTTCGATCAACATGTTAATCCCTTCACACCCTTATCTATGCATTATGTAACTTATAGCTTGGGAAAAATATGGTTTGTGAGGTGGTTTCCCGTTGCCTTCCTCACTTCTTGTCCAGTCGTCACTTACGACAAGTGCAGTCAACGGTTGTTCTATTCTTCGGTGTTCCGGATATAGCACGTGATAATATGCAGATAAAATGCGTCTGGTCTATTAATATTTTTTTAAATTAGCGCAGTAGAGTTTCCTTTCTTTTGGTTGTTGTTTCTGCAGTTTTCGTTATTTGCTCTTTTTTCTCTCCTTGGTTATTAGGACTAGTAATCGTTGCCTTTTGTTGGCGCTTCAATAGCAGCCGGCGCGGATTTAAGATTAACCTCCCACACCCGGCCTAGTCGCAAAAACTTTGGGATTGGCCGGACGAAAACTGCTTAAATCTCAAGACTCAAGAGTTAAGTAGATAACGAATAAGGTTATCACAACTGATGTCCTACTGAATCAAGTTCTGTGTTGAGATTGACTGTAGTCACATGGCGAAACTTTAAAATCATTCGATGGATATCTCACTAGGTGTTTGAGAACGGAGGCAAACGGATAGTTTCAATAATGCATCAGCAAATTGACGAAATAATAAAGAGATTGCAGCTATTATTAGACTACTAGTTATTATAGAATAGTTACCGTGCCAGCAAACTATAATCGACATGCATACACTTTGGAAATCTTCGAGATTTTTAGATTCTAAGGAGATGCACTCGATGATTAGGCTTCCACTGATCTCGAGAGAGTTCTGAGTTTGATCGACTGGAAGTCTTAGAGACTCTCGTGGGTGTAAAACAGTAAAAGTGACCGAAACGAAAGACTCTGAGATTTATTGCTTGTCAGTTGTCTAGCAAATAATTAGTGTCGACAAGTAAGTTCAGTTAGGCATCCAGAATCCGAAACTGTTGCACTTTTAGAAGTTTGATTTTCGTGTGAACGGAAGAAACAAAAACCACTAAATATTTAGGCCTTCTTTTTAAGAACTGAAGTCACTAATTGAGGACGCACGCTTCGAACAGTTTACTAGCGCCATTGACGTCCTAGAAACAGTTGAAGAAAATCTGAAATATTCCTGGGAATAATGATAATAATTACAACAATTAGGGTGCAACAGTCATCAATGACAACATCGAGCACTATGAACATCGGAATAGAATAGAACGAATACTATTTTGTACATTATAACCTACAATGTAGGCCTAATACAAAAATCTAATGCTAATTCTAATACTAATAGGCTACGTTTGGCTTTATAGATTTACTGTTATTATTGTATTAATGTTAATACTAGTAAATCTCAATTAAGAAGTTCTTATTTACTACTAAACGATACTAATTAATATCAATAAATTAGTCAATGTGATGTAAAAAATGTCAAAAATGTCAATGTAAAAAATGTCAATGTCAAAAATGTCAATGTAAAAAATGTCAATGTAAAAAAGTCAATGTGGATTTAGGTCAGATTCTTCATCTAAATGGAGTGTCACTGAATATTTGAACTAGTCATTTAGGCTGGTATTATTTACTACTGAAAGACTACTGAAAGTGTTGTAAAAAGTACTCGGCAAACTACTTTAAGTAGGCTAAAAGTAAAAGTAAATGGTTAGTGAAAGTAAAAGTAAAAGTAAACAGTACTTAATCAGAATTTTACTTAAGTAAAAAGTAAAAAATACTCGACAAAAAAGTAGTAGGGGAGAGCGGGGCAAGTTGATACGAGGGTAGGTTGATATAAGTGGCATAAAAGTGCCAGTTTTAATTTCTTTTCAACAGGAGGCCGACTACATGTAGTCCCAGTAGTTCTACTTCTTCTCACATTTCCGTCAGATAATGAAATAAGATGTTTAGCTAATAATAGCAGAAAATTGTTTTAATTCACTCATCTTAAATAATCAGGGATGTTTTCATAAGCTTGTGTAATCAATACGTTAAGCAAAATTATTACTATTTTTATATTAAAGTAGCCTAGTTATACAGTGAATTGACTATGCTGTTACCATTATTCTACTAATAAACGCCAATTTGCTATTAAATTCTTTTGTTTTACGAGTGTGGATGGGGCTAGTTGATATATCGTGCGTGGGGCAGGTTGATACATGTATCAACATGCCACTTTTAAATAGAAAAACAAGAAAAAAGTTGATAAAGTTATTGAGTGTTAAATGTGAGCACATTATGCTTGTACGAATAAAAATCAGCGCTTCATTTGTCTAAATTGCAACTTTTATGATGATATATAGCTATAGAATTTTATATAAAAAATTCACGATGACAAATTCATTCATATGTGGTAACACGTAGATGTACGGGATGAGAAAAAATCCATAGATTTAAGCAGTTTTCTCTAACTACTGACTTTTCTGAATAATATAAAGCTTTAAGTATCACTATCTTGCAACAATTCAATCAGCTAATGGTGTGTGTATCAACTTGCCCCTCGTCAGTATCAACTTACCCCGCTAATGGGCAGGATGATACAATTTGGGTTATGGTAGTTGAAGTCAATTTACTGGTAGTTGTTTATTTGTATCAGAACGGTTATGCATTGGAAATATCACTGAAATATGTTGCTAAAATAATATGTACATTTGATTGTTTGTGTCCTCATACATTTTAGTAATACTGGCAAAAAGTTACAATTGTATCAACTTGCCCCGCTTTCCTCTACTTTTGAGTAAAAAGTAAAAGTACTCATATTTTTTAATTAAAGAAAAAAAATAAACATTGAAGAATCGTTTTAAACGTTCTCAAATTAGTTTCAAATTAATTGATGTAATTCTAATTAAAAACGAAGCTGAAAAATAAAGGCTAATGAAAATTTAAGTTCAGGTCTAAATTTTCTGAACTAGAACAATGGTCGATACACATGCACACGCTTCTCTAGAATTAAGAAATAATCAATCCATAAATTAATAAAATAATCCCGTCGAAACCGTCGATCATTCATTTTTCACAGTTCCAGCATAATTTGTATGCTAAAATTGAATCGGTTTCAATCCAAAATGAACATCCAAAAAGGTTCTCGCTTTATTTCCGATGATATTTTTTTTAATTACGTACAAATTTTGTACTTCCTCGTGACGTCAAACAAACCAAAAGTGAACACTGTATAAAGAATTTCGCCCCAACCCCCTTAAAAATTACCTGGATCCGCCCCTGTGAATATGAAAGATTAAATAGAGCTAAATAACAAACCTCAAAATGCTTCTTTAAATTTGATGAACTGTTGTAGAAGGTTCTGATTGAAGTATTACATTGTAGACATTTAAAGCGATAAACTTTTCCTTCACATTTGATCAATTCAAATATGGATGACAAATACACAGCTTAGGATGCTCTTCTATAATTAATTGTAATTAAAGAATAGAAGACTGCTAAAAAATCTCAAGGGTCGCCACCTGAAAGGAAAAATTAGATGTCGTTGGGGTAAGCAGTTTGGGAACCACTGATCTACACTATGAGAATAAATTTCAAAGCTTAATTATTGAAATGAATTAGGCCAATGTACGTTAAGCCTAGACCGATATCAAAACGTTTGATCTACGTCATACAGCTGTTACTAAAGCTAAATTAAAAGCAGATGGCCCATGATATTTTGTTCTGTATTAATAATTTGGCGATTGACATATCCATAGTTTTTCAAATGTAATGCGACTTTTTTACTTCCATGGATGCAAAGTAAAAGTAAAAAGTACTACAAAAATTACTTCTTTACAAGTAAAAAGTACCCAGGCAAAATGAGTACTTCGTTACAAGTAAAAGTATCGGTTGAGTACTTTTTACTTGCAACGAGGCAGTTTAGACCATTTTCCGTATAACCAGTCCAGCGAATGTCCGAGATTTGACTCTTAGATCAGCGCCGCCGGGATTCGAAACCATGATGGTTCAATTCACCTCAGAATCTGTCATCTATAACTTCATGACGTTACCCCTACATTATTAAGACATTCTATAGGGGCCTATAAAGGAGCCCCTATTCTAGAGGGGCCTATAGAATAGGCGAATGCAAGCCACATTATACTGTAGGATTACCACGGATATTTGCCTATCAGTTAGCATTCCGCTCTGACACAACAATTGGATTCCTTTAGTCCGAAGGGATCAGAGCACCGGATATCTACTTGTCTAATCTAACGATCACATTGATCATGGATTAGCCGTCACTGCGAGTCCCAATAGGACTTCCTGGATTAGAAAGCGAAGCGGCACTCACTAACGTATTCATACACGAGTAGTGTCATAGTTTGGAATCATTCTCTGTAACTCTGAGCTGTGCAGTTGTATCCAATTGTCAAATTTATAGATATAAATATTACAGCGAAGTCGTTACATGCGTTAAACACACTGTATTTCATTATGTAAAATATTATGCGTAATTGTTTCATATGTTAAAAAGAGATGGGAATAAAACTGGCTCAGAAGGTAAGTGACAATTGTTTATTTCAAATGCGCAAAACAACAACTCTTTTGATTTTTCGATATTTTTCTGTTTCCTGTTTGTCGATTTAATAATTTTAAAAATTCAAAAGACGCGGATAGTTATACAGCTCTGATAACATTGTAGTTACAGTTCTGATACAACGACAAAGTTAAAATTTATATTATGCAGAGCTGCTAGTTTGAGTTTGAGAACGGAGCATTTTAATTAATTATTACTGCCTAATTTTAAGGAGTTTGATAGAATTCGTTAATATATTCTTGAGTTTTATGCAGCTTGAGTGCAGTTTAATACATATGCATATACATGTGGCTGGAACAAGTGGCGATGTCGGTAAGATACTCGACCGCGGATCAGTATGTGCGGGGTTCAAATCCTGGGCTTGCGCGTCACTGACATCGCTTTCGAGTGAGGAAACTGACGTTAACATTAGCTTTTTATTGTAATTTTTATGTAGGTTAAGTTAAATATTTTTCTGCGTTTACTATGCAACTGTTGACGACTTGAACTTCCAGTATTAATAGGATTAAAAGTAAAGGGTGTTTAATAAAATATATCAGAGACATCTTTCTTGATTCATAGCTAGCAAGTAAAGCTAAAGCTGGTAAAGCTAAGGTTAATGTCAGGTTCCTCACTCGAAAGCGATGTCAGCGACGGGCGAGCACAGGATTTGAACCTGGCACAAACTGATCCGCGATCCAGTATCTTACCGACGTCGCTACTGTCTCCAGCAAGGCATCACTCACGTGACAGTAGTAAGCATTACGGTGATGATACACCCATTAGGTATACAAATGGATCTTAAGACATTCGCTCAATTCTACAGTAATATTCTGTAGCAGTCACCCGCCACATACCAATGTTAATAACCACAAGTTGTCCACAACTAACGTTACAAAAGTATATTTGCCTGTGTGTTAATAATCACATATGCATTGACATTAAATTTACATCAACTGAGACAGTCATCATTAGGCCCGAAAAATGATTGTTAGACTGCCGACGGCTGTAACCAGTAGCTCCATGTGTGATAAAGTGCACTTTCGACTTTAGAAATGAAATCTATAAAAGTACTTTATTGCAGAATTCCCCAAGAAAATGGTATATAGCAACGAGAATAAGTACTGCTAGATGATTTAAAGTTAGACTCATATGCACACAAGAAGCAGAAACGGAAGATAGAGAATAATGAAGGCGTTATATACATGTACATTGGACCTGCCAGTAGGCAGTGCACTGAGAGAGAGAGAGAGAGAGAGAGAGAGGAAAGCACTTTATGGGCTAAAACCTGACAGAGAATTAGCTGAATTTAATTTCTATGGCTTGATTTCATATATTCTCAGATGAGCTTTCATCTCTTCAAACATTTTTTTAAGTCACAGTTACTGCAAATTCATCTTGAAAGGATGTTATTTAATAGAGTAATGACTAAGTTAAATAGCGAGAGTATGCCTAACTGTGTAAGTAATTTGCAGATTAAAGTTGTAATAATTTTAACTTAACAAGGATCGAATTTATTGAGTTAGTAACTTTTTAATTTCTGTCTCAGTTAATGCACAGTGCACAGCTTAATTTCTAACTAACCAGATGATAAATTGAAGAAAAAAGTTTAAGTACATAGAAAATAGTTTGAAACATTTAAATCTAAAATAGTTTAAACAGAAAAATGTTTATAGAACAATTCAGTTTCAGTCTAGTTGCATTGTTGCCATATGTATACTGAAAACGTTACTAGAAAATGCCTTTAAATTTAGTTTCATATCTGCACTGGCATTGAAGTTTTATTTCTTTTTTTTTACTTTCTAAAACTGTGTGCACTGAGCTGGGTAATATTAATATAGAAACTAACCCTAGATAAAGTTATCAGGTACTCCATTTTTAAAAGTGTAGAAATCATTTAATCCGCTACTTTGGACTGACTTTCTGGATTTTGGAATTGCGCCATTTTTGGACCTTCTTTTTGCTCGCAGGCTTGATGTGTCTCAATAATGCTCGATGTTGTCATTGATGACTGTAGCACTCTAATTGTTGTTATTGTTGTTATTATTAATGTAGTAATCGATCTATAGAATAAACATGAAAATGGTGAATTAGGTTCGTTACATTTCAGAATAGGCTCATATTTAGTTTTCGTAAGAATTAGGCTACGTTAGAAATACTGTCAAAACTTTCTTTCATTTTGTATTTTTTCACTAAGAACTTGACAGCATTTAGGCCACGTTCAATCGTTGCGAGTTGCATAATCTAGAACTTTTCACTTAGAATTTTATTATTTCCCCACGCCTGCTAACAAAACAGTTTCCTAAAAGAGATTGATTATTGCTAAGTCTCTTTGATCTCAAGAATCTCAGCTACTAATCCCTCAACTTCTAAGTTATCGCCTGAAATTAGAATGAGCTTTGTATGCGATTACTTTGACATTAAATTATTTTTACATTATTTTTAGTTTCCGGTAAAAAGTAAATTTGAAATTTTGCCAATAATTTCTTTCATTTTGTATTTTTACCACTAAAGCTTGATTATATCTTGACCAAGCTCTATCAGTGTTATTACATTAAAATAAAACTTTGTTCTGTTTAAAATGAAACATTTAGTACAAAAGCTAATAGATTTAAAGTTATATTTAAATTATTATAAAAGCTAATAGATATGGCTACGATGTTACAAATTTTAGGCTTTTAATAAAATTATAGTGATTTTCAAATATTTACAAAATCAACACCTTGGATTATCTTCTCTGATTAATGGACTGCACAGTTTTTGATCACGCTTTCTCTTTGGTCAGTACATTTGCTGCTGGGTTCAGGTGTCTGCTTTATTTATCAGTTCTGCCTGGGATGTACCTGATATAGCCTATATATTGCATTGTATTTCATTTCAATGCACTGTATTGTATTTTGTTGCATTGCATTGCATGTCATTGCATTGAATTGCATTGTATTGTATTGTGTTGCATTATATTGTGTTGCATTATATTGTATTGTATTGCATTGCATTGTATTGTACTGTGTTGCATTGCATTGTATTGCATTGTATCATATTGTTGGCCAATTATATTGGGCGTGTTCTAGTTTGTAAAACCATTTCTATAGAAGTAGAAGACCACGAATGTTAAACAAAATATAAATATAAGGTGAACAATAATTATGATATAAAATATTCAGGTCAAAATTAATTGAAAGTTATTTGTCCAATACCCAAGTGCACTCGCTTTTGCAGCAGTTAATAATTTACTCGAAAATCACTGGACGGAACTGCTTTGAAAATCTAATCTTAGATCTGAACTGTCTTGCTTGAATGTAGCCTCAAATTCTCTCAGATTTGATTAAAATATGTTGAAACCTCGCTTGCTCCGTCATCCTACATCCTGATTCCATGTCGGCTTTACTTCTTCTCGATTCCTGTTCTCTCTCTCTCCTATCTCTCTCTCTCTCTCCTATCTATCTCTCTCTCTCTCTGTCATCTCTCCTTTCTCTCCTATCTCTCCTCTCTCTCTCTCCCTCTCTATCTCTCTCCTCTCCCTCCATCTATTTCTCTTCTATTTCTATTTCTCTTTCTCTTTCTCTCTCTCTCTCTCTCTCTCTCTCTCTCTCTTTTTCTATTTCTATATCTCTCTTATCTTCTTAATTCATCTTCTTAATCATCTCCTATTCTTAAACAACCATATAATTGCTTCTTGACTCTGTAATGTTATGTTATCTCTTGCTTTCTTTTTGACTACCGCGTCAACGCACTTCAGCATTCATTCACTTTTCTTTGCTAACACTGTTTATCCGTGCCTTCAGCACTCTTCAGGTTTGATTTACAGTGCTTTTATTATTTTAAGAAGTCTTGCTTATTATTAACAAACAAAAGCTTAACGTCATTTTCCTGCTCGATAGCATGTCAGTGACAGGAAGAGGACTGGATTTGAACCCTTCACCTGCTGATCCGAAGTTGAATAACTTTCCAAGAAGCCACCGGCTCAGTTAAAGTTATTTGTATATAAGTCTAAGTTATTAGCAACATAAGCTCTCATAAGGCGCTGCTTGTATCTACAAGGATGAGATGCACTATGTAATATTCTTAAGACTTTTGAATGTAATTATATCATTCACATTATTTGTTAATTACGAGTGCAATCAAAATAAATTTTAACGTCCGTTGAAATAACCGGAATGGCAGATGAGCCTTGATTAAAACTCACATAGATATTGATACTCAGTAGTGTAGCACCTTAACCACTCTGCCATTAAATTCACTCGATTCCACTTGGTTCCGATGACTGCCTATTGGTTAGCTACTAAGTCCTATATGAACATAAACTGCTGCCTATTTGGTAAGCTTATTTGGCCTAAATGCGTACACGAAGCTGCTTATTTTGTCAGCTAATTTGGCCTAAATGCACATGAGCAGACACCTGTATGGTCACTGGTCAGTCGCCATGTGAAGACATATCGACTACAAACTGTGTCAGAATTAATCAAACTAATTATTTTTACATTTAATTCTTCGTCTTTTAAACGGATTCGGAGATCTTAAAGAAAACTTCTAAAGCAATTATACAAAACATGAATTATAATAAAATTTCTAATTGAAATGCCTTTTTCTAAATTTTACCATAGGTCGATAGTAAGTTTCAAATTGGACATTGCTGAAAATACTTATAGAAATAGAAATATACAGGAATAAGTCCAATACATCTTCAGCCATTAATTAATTCCATGTTGAACAGGAAACAAACTGACAGTTAACCAGGAATTCTCCTGATTTTATTATCGATCCCCAGGAGCATTGCAACTTTAACCTTATTCCATTTTCTGCCGACTAATAAGTGGACTAAATTCCGCCAAGGATTCTCGACAGGGGAAGTTATATAAGGCTCACCAATTCAATTTCTTTGCTTCCCTAGGTTCCCTTGTTGAACTTCGTCGGTTCACCAATTCAGTTCGATGAAGGTCGGCAGGGAATGCAGAGAAATTGAATTGGTGACCCATTATAGCCTGAAGCAGCAGCTCTTTCCTAATGGCAGCGATAAATATACCCAGCTAACATTCCTGAATAAGTTATAAAGCGAGCAACGAATAGCTACTACTTATGTAATCAACCTATAATGGAGATTTTGAACAGAGAATCGCCACCACCACATCGCCAGTGGCTGGAGCCAGTAGCGATGTTGATAAGATATTCGACCGCGGATTAGTATGTGCGAGTTTCAAATCCTGGCCTCGCCCATCACTGAAGTCGCTTTCGAGTGAGGAAACTGACGTTAACATTATCTTTACCAGCTTTTTAGCCCTTTTTGGTAGAATAATTTAAAGGTCCGGCCGGGACCAAATTCTCATTTGCCTTTATTGATTGGTGCCATGCCATGACCCTAGACGCCAGTGAAGTTTCACAGGCGTCTAGGGTCTTCTTAGATTTACTGGCAGGGCTTGAGTTAGGGTTAGCCCTAACCCTGGACTATCACTAGACCTTACACACATCAATTAACAAACACCTTATATACAAAACGTAACATACGTGTTGTGCTCGGGTGTGGTTGGAGCACTGCGGAATAGGGCAACTGCAAACAATCTGCCGCTTGCACGTAAGAGGCGTCTAAGGCAGGAGTTTAGGATGGCCATAGGGGGCCCACCTCACCTTGAAATATTTTCCCCCAGGGTTAAATGGTAATTCATCTATTTAAGTGAGGAAGGCAACGAAAAACCACCCAGAAGCCAAAATTTTCCCAAGCGAAAGGCTACATAAGGTATGGATAAGGAATAGACTTTGTGAAGGATTTAACTTGTTGATCTAAGGAGTGCTCGTATGGAGCGAGAAAACAGACTTTAAGAGTGAATGTGTACCTTGAACCTGTCACATGGCAGTGCACTGAAGAAGAACATTCCTGCAAATAAAGCTATATTATTGCATTCATAGAGGCTGACAGTTAAAAGTGATTGTTAGTTTAGCAAACGGAATTAAGTGGTCGGGGTCATTCGCTGTGAACTTAGATTTAAAGAGTCAGTCTTGGAAATCTCTATTCATCACTGGTTATATGATTATGAATTATTTTATCATTATCTCTATATTCTATTTCAAGTATTTAAAACCTTTGGATGACTTCTCGCCAATTTAAAACTATGCACGGTTCTAGCATAGACTAATAAATTAGCGTATGGCGCTTGCAGAAAAAGTATCCATAAGTATCAAGAATATCGTAGCTTAGTGGTCAGAGGTGTAGATAGTAGATAACGTCAAGAAGTTTTAAATGACAGACTCTGAGGTGAAATAAAATCTCGTGTGTTCGAATCCCAGCCGCGCTGATCTGAGAGTAACATCTCGGGCATTCACTGGACTGGTTACACGGAAAATAGTCTAAATTGCCTAACGGTTTAAACATGTGGTAATAAAAAGTGCTAGATATCAACATAGTTGATTATTGCACTATAACGTGTAGTATTACTATTGTCACAGAAGTGTTATTTTAGTAAAAATAACAAGACATTGTTTACTGTTGCAAAGCCTACAGGCCTTTTATTAAATTATAATTACTTCCGTGCTCCAGCGCTTAAAGGTCATCTTTCTTAATCAAAATTTTGGAATCAACTCTAAAAAAATTGCGCAAATTTCTAACAATAGTGAAGTATTCCAATGCTTCCAGCACTTCTGCATGTATACATAGTATACATGTAGGCCTATACATAGTGTATCATCATTGTGTGCTAGCGGCTTATAAGTTAAACTTCTGCTCGTATCTCAAATGCGTAGGTTTACAATGAATAGCATCGTCTTCCATTCACCGCCTAGTCAAATTGGTTTCCTGATAAGTCAGTAACTTGCTTAAGATTGAGTCTTTTGTTTTCCTCTCTATTGCCTCCCTGTATCACTCTTACTACCTCCCTATATCACTCCTACTGCCTCCCTATATCACTCCCTACTGCCTCCCTATATCCCTCCCTACTGCCTCCCTATATCACTCCTACTGCCTCCCTATATCACTCCCTACTGCCTCCCTAGTATCATTCTGCTGACCAACTTGTTGGTAACATTGGACCTGCCATTTGGCAGAGCACTAGCTAGAAAAAGAATTGTACTTTTTCAAGGCCCCAAAAATTCATTCCCCCTTCCCTTCGTTTTCCGGAAACAATTTGATGTTCACTCATGTATTAAATGTGGACTTGTCTTTAACGACACTCCATGTAATCTGCTATTATATCTTCTTAACTACCATACATAACTCAGTAACAATTTAATATAACAACGGTGTAATTAATGATATCAATCAATCAACCAAGAGTTGATAGAATCTGTTAGAAGCTATAATGTCCCCTGGAAAAACTGCAGCTTGTGAAACCAAATGGCGCAGTTTCGGTCATTGCTCCGTAGCGGCGGCAGTTCCGTATTGGCTTTAATCAACTGCCTTATCATCCATCGAGAGAATAATTCCAGGCGATATGTGAATCCATCAATATCACCCACTCATTTATAAAGGCTCTCCTTTATTTATTAGTCTATTCTGAAATTAAAACTTTGGGTAGTTTTGAAATTCAGAAGATCATGGTTAATAAGTATTATAGTATTATTAGTATTATAGTAGTAACATATAGTGTTAGGTTGCTGTAATATCTAGATTTAAGTTCTCCGTCGCTTATTCTTAAATTCATGCAGAGATGTAGATTTGGATTGCTGAGTTATTATTTGTGTAGCTAGGGTTTCTAGATTCCGATGTTATTGTTATTACTTCAAGCCTTCGCTACCCTTGCTGGTTAAAAGCTATAGAAATCCACGCACAATAATTTCATATATAATTATAGATAACCTTCCTGAACTAAAACTGAAAATTATAAAGCTCAATTTACCTGGTAGGAGAGATTAGGATGAAGCAAACAAGTCAGGAATTGAAAGATTATTCGTTACGTAAGCTCGCATATCATTTCAACAGAGTAAGTTGTTGCTTAGCTCGCCGGAGTCATGTTCTACTACTTCCAATTTCCCTTGTAGGTTGAAAACACATCTCTTCCCACCATAGAATTTTCATCTTGCCTGACTGTTTTTGATCACAGGCCGGCACCTTTTAGGATCTTGTTCTTTCTCTTCAGCAAATGTTTTAGATCGTTTGGGGTGAATAGATTTCTAGCGACATGTGATGGGGACGTCTCTTACATAATCCTTGTATGAGGAAACGGAGGTTAAACCTTTATTATTATTATTATTATTATTTGATTGATTAGTTGTTGAATTATAATTGATTGATTGATCCGATCCATTATTATTATTATTATTATTATATTATTATTATTATTATTATTATTATTATTAAATGATTTAACTATTGGTGTTAGCCTGCAGAATTTAGGATAATCAAACAGGAACTGCTGAAGGTTCTGATATTTTATCGGACTTACTTTAGTATCATATTATGTTACTTCTGAACGTGAAGTTATCAATAAAGTAAGTCTTTGAGGAATTCGCTATCTTAATTTATATTGTAGCAATTTGTAATTTAGATCTACAGTGTTTGTTAATTTCAGTTTAACAATGCATCAGTGCACTAGCGAACTGTGAGACTATTAGACTAACAGGAGTTCTGCAGTTGTAGAAATTTATTTGCTGCTAGGGTTCCATTCTCAGTTGTTAATATATTCTCTTTGTTATTTGGCTTAGAATATTTAATTTTTATGCTTGAAATCCTTCAGTTTCTTGAATGAACAACGAAATAGTAGCTGGGTAAATGCTGTTCGCTCATCTTTTACATCCTGGTAATTGTTTGGTATAAGATGAGCGTAGAAATAGGATCAGCTACGACTCTTGGATAACTATTGAACTGTGCTTTATTTTAGAGACAGAATTGTCGAAGACCAATGTCAAAGATAATTGATCCTGTCGGAGAATCTTATTTTCAATATGAGACGTTGTATTCTTCAAACGAACCTGTATCTTTAAGCTGTTATGTACAATTTTTATTAAGCCCAAAATATAAGTGCAAAAATTTCTTAAGGGGTATTTCTTCCCAAAACGCCCCCTCTAAGATGAATCCTGGCTACGCCATTGAGCCAGTGCAGCATCATTTAAGTTTCTGATGCCGGTGAGAAGGTGCAGTGTTCAAATCCTGAGCTAACCATCCTAGATGTCTTTCAGAATGACGTATCCGAGGTTATCGACTCTTTCTGTTAGGCCTACGTCCTTGCAATTGCCCTGTTTCTGTTTGAAAGAAAATCACGATCAAATTACGCGAATTCAATTTATCAACTGATTTACAGAGAGAAGGAAAGTAACTTGATGTAAATGTCAGAATTAAAGGTTCCTGTAGCATTTGAGGAGCCATTTTGCCGAAATTCCATATTCTGTTACTGTGCTATATTTACCCTTAATGGATAAGTCACTCAATGAATATGTACTGTTTAACGTCTGATTGATTCTTCGTCCACATGCGATTTTATGAATGCCTCGAGAAGAATTTAAAATTGCTGGCAATGTTGAGACTAAGAGTATCTACCTGTGTGTATATATAGAAACTAGAAATAACTACAACCGAGTTTAATTAATCAATATTTTTCTTCTGTCATCTGTATTATAAGGAAACCAACCCCCCTTGATAGAAAATTCTAGCGTTAATTGCAGCATAATGCATCTTGTGATGTATGGAGAAAATAGGCTCTTATATATATATATATATATATATATACTAGTTGGAGTCTGTATATATATGCTAGTTTCTATATATACACACAGGTAGATACTCTTAGAGAAAATAGGTTCTTATATATATATATATATATATATATATATATATATATATATATATATATATATATATATATATATATATATATAAGAGCCTATTTTCTCCATACATCACAAGATGCAATATGCTGCAATTAACGCTAGAATTTTCTATCAAGGGGTGTTGGTTTCCTTATAATACAGATGACAGAAGAAAAATATTGATTAATTAAACTCGGTTGTAGTTATTTCTAGTTTCTTCAGGTTTCAGTACTAGGTTATAAATGCGTAGCTGAATTTATATTTAGACATAAAATATCTAAATTAATTATCTGATTTAATTTTAAAATATAGGTTTAATGTAAATATAAATATTCCCCTTGTTGTGTCCAGGTTGCTTGAAGAACAGACCAACCGTGCAAATAGGCGTATGCACGTGTCGTAGAAGGCGACATAAAAGGGCATACGGTTAGTGAGCGCCTAGGCTAAAGAAATTGCTACAAAAACTTAAAAAGAATGGATAATGAATGCTTATTGGTATCCCGACCATGGTTAAACTAGGATTGAAGGGAAGCTGATGATGATGATGAATGTAAATATTAATATATGTTAAATAGGGACTTATAGGTTACCTATAGGTGAAATATGCTAAATATAGGTTAAATGCGTTTGATTGAACTAATTTCTGAACAAATTTCGTTTCTAGTATAAGAATAAATCTCAACGAAAGACACTGAAATCTCAATCTCTCTATTTCTTCACGATGACGACTTACAAATATGCACTATAAATTATGCATGACAAGAATTCAACACGACGCCATATAATTCACTTCTGAATCCTCAACAATTAAAAAACCTCTACAACTCTTTACTCAAATCTCCCAGGAATTCCAAGTGCAAATAGTTGACAGCAACAATGATGTCCTACTCAGAAGTAGCTGTATTCGTAACTCTAGCCGCGCTACTGATGCTATTAACTGTTTCCGGTAACGTGCTAGTCATGCTATCTGTCTTCACGTATCGACCGCTGCGCTGTGTTCAGAACTTCTACATCGTATCTCTCGCCGTGACCGACCTCACGGTCACTGTCCTGGTCATGCCGTTCAGCATCATCAACATAGTGCACGAAGGTCAATGGCAGTTCGGGGCAGCTTTGTGCAACGCATGGCTGACCTTCGATATCCTCACCTGCACCGCCTCAATCCTGCACCTCTGCGCCATAGCCATAGACAGGTGTAGAGCCATCACCTCGCCTATATCATACGCCAGGCAGAGAACGTTCTGGAAGGTTCTGATGGGCGTGGCACTTGTTTGGCTGATCAGTGTGCTGATCTCTGTGCCCCCATTGGTCGGCTGGAATACCACGAGGTATGCTCTCCCTCTCTCTTAGTGCACTGCCTACTGGCAGGTCCATGGTATATAATGCCTCCACTCTTCGCTGTCTTCCGCTTTTCTCTTCATTTCCTCTATTAATAGACCTTTCATGAGGTATGCTAGTATATTATGAATACTAGAGAGCGCCTATACTGTATGATGATGATGATGATGATGATGCTGATGATGATTGTGGTGGTGATGATGATGATAATAATGGTGATGATGATGATGATGATGGTGGTGGTGATGATGATAGCCTCACAAAGTGGCTATAATAAATGCCACGGCATATTTTTTAAATTTCTCACTAGTGATCAAACTTTAGTATTGTATCGCATTGTAATCATCGTCATTGGCTCCGGTTACGATGTGGTTAAGATACTCGACCGCTGATATACGGGGTTGCAAGTATATGTGGGGTTCAAATCCTAGGCTGGCCCGTCACTGACATCGCTTTCGAGTGAGGAAACTGACGTTAACATTAGCTTTTACCATTAGCTTTTTATATATCTTTATCTGTCTAATTTAAAAAGGCAACGATTACTAATAACCATGGAGAGGAATTAAGCAAAAATGACGAAAACTACAAATAGCAACTAAGAAAGGAAATTATGTAGCACCTGCGGTATGTCAAGTGTGTAACTACAATGTACATGTATACAAGAAATACGTCAATAAATAAAACATCAATATAAAAATAATAATAAAATAATATAATAATAATAAAACATCAATAAAACAATAAATCAATAAAAATTGAGAGCTCATGCACTGAGATCCTCTACAGCTGCTTAAAGATTATTTTCTATTTGTTGCTCAGATCTCGCTCTCTGTACAACAGGGGCTCGAGATCTTGTCAATCTGTTGCTCATTAGTTGCTCATATCTCGCTCTCTGTACAACAGGGGCTCGAGATCTTGTCTATTTGTTGCTCATTTGTTGCTCATTTGTTACTCAGATCTCGCTCTCTGTACAACAGGGGCTCAAGATCTTGTCTATTTGTTGCTCATTTGTTGCTCATATCTCGCTCTCTGTACAACAGGGGCTCGAGATCTTGTCTATTTGTTGCTCATTTGTTGCTCATTTGTTGCTCATTTGTTACTCAGATCTCGCTCTCTGTACAACAGGGGCTCAAGATCTTGTCTATTTGTTGCTCATTTGTTGCTCAGATCTCGCTCTCTGTACAACAGGGGCTCGAGATCTTGTCTATTTGTTGCTCATTTATTGCTCATTTGTTGCTCAGATCTCGCTCTCTGTACAACAGGGACTCGAGATCTTGTAGGCTAACTGATGAGAGGAGCTTTGTGGTGTACAGCGCCTGCGGGTCGTTCTTCATTCCTCTGATCATCATGACAGCTGTGTACGCCAGGCTCTACAGAGTCACCAAGCGCAGGATCAGAGAGAGGTCCGTCCATTTAAAGATATTAAAAAAATAACTAAAGACATTAGGTAGGCCTAGTGGTTAAATTGGGAGGGGAACGCAGAGGAAAGTTAAAACGCAGTTCCCCTAGCTCTGATTTTTTTCTGATGGAAGTTCCCCTGCTAGGGGCCCATATTAGAAAACATAGAGGCCCGAAAAATTCAAATCGTTCGTCTAGCTCTCAATTCCACTGAGTAGGCTGATATTGGCCGACTGAATCAATTAGTAAAACGTTTAATAGAATTTTATAGCCTTCGGAAAAATTGAAATAGGCTATAGAAGGTAATGCGTAGTTTAACATCAGTTTCCTCTTCCAAAACAAAGGCAGTTACGAGTAGAATTTGCATATTGAACTTTGTGACTACAGATTTCTAGTACAACAACTACATGTAGCCTAACTGGTCATATCAACTCAAAATATACTCCAATAAATGAATAGATCTAAAATACATGTACATTTCGCAACGTCTAAAGGGATGCAATTATCGTAAATCTATATTTTAATATAAAAGTTGTTTGTTTGAAAGCTTTCTGAATACTCTCAATGCAGCCTTAAAAAGATCAGGAAATATAAATAACTCAAATTGTATGGTAGATAAACGATAACTTCTTAATTTATTAACAACTTATTTAACTTGTCAATATTTGTTAATTTACAGATTGAGGGCGGCAACAGGGCACTATTTTCGAGTAAACCAAAACTGTTCATCCAGTGTTACCATTTGCTCAACTAAAACAAAACCTCCGCCATTGCCAGAGTCTTCAATCATTTTCGCAAAAACGCCAGACAATGGCAACCAAGTAAATCATCTTCATCAAAATAATTTAAAAGCATGTCTTCAATTACCTCAATCAAATACTAGTGGAACTGTTTTATATCTAAATACCGAAACTTCAACAGCAGCGGCATCAAAAGAAATGGAAGCAGCTCAAAACATAGTCACAAGCAATTGCTTAGTGGAGAATCTCGGGAAAAATATTTACCAATTGTGTCTCGATTCTGAAAATACAGAAGATATGAAATCCTTTCCTAATGAAATATCTAAAGAGCCTGCTAAAGCAGATGCAGATGGGTCAAGATCTGTCATATATCCATTTTCCGATGAAAAAACAAAAAATATAAAACCGAGTATTGTAGAATACACACAAAATCCTTCAACTGAAACGCAATCATTTCGTAACGGATTTTTTCACTCAGAGACTGATGATGAATTATTCAATCAGCTGAATTCCGAGGTGGAGCAACAATACAATCACTATCAGCAACAGTCGCATCTAAAATCAAGCCATAAACTACTACATAGGCAGACGCAAAACGAACAGGATCGACATCAACAACAACAACAGCAACCAGAAAATGAGTCTCAGTATATGCTGCCAGGAGAACGTCTAGAAACTAATCGAGAACAGCAACAACAACAACAACCACAACAACGATTACAGCAACATGACTGTTTGCCACAGCATCATGACGATAAAAGAAGTTCACACTCAGACCCACTAGCAATAGACAAAAATCACTGCACCAGTCTCAGTCCTCTATTAGACGGGCACCAGTGCACCAGTCTCAGTCCTCTAATAGACGGGCACCAATGCACCAGTCTCAGTCCTCTAATAGACGGGCACCAGTGCACCAGTCTCAGTCCTCTAATAGACGGGCACCAATGCACCAGTCTCAGTCCTCTAATAGACGGGCACCAGTGCACCAGTCTCAGTCCTCTAATAGACGGGCACCAGTGCACCAGTCTTCTAATAGACGGGCACCAGTGCACTAGTCTTAGTCCTCTAATAGACGGGCACCAGTGCACCAGTCTCAGTCCTCTAATAGACGGGCACCAATGCACCAGTCTCAGTCCTCTAACAGACGGGCACCAGTGCACCAGTCCTAATCCTCTCAGCCGAGACTGGTCTGCCACCAGCACCACCACCAGGGACTTCGATGACCCACCGTTGAAGATGACGATGTTCCAGGCAGAACGGCAGAGGATCTCTCTAACAAAAGAGAGAAGGTTGGCGAGAACTATGGCAGTGGTGATGGGGGCGTTCGTCATATGCTGGCTACCTTTCTTCCTCATGTACATCGTCCTGGCGTTCTGTGACTCCTGCAAGGCTGAGGTGGGTGAAAGGGCACAAAGGTTTGTGGTGTGGCTGGGCTATGCTAACTCTACTCTAAACCCGATCATCTACACAGTCTTCAATGTCGACTTTCGACGAGCCTTTGAAAGACTGCTTACCCGTAGGAAGGCAAGATGAATGGCTTGAAATAAGCTTTAAATAGCTAAAAACCTAATATGTTACCGACATCGCAACTGACTGGAGCCAGTGGCGATGTCGGTAACATATTCGACCGCGGATCAGTAAGTGCGTGGTTCAAATCCTGGGCTCGACTGTGACTGACATCGTTTTCGAGTGAGGAAACTGATGTTAACATTAGCTTTAAATTCTTTTTTAATTATTAGTTACTATTACAGATGATTTGCGGCTTTATGCTAAACTGATAGGTTTATATAGTCTCTTATCCGAACCAATAAGAAGGCATCTGCTTACTATAAATGAATTGATTGTTGTTGGAGGCCATCTGCTTGTATTGTTAAGAGGTAACAAAACACAAGTGACTGATCAAGAGGTAACAGTAACTACACATAAATATTTCCACAACAATTAGCCAAATTTAATACATGAAAATACATAACGAAGAAGGTTCCTAGTCAAACTGTGTACATTATATTACACTACACGAGTACACTATTTTAGCAGGCTATCTACAAATATAGGTTTCACACGATTTAAGTAGCCTCTAAACACGGTAGACTACTTATTTAGTTAAAAATAAAACCGTAGGCCTACTTCCTTCATTACAAAAAATACCCTGCAAGTACTTATTTTTCGTTACTGATAGAACACTGTGCTTATACTGCTACAAATAAAACACTTTAATATGCCCTCTTATTTTGCTTTATCGGGACGGAAACTATCTCGATCAGAAGTCTTATTTTCAATGATTTAGGTTCCGTAAAGGTTTGTTAAAGGCTTAGCCTTTGGGACTTCACTACTCGTAGGTTCGCAGAAAACTCTCATTGAGCGACGAGCAAGGAAGTAGACTATGTGCAGAAATATGTAATTGAGACCCGCCAATTGGCAGAACGACGAAAGACAAAGATGTGTTTTGTCTCTACAGTCAACAATTTATAGCTGGTAAAGCTACGGTTAACATCAGTTTCCTCACTCGAAAGGGATGTCAGTGACGGGCCAGCCTAGGAGTTGAACCCCACATATACTTGCAACCCCGTATATCAGCGGTATACCCCGTATATCTCTGTGCTTAGGGTCCAAGAGTGCTATTGACTAGTCTCTCGATTGAGAAAATTCCATCGTTCTCTGGTTTCACGAAACCTGCTTCAGCTTAAGATTTTCGTAGTTAGGTTCAGAAGCCACTAAACGAATGATTATCAAGCGTTTTGCTCTCAAGTTGGTAAACATTATTAACAATGAAGTACGATAACGGGAAATCAACAGTTAAAGAAAACAATTGAGAAATCTATTAATGATGAGATCTACTTTCAGTCAACTTCTAGAACTACATGTATATGTAGGCCTCAGGTATAGTTTCTTTATCAAATCTACCGGTGTAATGAAAGTCATTCACTAATCACTAATATCTTTATTATTACATCTCGAAATTGGTACTTTAAGTGAAATACGCTGCAATGTCTTTTATGGGTATTTTAAAATGAAACACGCTGACGGAACATTGTAATGGGAACTTTTAACTAAAATAGGCTGATGGAATATTTTCATGGGAACTTTAAACTACAACACTGAAAAATATAGATATGTCAGTGACTGCCATTACTCAGTCAACAGTATTAAGTTAACGTTCACCGAACTGTACGAGTATGTTCTCCAAAACTCAGGAGAACAAAAATTACATCATTAGAGACTAAAGGTTCAGTTTAATCCTGAAGAGTCTTTTATAAAACAGTGAAATCTAATGCGACACTAAGATTAGTAATTAAATTAAAAATCTAAACTGATTTAGGTACAAAATCTTCCTCTCCGTCGAGGATTTATCAGGTCAATATTAAAACTTTAAGTTTAATGGTATATTTTATTAGTAATATATTCAAATAAGAAATTAGAAAATTTTGAGTGTGAGTTTACAATTAAATTTCGTAAGAATGGTAGTTCGTTTCAATATATATTCATATGATTACCACATCTAGCAAAAAACCTGCTGATGGGTTGAAATAAAACGCCCATTGGGTTGATTATACGCAGGGTAACAGTTGCCGTTGCACTAATGTCCTGACTATGTTTCTACCATATATTTTCATCTGTTACATTGTTTGTAATTTTATACTTTGTTATGTAATCAGTTGCAAATAACTGCAGTTATCAGATTTGATGTAGACGAATAAGCGAACAATATTTCACTTTAATATATAACACTGGTTGATATTTTAGTATACTTCAATATCAACCATTCGGAAGAACATCGAGAGGTTAAAGTTAGACACGCGGTGATTTATTATCGCAGTGTGATTTTTACACGAGCGAAGGTTTTAATATACTAAATCATAATAATGGAGACTAAACTTAATTGAAATCAGAACATCAGTCTTGAATACTCAGATGACTCGGCTCCACATAGCAAGTCTCATCAACTTAGTGCTCACATCTGAGAGAGAGAGAGGGAGAGAAGCAAATGTGCGAGGGTGGGCGAGATACTAAAAATAAGTATTTAAGTCCTACAAATAAAACTAAATGCTATTTATTTGCTTCGAACTTAAATACAAAATCAGGGTGCCTACTAGTGTTAAATTTGAAAATTACCCATTCAACGAATCTGTTCATGCCCCACTCAAAAGGTTACGGGATTTGTATAGAAGAATTTCTTACAGTTATTTTTAGAATTTCAATGCACCCCTTCCTTTAAAAATTACATATAATTCTCACATTTTCTGACTCTCGTAAATTACTCAAAATTAAGGAAGCCGATCCCCTGCGTCTCTCACTACACACACTTAATCTAACGTCCAAAGTTAACCGGTAGACTGACGGAGAGGCTAGAAAGCGCCTAGTGGACAATCCTCCTACGACTGCTAGAATGTGCTGCCCTCTGGTGGCTGAGAGAGTTTACAGTTTTCCTTGCTCGTCATCAGTCGGCGCAGCTCCTTGAGCAGCGCACACATTGTGTACGTGTTGAGCCACGAGGACAACATCGGCACTTCCTTAGGAATGATCTGAGAGCAACAACAACAACACAAACTATCAGGCACTTCCTTAGGAATGATCTGAGAGCAACAACAACAACACAAACTCTCAGTCACTTCCTTAGGAATGATCTGCGAGCAACAACAACAACACAACTATCAGACACTTCCTTAGGAATGATCTGAGAGCAACAACAACAACACAAACTATCTGTCACTACCTTTGGAATGATCTGAGAGCAACAACAACACAAACTATCAGTGAAGAGAAAAACGTATCACTACAAAGAGTATTCTTACATAAAAGAGTGCTTTTATAAAACATTCCATCATCCTTGCATCAAAAAGATGCAAGGGTCAACAATGAATGATGTTTATTAAGAGTCTTAACAAATGGATGCAGTTAACTGAAATAGAGATGATCAGAGCAACAATGAACAGAGACATATGGAGGAATATGACCATGACCGCCCAGGCTTGGAACAGGCACGGCACTTAGAGAAGAAGTTTTACATAACGTTAGGTTAGGGGGTTGGCTACTACAGCCGAATAAGGCACAAGTCATGCATTAAACGGGGTCGGGGAAACTATGCAGGGAAGTCACCAATACTAATATACCGCCGTTTTTCTAATGCTAATATATCACACTGAGAATTAAGAAGTTTAGTAAAATTTGGGAACCACCAGGAATCGAACACCGGACCTCTCAACTTGGTCTCGAGCGTGCTAACCATTGCGCTACAGTTCACACAGGTACCACACTTCCCAGTTATATACTAATGGAATTTATGCCTAAGAATTCTCGATATGCTTCATTGAGCTTAGCATGTCATGGTTTCGACTCGATTAATATATATCTCAGCGTCATGGGGGACAGTATCTCTTAAATTCTACTTGTTCAAAGTCTTTAATGAATTGCATGCTCAAATTCTAAATTTATAGACTCCAACTTAACCGAAGGCTGATTTAACTGACAGGCTGATTTTACTGACAAGCTGATTTAACTGACATGATGATTTAACTGACAGGCTGATTAAATTTATTAACTGATTTTACTAACTGATTTTACTGGCAAGCTGACTTTAGCAACCGTATGATTTTATATACAGGCATATTGATTGACTATACTAACGCGTCCGCTGGCATCAATGCCCTTCATGTTGATCTTAGTTATAAACCTGAGCGTGGGCGGGCGCTCTGGATAGTCTGCTCCGCACTCAATCCTCAGCTGATATATACGTCCCTCGTAACATGTCTACAACACGCGTTACAGTGAAATGATCAACTGTGTGGATATCTATCACTTTTATTACCACATGTTAAATCCGTTAGGCAATTGAATCCATTTTCCGTGTAACCAGTCCAATGAATGTCCGAGATTTTACTCTCAGATCAGCGCGGCTGGGATTCGAACCCACAAGGGTTCAATTCACCTCAGGGCCTGTCATTTAAAACTTCATGACGTTACCCCTACGCTATTAAGATATTAAACACATACAGTGTGTCTACAACTACACAGTGTGTTTACAACACATACAGTGTGTCTACAACACATATAGTGTGTCTACAACATGTACAGTGTGTCTACAACACACGCAGAGTGTCTACAACATGTACAGTGTTGTAGACACTCTGCAAAACAATTTCTTTTGTAATGCAGTTAAAGTTCATGTTAAACAAGGACAAGAAGATATCAGGAAACTAGAAGCATTACAATTGTGGATATGGAGAAGATGGAAATGATTATCTGGACCAAAACAGTTACCAAGAGAGACGTAGAGAGAGACAGACAGAGAGTGAGAGAGAGTTTAATAATATCAGGAGCAGAAATAGGCCTATATCACTTCACGGGTGTTAATAAATATAAAAAAAGCAATGAAGGAATAGATCAAGCTCAACGTGAGTATGCGGGCAGTGAATCAAAACCTGTAGTGAACAATTGAGATATCTGAACACTTAGGACGTATTTAATAACGTTGGTAAGGGTATGAAAAATAAATTAAATGACAACAAAAGTAGAAACCCTTTGTGGTCCAAGAATCATGCCGTTCCACGTGACTAAATCCATATCATCTTCATTCTCCAGCCCCCAGCTCACGCTACCATCTCCCACTCCCTTCTGTCCCTGTTCCAACTCCTCCAACAAACGAAAGTTCCGCGGCACTCGTACTGCATAGCGAGTATAAAATCAATACTTACTAATATTTATTATTTATCATCATCCTCTTCCCTTGAATCCCAGTTTAACTAGGGTCCGGATACGAATAGACTGCCTCAAATCCTCTCTCCTACACCACACCACCAGCCAATCCCCTATTTGACACTTTTCCATTCGTTTAAATTTTTGTAGCAATTTCTAGAGCCTAGGCGCTCACCAACCGAATGCCCCTTCTGACGTTGGTATGGATCTTAGTGCTTTAGTCGCCTTCTACGACACGCGTAGGACACAACACGGGGAATTATATTTATTATTAATACTTATTATTATATTAATACTTATTATTATATTAATACTTATTATTATATTAATACTTATTATTATATTAATACTTATTATTATATTAATACTTATTATTATATTAATACTTATTATTATATTAATACTTATTATTATATTAATACTTATTATTATATTAATACTTATTATTATATTAATACTTATTATTATATTAATACTTATTATTATATTAATACTTATTATTATATTAATACTTATTATTATATTAATACTTATTATTATATTAATACTTATTATTATATTAATACTTATTATTATATTAATACTTATTATTATATTAATACTTATTATTATATTAATACTTATTATTATATTAATACTTATTATTATATTAATACTTATTATTATATTAATACTTATTAATACTTATTATTATATTAATACTTATTATTATATTAATACTTATTATTATATTAATACTTATTATTATATTAATACTTATTATTATATTAATACTTATTATTATATTAATACTTATTATTATATTAATACTTATTATTATATTAATACTTATTATTATATTAATACTTATTATTATATTAATACTTATTATTATATTAATACTTATTAATATTATATTTATTATCAATACTTATTATTATATTAATACTTATTAGTGAACATTTGTTCAACAATTCAACATTTTGATAGCATCAGAAAGAGCGAATAGATCACAAAGGTTTGCCACTGCACATATTATACTGAAGTGCTTTAAATTAAATGCACACTTTTTACACGCACATACTAGAATGCACAAACATAATTTAGAATGCGCTAGTTTAGCTGAACCAAATTTACAGAACTTTAATGCACAGTCTGAAGATAACATTAGATTAGGTGATTATGCACTAATATCTTTTCAATTAGTATACATTTGAATAAGCTAGTAGCCACTATGATGTTTATATTGTATGCATCTCACTAGAGCTAGTGAGATGCAGATAGTCTAAGAAAAATTAAATATTATAAAGTTTGCAAATTTATTAATTTTATTTCATACATAATTAGAGTATTATATAATTAGAGATACAAATGCTAACTTGTTTCCATATTTTCTGAGACTATGGCTATAGCGTGATAATTGGCTTTAGGAATCTTCAACTTAGAAGCTCAAATGAGAAAAACGCACAAAGAGAAACAGTCGGATGTGGTAAACCTAAAACAGCAAATAGATAAGGTGTTTATACGGGATAAAATATTATAACATTTATGCAAGTCATTTTCATATATTAATGAATAAATAAGTAAAACTTAGTATTTTAAAAGAAACTGAAAAACTAACATTACGAGAATCTTAGTAAAAGGAATAACATTTAAGAATATAAATATATATTAGAAAAAATGAATAAATGCTAGAAATTAATTCCAATTTTTAATATGTGATTATAATAAAACTAATATATTAAAAATAAACTAAAACTATTAACTAAAACTATTAACTAAATATTGGTATTAGCTTAATTAATTATAAATATTCAGTACAAATATGGGTATTAAATTCATATTTTACTGTTACTCTGGAGATGCCGTTAGGCAGTGCACTAAAAGATTTTACTGTTCATTAAGTGTGGTACTGAGTGCTTCTTTGAAGTTCATTCAGACAAATGTATTGATTTTATAGCAGGGCAAGCATGGATCTGAATAGCAACAGTAATATTAGTCAAAAAATTTTCTTTATATTTTATATAAATGAAATCAATTATTATACATAGAAAAATTCTATGTTAAAGAGCTTTAATCTAACAGATTAACTTTGTAATTTGTTATCACGAAAATGCAAACACCGGTTACCGACATTTTGTGCAATCTAACAATAAACTTAACATCAATATTAAATCAGATATATTATATTCTACATTTTTAATCTTTACACATAGAATTACAAGTAAATAGTGTCAAGGCAATTAGGTAAAGAAAACTGAGATTGGAAAAGGAGAAATTAACAACAAACATACTAAAAATATATACACCTAAAGCGCCATATTTGTTTTCATAAAACCTAGATCTGATTATATTTTAAAATTTACAATCGTCCACAACACCATCGAAAACTATACATTCAAGGCATAATATTACTACACATTCTAGTGAAACGATCAACTAAGTCGATATTTATCATTTTTAATATGATATGACAAATCCGTTAGGCAATTTGTTGCAATTTTTCTGAAACCTGTCCGATGTCTGAGATATTACTCTCAGATCAGCATGCCGTGAATCGAACCCACGCGAGTTCAATTCACCTCAAGAGCTGTGCTTCAAAACTTTAGGACGTTACTTGCATTTACATCTTGAACCACTGCGTTATAGAGATATGCTAATTAATAGTTAATTTAGTTGTAGGCGTACAGCAACTGTAAGGCTCACAAAAGTTCATTAACGCTAGTTTCAGAATTGCAGTTCAGAAATTATAACCTTTTGAAATAGTGAAAACTTGACATGTCAAATTCTTATAACCTTAAGATTCTCCGAAGTGAAGTAGGGATTCCATAATAATAAATTTTAGCCCTTTACATTTTTCTGACAAATACATCTGAAATACTATAATATTTAAGTTTTTTTTAAATTAGGCCTTCAGAAATTGTATTAGATAAATTACTTTTATATACAAATATTCTTGTAAAGTTTAAAATATACAATTCACATTTTTTATTATAGGATATTGCTTTCAAAGATAATTGGCCTTTTAACGATATTTATCGAATTCTTCGATGTTGTTTGTTATTATTTGTTTTAAGGTTAAAGAATTTAGGTCGGAAGGAACAAATAATGTGATAATTAGCAAAGGAAAAGTAGTAAAAAACGTAGATTGAAAACAGGTAGTGCTAAATATTCCGAGTTTAGAGAAGAAATAGACAAATACATATGTCTTAGTCAAAGTAGAATAGATCAATCTGGTAGCTCTAATGAGGTAACAAAATCAATAGATACGTTAGACTATGTTTTGTAATGCTAGGAGTATTGTTAATAAACGTAATGAATTAGAACTATTGGTAGAGCAGAATAATTATAGTATCATTGGCATCACTGAGACTAGGTTAAATAGTTCAATAGATAACTCTGAAATAGAATTAGAAGGTTATAAAAATTTTTGAAAAGATAGAATCAGTTCTGTTAAAACCAGAGGAGGAGGGGTTCTATTTTACATCAAGGATCATATAAATGTAGTGCAGAGAGATGACATATGTGATACCAATTTTCATGAAAGTCTATTTTGTACCATAGAGTGTAATGGCGAAAAATCACTACTAGGCATATGTTATAGATCACTAGATAGCACAGCTGATAATGACTTAGGGTTATTCAATTTGTTTGAGCAAGCTTGTAGTGATTGTAAAAATTGTGTGATATTAGGTGATTTCAACTTCAAGGAATTAGTATGGAATAATTTAGATTCATTATCAAATGACCTTCCGAGAATAATCTGCATAAATGATAACTTCATGTTTCAGTTAGTTAGTGAACCTAGTCGAAATGGAAATTTTTTAGATCTATTATTTAGCTCAGATGAAAATATTGTAGAGAATATAATGGTTAGAGAACCATTAGGAACTAGTGATCATAGCATGATAGATTTTCAATTAATCACTAACGAAATACAAACTGAGCATAAGAGTAAAGTATTGAATTTTCACAAAGCTAACTATCACACTATAACTGCAGCGGCTCAACTAAAGGGTTGGGACAGCATATCCTTGAATAATGTTAATGATATATATGTATGGTCAATTTTAAAGAATGATATTTTAGAAATCAGAAACAAATGGATACCTTTAACATATAGGTCGAAAGTAAAATGCAAATGGGCAACTATATTATGCAAAAAGTTAAGGAGAGCAAAAAGACGAGCTTGGGATAAGTGTATAAAATCGGGTAGAAATTTGTCATATTACAATAAGTATAAGGAGAAATTAAACAAGTCTACTAGGGCAAATGATGAGGCAAGGAAACAGTTTGAGATTAAATTAGCTAATAATGTAAAAAATGATAATAAAAGTTTCTTTGCCTACGTTAGAAATAAAGAGAGGAACAAAGTTAAAGTAGGTCCATTGCGGGATGCTGATGGTATCATTATCACTGATGATGAGCTCACAGCAAACATGTTCAATGATTACTTTAGCAGTGTTTTTACAGTAGAAAATCTAGATAATATTCCAATAGCAGATAGAATATTGTCAGGTCTAAAATCAGAATGTTTAAGTGAAATAGTCATTGACAAGGAAATAGTGTTAAAGAAACTTAGTGAAATTAACTGTCATAAAAGTCTAGGTTCAGATGATCTTCAGCCCAAGTTACTATTTGAGCTGAGACACCAATTAGTAGGGCCCCTTACTAAATTGTTCAATCTATCGCTCGAAACTGGGATTGTACCTCAAGACTGGAAAGAGGCCAGGGTGTCTCCCTTGTTCAAGAAAGGTAGAAGAGACAAGCCTGAGAACTATAGGCCTGTTAGTTTGACTAGTATTATAGGTAAGGTGTTTCAGAGTATTATTAAGGATAGTTTAGTTACACATTTCAATAGTTATGGATTAATTAGAAATAGTCAGCATGAATTTACCAAAAATAGATCTTGTCTAGCAAACATCTTGAGCTTTATGGAATCCGTCACAATGCATGTTGATAACGGTAATCCAGTGGACATTGTCTATTTGGATTTTGCAAAGGCGTTTGATAAAGTCCCATACGAGAGATTGTTTTGTAAACTTGAAGCTCATGGAGTTACTGACTCTGTCCTGAATTGGATTAGAAGTTGGTTAACCTCCAGGAGACAAAAAGTTTGCATTTCAAATCACGATTCGGCTTGGCGCAGTGTCATTAGTGGGGTTCCACAAGGTTCAGTGTTGGGTCCAATTTTATTTTTGGTATACATTAATGACTTAGACAACAGCATAATATCCAAAATGAGTAAGTTTGCAGATGATACCAAATTATGTAAAAATATAGGTAATCTAGAGGGTATGTTATCACTTCAGAGAGATTTAGACAGTTTGCATAATTGGGCAACTACTTGGCAGATGAGCTTCAAAGTTGACAAATGTACAGTTATGCATGTAGGTCACAACAATAGTTGTAATCAATATAAGCTTGGCAATGAAGAACTAAAATCATCTATTAAAGAAAAAGATCTAGGTGTCATTATTGATAATACCCTAAAATTTTCAGAGCAGTGTAAATCAGCAGTAAATTGTGCTAATCGCACTTTAGGTTTAATTGGGAGCACTATAAAAAGTCGTAATAAGAATGTAATAGTTAAATTATATAAAGCATTAGCAAGACCTAAATTAGAATATTGCGTATAAGCGTGGAGACCTTTTTTAAGGAAGGATGTATAAGGTATGGAAAGAGTTTAAAGGAGAGCAACTAGAATGATTGCTGAATGTAGAGGTCAAAGCTATGAATCTAGATTAGATGTATTAGGTCTAATTAGTTTAGAATGTATGTATGTGCGTGCATGTGTATGTATGTATACGTATGTATATGTGTGCATATTTATGTGTGTGTGTGTGTGTGTATATATATATATATATATATATATATATATATATACATTATATATATATATATATATATATATATATATATATATATATATATATATATGGATGTGGGGTATGTTTGGATATATGTATGTATGTATATGTATGTATGTAAGTATTTGAGTGTTTATATGTATTTTTGTATGTGTATATGTGCAAATGTGTGTGTTGGTGTGTATGCATGTACATGTATGTGAACCTACATAGGTGCATGTATGTATGTGTATTTTTGCATATTTGTATACCTGTGTGTAAGGTTATACTTGAGCTGGTTATGTGTGTGTGGTTTGTTGGTGAGTGTTTAGCTTTTTTTTCTAATGTTCTTCTTTTGAAGCCTATCAACTTGTCAAGGTTTGTATCTTTTTTTCCCCTTTACGGTCTGGTCTCTATGTTTAGAGGTATGAAATTACAGCTAATACTGGTGTTACAGGTCTTTGTGACCGCCTTAACCAGTACAATTATGTTAAGTTATCAAGAACAACGCCATATTCTTGGTGGTAGTAAGTCCTGCGGTTTCCTATAGCAACCAGTGATGGCGGATTGTTTACTATTTTAAATAAACAATTCCTTCATGAACTATTTTGTGATGTCTACGTGGTTCTCACTAATTTTGATTTTACTCGGCGATTTTACTGCAGGTATAACAGTCACCTATCAGATACCGTCAGACTGCAGTAATGCTGGTACTACTGCCGGTCAGAGCATGTATTTCGACGCTACTCAACTTCGCTGTGTGGCTTGCCCTCTTAATCAAGTCGTGAGACCCGACGGTAATTTAACTCATTATTTAATTTTAATTCCTTATATCACTTTAGAATTGTTGTTAGTTTCATATGGGTATGGTCAAATTGGCAGTACATTCCATTATGAATATTTAGATCATCAACAATACCTCAATATGAATTTTAAACGTATTTGTCGCCAATATCAATGTACATTGTAACTTTACTAAATAGTAAACTAATTGATCAAATTGTGCCTAATAGAAGAAATTACATTTTAAGTGCTGGAGTTAAACTCTAGCTATGTTTGATTTAACTTAAAAATTAAAAAATTAAAAAAAGTTAAGTTAAAGTTAGTTTCCGTTTAAAATAAATGTAAACTCTAACTATGTTTGATTTACATTTATTTTAAATACACTGTATAGGTCTAGGTTGCATGTGTGCCTCGGGATATAGAAAGGACAGCACGTCTGGTTCACTGCAATGCGTATCATGCTCACCGGACCAGGTTAGCAGATCAAAAGTTTTTTTAGTGCTGTTTTTAACTTATGTATAATTAAATTTATCAAATTACAGAGAAGACAAGAACTTAAAGGCTTAATGTTTTCTCATTTGAAAATATTTGTTATTATTATGTGTTTTCTAAGTAACAAATAACCTGTTTGTAATTGTCAGTTAATTGGTGATGTAAAATGGTTTATGCACCCACACGGCTTCATGCTTACGCACACTTACAGACTGTTATTGTTATGTCACACACGCACACACTGTTATTGACTATAACTACTGTATGAAACATATATTAATTCTATTGACAGAGCTGCTGGTATTAGTATATAGGTGCTCAACTGCGGATCCACAGGTGTATGTTCAAAATTCAATAATCACCTCATTACTGGCTTGATTTAAAGATAAAAACTGATTTTAAATTTGTCTACAAGTTCAAAGGTTTTAGCTTTACCTTAATTAAGAATTTATGCTTTGATTTAAACTCTAGGCTTTAGCATTAGCTTTAGAGAAGAAGCACTGCGCTGTTATACGATGTAACGCCTGATGAATTGTTTTATTGATTGTGTTATTGATTGATTAACAAGACTGGATCATTTAGCGGCTGGGACTGCGTTAGTTGTTATTCATCATCCGGTGCTGCCAGCTCCTGCAATACGCCGTGCAGTGTTACCAATGCTGAGATTTCTGGTTTGTGTTGAAATACTTAATATTTTTGTCATAAAAGGAATACCTAGCGATGAATGTCACTGAAATTTTAATGTTATCTTATGTTAGTTATTTTTATATTATGTTAGTTAATCAAACGTTATCTTTATGAGATAGTATGTGAGATCTATATAATTACGTAATTTCTGATTAATTACTTATCTTATTTTAATATATTGTCAAAACAGTTTGATTTCAGGGGTAAAAAATCAACTCTATTAAGTTATTTAAAGAATTTTTTAAATGTTCGGAAATTATTTATGCCACTGCCTGACCTCTGCATGAGTCAGACAAATCAGCATCAGTCAGGCGGATCGGCATCAGTCAGGCTGATTGACATCAGTCAGACTGTTCCGCATCAGTCAGGCTGATCAGCATCAGTCAGGCTGATAGATAGCTCTATATAGTAAATCTTGTGCAATTTTAAATTTCTGATTGATTGACTGGTTGATTGATTTACTAATGCCTAGTCGAGAGACTGTTAACGGGACAGTGGTATAACAATCAAGCTGATCGTCGCACTTGTGTTGTCTGTGCCCCCGGCACTAAACCTGATGTCACTGGAACCAGGTTTACTTTGATCTGCTTACTCTATTTTCTTCGCTAGTGTGAAATAAATTATTAATTTAACTGTTTAATTACTATTTTTAATAATTCCTAACTAAAATAATAATTTATAACTAATTATGATATTGATATATTATTGCACAGTGTCTAAGCATTTTATTGTAGTATCTAAGTTTAATATTTAGACATAAATGACTTGACTCGTTTAATATTATTGGAAGAATTTATTTATACTATTCATACTTTTAGTTTTAATAAGTCTGTTTTGATAGAATCTGTACATATTTATATTTAAGTAAAACTTGGTATTCAATCATATTCTTATGAAGGTTTAATGTTCGTTTAATCACATGGTAGCAGCATCATTTCATCACATGGTAGCAGCATCATTTCATCACATGGTAGCAGCATCATTTCATCACATGGTAGCAGCATCATTTCATCACATGGTAGCAGCATCATTTCATCACATGGTAGCAGCATCATTTCATCATATGGTAGCAGCATCATTTCATCATATGGTAGCAGCATCATTTCATCACATAGTGTCATTTGTTATCTTGTCTTAGATGTGAAATGTCATTTGATATTTTGTCTTACTTTTGAAATGTCATTTGTTACCTTGTCTTGGATGTGAAATGTCATTTGTTATCTTGTCTTGGATATGAAATGTCATTTGTTATCTTGTCTTAGATGTGAGATATTTGTTATCTTGTCTTAGATTTGAAATGTCATTTGCTAATTTATCTCATATATGAGATATCATTTGTTATCTTGTCTTAGATTTGAAATGTCATTTGCTAATTTATCTCATATGTGAGATATCATTTGTTATCTTGTCTTAGATGTGAGATATTTGTTATTTTGTTTCAGATGTGAGATATGTTCTAAGATTCCACCTACAGGAGTTGTCAGCGCCTCTGAGTGTGACTGTCCACCTAACAGACTGGTGAGTTTATGTTAAATTAGTGTGACCACCTAACAGAATGGTGAGTGTATGTTAAATGAATGTGACCACCTAACAGACTGGTGAGTCTATGTTAAATTAGTGTGACCACCTAACAAACTGGAGTCTGGTTGGTCTATGTTAAATACTCTACACAGTTGATTTTGTCTTCCAATTCTGCTCATTTCTATCGCAGTCAGGACTATAATTTCTGGATTTTACATTAATAACCTGTTCAAATTCTTAGTTCTGGCTATCAGAGTAATTACACTTGTTGTTACTTCTATCAAGGAACTAATTGACTCTTCTTTGCTGAGTTCTTGCTACTGTAACATTTTAAATGGTATGCAGAAATGGTATGATATTGGAACAGGTAAGGAATTTCAAATATTTAGGTCCTACTGTAACAAATAATGGGAAATGTGAGGCTGAACTATATAGTAGGATTGCACAAGCAAAAGAGGCCTTCAGTAATAGGAAAGAACTTGTAGTAAAAAGTTTAAAGAAGGCCACAAAGATAAAGATTGTGAAATCCTTGTCATGGACCATGCTATTATAGGAATGTGATACATGGACCTTAAGGAAGATATCAGGAGGCTATAAGCGTTGGAAATGTGGATAATGGTGAAGAATGGAAAAGTTTGGCAGAACCTGAAAAGTTACAAATGAAAAAGTTCTAAAGAGAGTTTGTACACATAGACAGTTTGAAAATCCATTAAGAAGCAGGAATAAGAGCTCGATAGGACACATTCTATGGGATGAAAGTTTTCTAAAAGAGATCACAGAAGGTATATTGGAAGGAAAGAAAAGCAGAAGTATACCAAGATTATGAATGTGAGATGATTTAAATATCCTATGTGAACATGAAGAGGACAATGGAAGACAAAGAAGAGTGGAGGTGCTATAAATCTTGGGCCTGCCAGTAGTCAGAACACTAAGAGAGAGAGAGAAAATGTTATGGTATTGTCAGTATGGCTACTCAAAATTAAACTAATTATTGTATAAACAAAATCCTAGTAAAACTCAATACTGAATCTCATTAAAACTATACAAAGTGCAAATGTATTACAGCTCATTATTGAAAATTGATATGGGCATTTAGCAAAAAAACGCAATGGATGCCGGTCTTTCAAAGCTTTTTGATGTTTAGTACATGTTAGAATTTATTTCATTTGTAAACTCTGTATTACTAAATGGCTGTTTTTTGTGAATATTTTGTGTTTTGTGTTAGTACGGAGGTCTGTGCTTCAGAGATACAGTAAACATAGTTAGCGGTCAAGAACTATTTCAAGTTAATTTTGGCGTAAGTGCCCCCCTATGTTTTTGTTGTAACGAGACTGAGAAATTAATTAGAACTATTTTACTTTTGATGCAGGAGTTCGATTAACCTGAATGTTTTTAATACTTAATCTTAATGCGGCATTATCAGGATTAAAAAGACGTGTCATTAGAATAGTATAGTAACATCTCGTACCTTGTATAAATATTCATAAGAAGACATAAGTTAGATAACTGTTATTATTGTTACTAATTTTATATTAAATATTGCTGTAGAATAAAAGATGTCATTATTAAAAGATGTCTTCTGTTTTTTTTCAGTTTTGATTCATTATTCTTGACATTTTTTGCGTATATTTCGTTTAAAAAACATCCTACAGTCATTTCCTTACTAATTCTTGCTTCCGTGCAATTAACATAAATTGAAACCGATTGATAGCTTTGAATATTTTCCAGTCTTATTCAAGAAATAAATTATTATTCACTATAAAAATACTAAACACTACAGTGCCGGTAGGCATCTATATAGTAAAACGACTGATGCTATACGTATAAAATAGCTACAAGTGCCTGTTTATTAAGTTTTATTAAGATCTGAATAATATCCTTGCTGATCTTTGTATCTTACTTTTTTACTGTTATGTTATTAATATATATATGTAATTTTGCACACAACGTTACTGTTATGTAATTAATATATTTATGTGATATTTTTAATTTCACAGACAACGTTTGACTCTCAATACTTCTCTGAACACGCCCAGGCAGCTGACGCCCAGTGTAATGTAAGTCATTCACTGATTTCTCTCTAGCACTAAATAATAATAACTTTTTCTAAGTAACGCTTCGACAAAGTTATTATTATAGAATATATTTTGCATCAAAGTGCTTTGTCATAGATATTAGATCTGGAATTCTCTTCCTTCGCAGATTTAGTCGTCTCTGGCATCACATCAGCCTTTGCTGTTTTAGTAACTGTTTCATAGACATTAATGACTGAACTCTTTGATATTTTAATCTGACGTCCGCTATTTGCAACCATCACTTAAACCTACTTTCCTGTTTTTTTTGACTGGTTTTGGATCTTTGTGTTTCTCGTTCGTCGAGAGCTTTGATGCTTTAGTGATCCATGTTATCACTGACGACGATACCACTCTAGCCGTTGTTGTTGTTGTTGTCATTGTAATGCTTCAAATTGTCTTGATTAATTTTCTGATGCATCTGTCAATTGTTTTAATCTCGTTTTTATCATATTCTGCTACAGAAAGATTATCGTAACGAGACAGCATGCCAGCTACTGAGTAACCTTTGTGCACTGAGTCTGTACCGAGAGTTACCCAGTGACCCCACTGTTTGCTCCAGACATCGAGACTATGTCAGCAGTCTAACCGGGTGAGCCTATTTTGACGCACAGTAAATGCTGTACATGTACTGCTTCTTACTGGCTGGAGCCAATGGCGATGTCGCTAAGATATTCGACCGCGGATCAGTATGTGTGGGGTTCAAATCCTGGGCTCTCCCGTCACTGACATCGCTGTCGAGTTAGGAAAATGACGTTAACATTAGCTTTACTTTTAGCTTTACCAGCTTTACTTTGGCCGAATCGGTGGCTTGTTGTTCGACAGCAGATCAATAGGTTCATGGTTCATATTCAGCGCTTTCCCGGTCCCTGACATGCTATCGAGCAGGAAATTGACGTTAAACTTGGCCTTAACCTCTAACCTTGGTCTTCCCTTGTCAATAATATGACTCGTTCTTGTTCTGAACACTTTCTGTTTTTATCCCTATAGTGTCATCCAATTTCTTTCGTTAGACTGAGCTTGATGAAGAATTCTGGGTAATGATGTTGTACTCGCTTTACAGCAGGTTTGGGTCACTGCGAACTCGCATTGACCCACGTTAGACAAGGCTGGGCTATTGCTGAATTTTGATAGTATTTCTGTATTGCAAGAATTGACGATAATCATGGCTGCTAACGTTTCATCAAAGGCTACCGTAACTGAAGTTATTGCTTTTAATATTATCACTGATTAGCTTTTCCATCAAGTCAATTATGATTTATCTTTAAATTTAAATATAATTAAATTGATATTTAAATTTTATCTTCTCAAAGGGTAAAGTCAGTGTTTCACCAGCAGATCTTACACTTAATGAATAGTTTGATGGTTTATAAGTGTAACTGTAAAACTGTATATTAAGCATTCAAGCAGAGGAAGCAAAGAAGGGATCAACTTGATTATATTACTCGACTTGATATTTAAATTAAACTAATAAAAACTTTAACTTACTATAACTTCTACATCTGCATCGAATTTTAAGCATACATTTTCTCAAGCTCAATTTTCTACTGTAATATCCAGTTTTATTCTGTATTCTAGATCCTCGCAGATTTCCGGTATATTCTATGCCGATCCTGCACGCACTGTTCTCTCGGATATTTCTATACCGGTCCGCTACACGTTCCCCGACAGCATGCTCGATATCATTCTCTCATCTTACAGTCTCGATGGTAAATTCCTGGGCTTCGCTTCAGCGAGAGATGGCGCGCTGCAACTGTGTGATAACACATTTGGTTATCTTAACGCTGCCTATCAGTTTGGAACTGCCTATAAGCAAGAGGTATTGAAATATTGTGAAAAGTTCTGTGCTAGGTGCATTTAAAGTGTAGTGAAGTATCATACTTAAAAAATAAAATAAATCTCGTCTTTGGCCTGAATATTATCCTTTTAGCGACAGGATTGATGAAATTTGCTAGCATTAGCTTCAGCAGTTGATTTAAGCCATCCTACACTAGGATAAATATTTTTAAATATTCTATTTTAAATATTCTATTTTAAATATTCTATTTTAAATCTTCTATTTTAAATATTCTATTTTATATATTCTATTTTAAATATTCTATTTTAAATATTCTTATTTCACTTACTTATGCTCTTTAGGCTATTATGTACTGATATCATTGTATCTATATACGTAGTTGTAGTAATAAGCTACGTTAATAGGTACTTGCCTGTTGGAGCTCGCCTAAACATAATTGCTTGTTCTGTTCCCAGTGTTTATTTAATAATAGAGTTATATATTATGCTAAGTACGAGTTTTGAGTACGAGCTACTACAGAATAGACCAATTGTACATAGCACGTGTCGTAAGAGTCGACTAAGTTGAAACTGAGTAAGGAAAAGATATCGCATCTCAGAAGTCATATTTTTCAAAGCTTTTGACGTCCCTGACATCATCCTTGTATGAGAAAACGGACGTTAAACCTTTATTTATTTTTATTTAAAGCTTAAGTCTACATCGAGTATTGGTATAGACATTGCCTTTGTCATGGAATCAAATTTTTTATCAAGCTTGAAAGTAACCTTTAAGAAGGGATTGATATGTACCTTTGACCTACATGTTTTCCTTAGACTTTTATGTATACCTTTGACATTCATGTATACCTTTGACCTTCATGTGTACCTTTGACCTTCATATGTACCTTTGACATTCATGTGTACCTTTGACCTTCATATGTACCTTTGACATTCATGTGTACCTTTGACCTTCATATGTACCTTTGACATTCATGTATACCTTTGACCTTCATGTGTACCTTTGACCTTCATATGTATCTTTGACATTCATGTGTACCTTTGACCTTCATGTAGGCCTTTGACTTTCATTTGTACCTTTGACCTGTCAATAGACAAAACACAGAGAGACTGCGAGAGAGAGAGAGAGAGAGAGATATGTCAAGATTGATAGAAATTATTAATTTTTTATTTATAATTATGGTTGACCACTACATTTCTATTGACTAGTTTTCTCTCATGACAGTGTACTATGCCGGTGAGAGAATTCTGGGATGAAGAGAAATATCCGGCAGTCCTCTATGAGGCCTGTATCCATTGAGTAGCTGACATTATTGTATTACATTATTGTATAATGTTATGGTATGACGTTATTGTATACCATTCATATATGACATTATTGTATTACATTATTGTATAATGTTATGGTATGACATTATTGTGTACCATTCGTGTATGACATTATTGTATTACATTATTGTATAATGTTATGGTATGACATTATTGTATAACGCTATTGCATGACATTATTGTATACCATTCGTGTATGACATTATTGTATGACATTATTGTCTGACATTATTGTATGACGCTATTGCATGACATTATTGTATACCATTCGTGTATGACATTATTGTATGACATTATTGTCTGACATTATTGTATAATGCTATGGCATGACATTATTGTATACCATTCGTGTATGACATTATTGTCTCACATTTTCTACAGTTATTGTCTTACATTATTGTAAGGCATTATTGAATAAAATATTAACAGTTTGTGTCAATGAATGTGTCTAATCTGGCTGGAGCCAGTGGCGTCGTCACTAAGATACTCGACCGCGGATCAGTATATGCGGGGTTCAAATCCTGGGCTCGCCCGTCATTGACATCTCTTTCGCGTGAGGAAACTGACGCTAACATTTGCTTTTTATCTATTCCTCACAACATTCTTAACGAGTCTGAACACGATCGATAAATCTTGTTAGTTTTTTTACTATAAAAAGTTGAATTTCACGGCGAAAAATTTAACACTTAGAATAGTTGATTAACCCCTTGAAACTTTTAGAAATTCACTTATTCCAGGATTGGTGAATGTATCCAATTATTCATATTTTACAGTTAATGTTGTATACTTTTTATCATTATCCCGACCCTAGTTAAACTGGGTTTCAATTGAAGATGATGATGATTTTATATCTTAGTGATTCTGGTAATTAAATTTGAATATCTAAATTATACAAATGAACTAAGTGCTTCTTTGACGGAATCCACTCATCTGGCGCCACCTGTAGGGCTGAGATATTCTCAGAACTCTGCAGACCAGATCTTCTCTGTTCCGGTTCTCATTAGAAACTATCTCAACGCCAACGGTCGTGATGTCAATGCCGGTAAGAGATATGCTCTACTTTACCATAGATATGCTCTACCATAGATATGCTCTACTCGGCCATAGATATGCTCTACCATAGATATGTTCTACCCTAGATATGCTTTACTCTACCATAGATATGCTCTACCATAGATATGTTCCACCATAGATATGCTCTAACATAGAAATGCTCTACCATAGGTATGCTCTACTCTACCATAGATATGTTCTACCATAGATGAGCACTACCATAGATATGATCCACCATATATATGCTCTACCATAGATATGCTCTACTCTACCATAGATATGTTCTACCATAGATATGCTTTACCATAGATATACTCTACCATAGTTATGACCTACCATAGATATGTTCTACCATAGATATGCTCTACCATAGATATATTCTACCATAGATATGTAAAGATATGCTTTAACATAGATGTGCACTACCATAGATTTGCACTATCGTAGATGTGATCTACCATAGATACATGTATGCTCGACCATAGGTATGCTCTACCAAAGATAAACTCTACCATAGATATGCTCTATCATAGATATGCATTGCCATAGATGTGTACTACCATAGATATGCTCTACCATAGCTGTGCTCTATCATAGATATGTTCCACCATAGATATGTTCCACCATAGATATGCTCTATCATAGATATGCTCTACCATAGATATGTTCCACCATAGATATGCTCTATCATAGATATGCTCTACCATAGATATGCTCAACCATAGATGTGCATTACCATAGATGTACACTACCATAGATGTGCTTTACCATAGTTCCTCAGTTATGTAATCAGTGTATATGCTAATGTATGTATGTTTTGTATTAATGCTTTTTGTTATTCTATTTCTTTATTAGGGCAAGACATGAATAATTGGATATTAGTGCGCCGGTTTTTTCTGGTTGACAATGAGAGTGGTAAACAAAGTGTCGACCCTGGTGGAGGTTTGTAATATCGGTTTCTATTTACAGCGTAAACCAGGTTCTCATATCTCGTGTATTTATGCTCAGTGTTGTCATGGACAACAGTAGGACTCTAATTCTATTGTTGTTTTCTTAGCATACCTCGACAATGCTTGCTTGACATAGCGATGTAACACAATTATTTGCCCAGAATTTCTCTGAGATGTTTGCAGCTATTGAACACACTTAATGGCCTCCAACTATGATGACCCCTATTGATGACCCCTGTTGATGACCTCTGTTGATGACCTCTGTTAATGACTCTTGTTGATGACTCCTGTTGATGACCCCTGTTGATGACCCTTGTTGATGAGCTCTCTTGATAAACCCTGTTGATGACCCCGTTGATGACCCTTGTTGATGACCCCTGTTAACTCTTCATTACTGAATCCGTTTGGTTAATTCAATCTTAATCTACTACATAAGTCTAATACATACATTCATACATACGTGCGTACGTATTTGACTTATGTATTGATCGATTCTTTTATTTATTGATTGATTGATTGACTGGTCTTGTATAGATCCACAACAGAACTCTAATCATCCAATCAGATATGCTCGCAGCATGATGCTACATGTTCGTCTGCAACCCGATGAATTTAACGGAAGAATTCTGCCTCCGTGGTTAGAAATAGACTACGCGGTGTCCAGTGCAGAGGAATTTACTTCTAATGGTTCTGTAAAGGTGTGTACAAATCTGATGCAGATAAATTATAGATATTTCATTATAGGTAACTATGATAAATCAGATACAATTTTGTGTGAGCATTTAAGTTGTGCATTGTTTTCTCCCATCCTCATATATTGATATCTCTAGCTCTGTGGTATTCCATGAAGTTTGATTTACTGTTTTAACTCATTAGTAGCTAAAAAGATATACGAGACTATTGACTATTGAGCAAGATTTTATAAGGAAATATCAAGTAAAGTATAGCAAATGATCCATCTTTATTCGTGCTTATAATTAGCTGCACTAGAACTAGAGGTCTGTAACCTAGAACGGTGCTTATTATATTTATTCACTCAATTTTTTTGTCTTTCTACTTCATGGAATAATTGCTCTTAACCAAACTGTTAACGGTAATGTTTTCAAAGATTCACTTGATAACTCAGACCAACTTTGAGTTGTCTAAAAACGACAATCTATTGATTATTTCATTGATAACTCAGATCAACTTTGAGTTGTGTAACAAAAAGCGGCAACGCTACAACGGCAAGTTACTGATCAATTCATCGGTAACTCTAATCAACTTTGAGTTGTTTAGAAACCACAAGTTACTGATCAATTCATTGACAACACAGATCAGCTTTAATTTGTCTAAAAACCACAAGCTATTGATAAATTCATTGATAACCCTGATCGACTTTAATTTGTCTAAAAACCACAAATTGCTGATTAATTCATTGACAACGCAGATCAGCTTTGAGGTAGTGTACGAGACGAACGAGGCGCACTACCGCTACGGGATGTCGGTAGCTCTGGGTGTGCTCGCCGCCCTGGCTGTGCCCTACTCTGTCATACAGACCTGGGGATGGTTGAGGCGTAGCGGCAAGATGGCCTTCGACTTCCTCGCACTCGTCAAGTTTCTGCTGTTCAGCTGCGGCAACCTCGCCAACGCTTTCTTCTGCGTCACTCTGGGCAGCGCACTCTGGTGGCTTATCTTCTACAAGGTCTGCTAGACGGTATTCTCTTTTATTTAATTAATTATGTATAATTAATTAATTTAGTTAATAATTAGTTAATAATTAATTAATAATTCTTGCTTCTAGGGTAAACAGGAGAGTTTTCTGTAGGAATGACTCCCCTGCCCAGTAAATGTTAGTCAAAGGTGAGGAAGGCATAAGGGGCCCACCTCGTCATAAGCAGAATCCCTCAAGAGATGGCATATAGTAAAAAGAATGAGTTTGTTAGAGAATTAAAGAGTTTAAATTTGAGTTTTAATGAGTTTGTTAAAGTTCCACTCGTATGTAGACATGAAGAGAAAAACGGAAGACAGAGAAGAGTGGAGGCATTATTATATATACCATGGACCTGCCTGTAGGCAGTGCAGTAAGAAAGAGAGAGAGAGAGAGAGAGAGAATTCTTGCTTACAACATTCGAGACGAGCCCCTATTTTGCCTTTTTTGTTAAGTTTTATATACTTATTTTAAACTGTAACATTTACTTCGTTGACACAATTATATTAGATTCTACAGTTAGTAGTGCAGTTTGATGGTCTATCTTCTACTGGATTAATTTATTAGCATATTTTTGTTTATTACTTTGCAAGAAATTCCTTTATTACATCTCAGTTATAATCGTTTTCATTTCTAGTACTATTTAGTTAATTTGTTTTATGTTAGCTCTTAACTCAGCCACTACAGTTCAATCTCTCAAAGTACGGTATTATCTTAATGCTAGAGTTCTTCTTTTTGTTCTTTATTCAATTGTTTTTTTGTTTCGAACTAAGTCATGAATAAATAATCAGTTTTTAATTTAATCAACATATAGGTGTAAATATTTGTTTTAAGTAATAAAGTGCATGTTTGTGGTAAATCTATCAATTCAGAGCTGATATGATTAGATTACCTATTATCTCTCTATCTCTCTCTCTGACTCTGTCTCTCTCTCTCTGTCTCTCTCTGACTGTCTGTCTGTCTCTCTCTCTCTCTCTCTGTCTCTCTCTCTCTCTCTCTCTCTCTCTCTCTCTCTGTCTCTCTTTCGCTCTCTCTCTTCTCTTGCTAATGTTCTGCAAAATAGCAGGTCTATGACGCATTGTTTATTTAAATGTTTGTTTTAGCGCCAGTACAACGTGTACTTGCTGATAGATGAGGGAAGAAATTCATATTTCATTGGTTTTCTGCTGAGTGCTTTCTTTCTCAAGGGCATCCAGCTGTTGCACGTCTACTTCAGTCAGGCCATTGTTGACATATTCCTCATCGACTGGGAGCGTTCGCCAGGGCGCGCCAGCGGTGCAGTGGGGCAGAAAAACAAGGCTGATGCCGTTTCCATCTGGCGAACGGTTGTGTATTAATATTCGCTCTTAATTATTTTCTATCCTACTTGTCAAAACTTTATGCTGCTGCAATGTGTGTCTTGACTCTTGAAGTTGCAATATACCTTTCAATGATAGTCAAATTTTCGAACAAGCTGTAGGTATACTCACTTGGTTGCTGTTCTAGTACTTGATATATGTCGTCAGGCTGTGTATTTCAATGTATGTATGCTATATACTCGATCGCGGATCGGTATGTGTGGGGTTCAAATCTCGGGCTCATCCGTCACTGACATCGCTTTCAAATGAGGAAACTAACGTTAACCTTAGCTTTACCAGTGTAAATGTGGTAGTGTAACTGTATGTCTTACTTTTATATAATGTTCATATTCATGTGAGCCTAGTTTATATTGATTACTTAATTGCAGATATTTGCATTGTTTATTGTCTCCGCAGTATTTCGTGGCTAACGAATGGAACGAGATTCAGACGCTGAGGAAGATTAGTCCTATATTTCAATATTTTGTGTCTCTTCTCATACTCTGCGTCATTGGAGTGGGTAACATCGCTACCATGGACCCGCACAGTCAACTGAGCACAACAGATCCTAATCGCTACTATGCTCCTCTCAGTAACGTCCTCAGATTTGCTACAGTCGGATTCGTCTACATTCTCGTAGGTAGGTAAATGATAATTCGTCATTAATTTTAGAAATTTTCAATAGAGAATTGTATGGCGGTATATGTAGCACATTATATGTAGCACATGTACAGTATTTTGTTGTGAACATTGAATAGCCACCAGGCTGGCAAACCTTTGAAAAAAGCCACAAAATTCAAACAGTTTCTTATAATAATCCTATAGTATAGCAATGTGCATAAAATGTTTATCAAATAACAAGTATATTAACGGTCTAAAGACCAAGCATATTCTAGATTATTTCTAGAAATTGCGATAACAGATTGGACGTTTCATTTCTCTGTACCTTTCTTATTGGTTTTATTACGTCCATTGGTGACACCTCTAAGGTTCTTTTAACTGTATTCCATTTCTATTTCTAATTGTAGCTATCGCTATTTCTTCACTAGCATTTTAGCTATTCTTTAAGAATTATCTCTTGTCACAGCACTAGTATAACATCTGCTTTTTATGTGTTTATATGGTATATATTCTTAGTGGTAAAGGACTTCATGGTTGTGGATTTGTCATCGATATCGTCACTATTAATGACGATGGACTTAATAGATAAATACAGCAAGCCACAGCTGCAGCTTAGTGATTATTCTTTAGATTTTATGAAAGAGATTCCATTGGGTAAAGTATCAACATACTGTAGATATGTCCTTGAATTGTCATGGAGTTTACTATATTATATGGCGTTGTGTTACAGCTGTGGCGCAATGGTTGTTCTTTACGTTTATCTACGAGCGATTCTTTGAGGATAAGATCAGTCAGTTCGTTGACCTGTGCTCTATGTGTAACGTGAGTGTGTTTATTCTGGAGAACCAGCTGTACGGCTACTACATACACGGCAGGTCAGTCCACGGCAAGGCTGACACCTCCCTCAGAGAAATGCATGAGTACTTCATCAAAGAAAAGGTGTCACAGCTGTTGATTGTTATTAATTTTATAAGAATCGTCATTATCATCATCTTCCCTTCAATCTAATTGCCTAGTTTTGATACTATCCTTTCAAATTACAGATTAAAGTTAAGTGTTAGAATGTGCTTGCTGGATAATGCTAATATGCTAGTTAAGTGTTTTGATGTTCTGAGCCTATTATAGCCTTGTATGCCTAATTCTATAAGTAATTGTTTTAGGCCTATAGCTCAATTTATGCGCAGACTATTTGCTCTTCTGGTTTTTGTTGCATTGTTCTATCTGCAAGATTCATGTATGGGTTTTTACGCCTGAAATAAAGCATTAAATAAAATAAAACAATCCCAGTTTAACTAGGGTCGGGATACTAATTGTCCTTCTCAACTCCTCTGTGTCCTATACCATATTATCAGCCAATCCCCTATTTTTCCATTTGAGAAAATGTTGTAGCAAGTTTAGAGCCTAGGCTCTCACCAATCGGATGCCCTTGCTGACATTTGTTTGGATCTTAGTGCTTTAGTCGCTTTTTACGACATGTGCAGTCACGGGTTGGTCATTTCTTCTAACTACACGCACACAACACGGAGAAATAATTAAAAGAATAAGAAATATACATATTTTTTCTTGTTTTATAGTTAAACATAAAATAATTCATGACCATGAAAAGAAGTTTCGAATTTGCCGAACCTGCTACAATAAAGAATTGATACAGCCGAAGATATTTTGACGCAGCCGATGAGGAAGTGTTGATTGCTAATGTGTGATATTGTGATCTCGCTTTCTCTTGTGGGCTTAGTATACTCAGGCGTCATAGTGCGGTGCGTTGATGCAGAGCCTGCTTGAGACGTCCCTGACATCTTTTAGTGAGGAATCGGACGTTAAATTGTTACTGATTGATTGATTGCTGGATTGAGTGACTGAATGGTTGATAGATGGATAGATAGATAGATAAATTGATTGATTGATGGATTGATTGATTGATTAATTGATTGATTGATTGATTGATCGATTGATTGACCGATAGTATGTCTAAATTTACAATGAGTTTTGATTGATAGTGTGTCTTAATTGATAAAGTGTGATAATCGATAGAGTGTGATGGTTGATTGAGTATGTTGGAATTTGACAATACAAATATCACAGTATCAATACAAATATCATAGTATCAATACAAATATCATAGTATCAATACAAATATCATAGTATCAATACAAATATCATAGTATCAATACAAATATCATAGTATCAATACAAATATGTTGATGACAACAGAACGACCTGTGCGGCAAGAGAGGTCTAGTACCGGACAGTGAGCAACAGACGTTTCAGATAGCCATACCGCGTAAGATACGCAGCATCTATGACAGGATCACTCTGCCGATACTGCAGGCCAGGGTATGCATTCACATTCCTCTCTGTTCAGTCATATTAATGACAATTCTAACCCTTTAAAAAGTCGTTAACTAAGTTTAACGCTTAGTTTATTGCAGTAACGATAATATTTTATATGATCCAGTTGAGTTTCGAATTCATGCATCTTCTTCATTTCATCCATGTGAGCATGTTTTGTGAAAACTCGGTTGTTAGTGCAAAAAATGAGAAATGTAGCGTGACGACATTTGCATGCAATCGGTAAACATTTGGCATATTCAGTGTACGTGTTGTTTATATTAATCAATTAAATGAAGATTAACTTGTCGCTAGGTCTCTTGGACTATGTTGAGTTCATTGGCCTATCTGTCGAAGTCTCTGTGACAAGATGCCTTGTCTAGAGGGTTATTTAAGAGATCATTCTTGTTAGCTCGTAGTCATAGTTATAGTTATTTATTGTATTATATCTATTGGATATCTAGTTATTAAAGAGATCATTCTTGTTAACTCATAGTCAGTCTTTTTGCTGCTCGTGTTTGACAAAGAGAACATAACGAGTTTGAGAATGCTTAACGATTAACTCTCTGATTGATTCACTAAACGACTGTGAAATAAGCTAAAACGTAAAATGCAGGTCTGTAAAAGATGACTCCAAAGTTTTTGAGCTTTTCAAGTGTTTTATTGTATAATTGATGGATTTATTGATTGACTGATTGGTTGACTGACTGACTTACTGAATGACTGACTAACTGATTGACTGACTTACTGACTACTTGCTAACTAACTGACACCTACTAACTAACTGACTGAAAGAATGACTGAATGATTGACTGACTGATTAACTGACTGATTGACTGACTGACTGATTGAACGGATGAATTAACGAACGATCGAACGAACAATTGAGTGAATGAATGAATGTATGATGATTGACTGATTGATTAGTAGGTAGATAGAATTATTAATTGATTGATTGTCTGACTGACTGACTGATTGATTGATTGATTGACTGACTGATGGTGTATAGGTGAACAGAACGGCTCTTAAGATGCAGACAGCTGTTGGAGGTTATACCACTCAGTTGGATCCTCTCACAGAATCCTGTATAGAGGCTCATGGCCTCCTCACTCAGGCTCTCCAGTCATTCATTGATCATGTACATCATTCACTACCTCTCTTTTCTAATATCAGTGACAAATTTTATATTCCTAATTATTTAATTATTACAATTATTCTTATTGACATTTATTTAGGTGAGGTTACATAAAACATTCATTAATCGTACACTTATTACCCGTGGTGTGTGTTCGGGTCTCTCTTATTACCCGTGGTGTGTGTCCGGGTCTCTCTTATTACCCGTGGTGTGTGTCCGGGTCTCTCTTATTACCCGTAGTGTGTGTCCGGGTCTCTGAAGAAAAGGTGACTGAGCATGAGCTGAATGAGGTAAAGTCACCATTGAAGCTAGATTTTTCTCAAGTTATAGGCTACGTTAAGCTACGGGTAAGATAGGTGTATTGATAAGTTTCTGGTGTATTGATATGTTTCTAGTGTATTGATAAGATGCTGACCAATGTATTGATAAGGTGCTGGTGTATTGATAAGACGCTGGTGCATTGATAAGGTGCTGATGTATTGATAAAATGCTGGTGTATTGTTATTTAGGCTATACGTGATGCTGATTACATTGTGAAGACCAAGCCTCTCATTCAACATTTGCTGAAAGTTGAATTCGACAATTCCTCTGAGATCGGATCGTTCTATGTCGGTCTGTAACACAGACTTTTGTATATAGCAAGTTTGCTTGTATTTATTTATTGTATTTAATATTTCTTTTTGTTAGCATTAATGCTATTTAATATAATATTTAATCAGTATTTAATATATTTTATCAACACTATTTTATATTCTGAATGCTAACTGGTGTTACGTTAATTAATTATTTAATGTTAATTATTTCTGGTTATTAATTATTTTTACTTTCGTTACTGTTTCATTGTTAGAAAATTAAGTGTGTTTTATTTGTATTTTGATCCTATTTGAAGGTTTATCTATATCTACAGAAGCTAATCGGATGCTCTAAAATTCTGATTTAATTTACGTATTGTGGCTATTAGTTTTGTGATGCTTTAGCCTAAGTGTATTTAATGAATTAAAACTTTCATTATTTTTCAAATTCAATTCTTAGTAGTTCAGTTTATTTCATTTTGCTTATTTGTCAATGAAACCTATATGACGGCTCTTGTAATGTAGACCGTACAAACTTTGTACGGTCTACATTATATGAGCCGTCAGACAGGTTCCATTGTTCAACACCTTTATCTGTGTACGATGTATATTATAAGAGCCGTCATATAGATTTTATTGTTTAACACCTTTATCTTTGTACTACAAAGATAAAGGTGTTAAACAATAAAACTAGTACAAAGATAAAGGTGTTAAACAATGAAACCTCTATGACGGCTCTTATTATAAAGTAGATCGTACAAGGACGAAGCATTTAAATAATGAAACCTATATGACGGCTCTTATAATATAGATGGTACAAAGATAAAGGTGTTGAATGTTTCGTTGACTGCAGACGCTGGACAGTCGTTCTCTGAGGTCTTGCTGTTTGGTCACGAGATGACGCTCGTTATTTTCGAGATTCTTCTTATTTCTGTGCTTGATCTCGTCACTCATAACTACCTGCTCGATATTGTCATAACATATTTCATTGTAGAGGTATTGATATATGATATTAGGCCTCTCACTCTCTCGCAGTAATTAGCACTTGAATGATGTCATGGTATATTCAAAATCTAAAGTCTAGTAACATTAAAACCTCCACTCTCTAGTCTGCATGTAGGACTTCAAATATTAAACTTCAATACTGATATAATATAGCCGCATAATTATTAATAAATCATCATCATCATCTTCCCTTGAATCTCATTTAACTAGGTTCAGGTTCATTTTAGAAAATATTCTAGCAATACCTGGAGCCCAATCGCTCATCAACCGAATGTCCTTTCTGACGTTGTTCTGTATCTTAGTGCTTTGTCGCTTTTACGACACGTACTGTCCACGGTTGGTCTATTTGTCGTCAACCAGAACACAATACGGATAATAAATATTAATAAGTATAATGAGATAAATTATTTAGACGGCAATGGAAGTAAATTGGAAAGTTACCTATTATCAATAGTCTCCATTGTTTCTTTTGTGTTTGTTTTATGGTTGAATGTTACGCTTATTGTTTAAGTCTAGTCTCAAGATTTAAATTCTACGTCGGTTTACATTCTCTCAGAAATTATATTCTATTTTTATATTTAATCTTAAGCAATGCTAAATACATGTACATGCACGCTGTAAAATAAGTTGCTATTATGTAGATATCTAGAGATTTCTCTTTCTTTTTCTCTCTCTCTTAGTGCATTGCCTACTGGCAGGTCCATGTTATATAACGCCTCCACTCTTCTCTGTCTTCAGTTTTTCCTCTTCAAGTCCACATATGAGTGGATCCTTAAATCATCTAACATTCGTAATATCTATTGTATTAATGCTATTATTTAGATATATGAATCAATATTATCATTTTAGATGCGAATAAATGCAATCGTTCTTCTTCATGCGAAATTCGTCTATGTTAACGTCCTTGACTGCTAGGGTATGACATTTTTGTTATTTTTTGTTTGCTTTTAGATAATCTTGAGAGCTTTTCGCGATGGAATGGGAAGAAATAATCTGGCAAAGAAGACCCTGGTCGATAAACGATTCCTTATCTAATACTCAACTTATCTAAATGCTTATGCTATCTACTGCTGATCTTATCTAATACTCAATTTATCTAAATGCTTATTCTATATACTGCTGATCTTATCTAATGCTAACCTTATCTAAATGCTTATCCTATCTACTGCTGATCTTATCCAATACTCAACTTATCTAAATGACGTTATGGTGGCGTGTTATGGTGGTAGAAAATAAAAACTACTGTATGTTATGCAGTCCTTATCTAATGCTGAAAAATCTAATACTGGCCTTTTAACGCTATTCTATTCAAAATCTTTTCTAAACTAAAGGTGATCTGGTCGACTTGCTTTCACATCTACTGTTGACCAAATCCTGTTGATTTATTTTCTAGGTTGACCCTATCTTAATGTTTCTTTATCTAAAGCTAACGTTATTCAGGTGCACTTTTATCTAATGCAGACTTTAAATATCTAGTGTTGGCTATATTAAATGTTGTGCTTATATAGAGTTGGCTTTATCTAAATGGTTCATTTGTCTCTCGTACTATGTGTTTTGTGGTGTCTTCTCTTCTTTCAGCATTTGTTTGTTGGTCCTATGTTCAAGTACTCCTATATCAGAGGTAGAAAACTAATGTAAAATCTGATTTTGACATGATGGCAAACATCAATTTAAGAAAAATTTAGATGTTTCTTTGTAAAAATCTGTTTAGAATTACTAGCGCGATACTTAGTTATGCTAGGTAGTGATTGTAAAGTGTAGAGAACGCTTTAACTCAGATATTAAAGATTTGCACCTTGGCTCGTGTGTGTGGAACCAGTGCCTGATAGATTCATCTTGTATCTGTGCTAGTTGTGTAATGTGTGCGAATATTAAGTTGCGAAAAGAACTAAGAAGAGAACCTAGTAAACTTGTGCATGCAAATGCTGGTACTCTACGTAAATTGAACACCAGGAATAAAAATTGAACAATTTATTCCTTGTTTTTAATCCGTGGTTGTGATTTCATACGGTTATCGTGTTGTAAACGATTCTGGTTTCAAATATACTTTAGTAGATAAACTATAGAAACTTTTATGGTATGATCTCGTAGTTGGTTGTTCAACTAATTTTTTAAATAATTGTTTTATTTAAGCTATATAAACTTTAAATATACGATCTAGTAGTGTGTTGTTCATGTTATGTTATTGATATTTAGCATTTGCTTATTTTTTAAGCTATGTAACTATTTATGATCTGGTTGTGTGTTATCCTCTCATTTTATAGTTATTAAGAATTTGCTTGTTTTTAAGCTATACAACTATTTATGATCCGGTAGTGTGTTATTCTCTCATTGTATAGATACGTATAGATAATTAATTTGTTGTTTTAAGATTTTAAATTGTTTATTATATTTCATTTACCAATTTCGAATACTTTCTCAAAAGATCTCTGCTGTGTTTTCAATTGGTGCATTTACTGTTATTTATCGTGTGTCTCGACATCCTGTTGTAAGTTTTATGTAACTGTTGTTTATGTTAATCTAAATTGCTTTCTCTAATTGTGTAAATTATGTTGAATGATTCTCATGCATTTACTTAATTTCTTCATAGGCCACTAATATTGCGTTGTTCTCTTCAATTCTAGTAATCCTTTACAGCGAACACCTTTTACCTTTAAAGGGTACCAAATTAACCGATCAACATACGATGAAAAGTGTTTGGTTGTGTCCGTGAAATTAAAAGAAGTACTCCTTTATAGTCGGTTTCATTCCAATGCAATTTACTCCTTTCTGTCGAAAGAAAGTACCTTGACCTTTTTTATCTATTGTCAAAATGTTAACAGAATCTCATCGTTTGTTATGGACAAGACACGTTTCTGCAGTTCTTATGAATTTCTATTTTTATGGTTTCAGTTATGAAATACTATTGCAAGATTAGGCCTATTGTATGTTGCAGTGCAACTCACTGTATTTATTACTTAAAAGTGTACGGCTGTTTGTAACTTTTTAGAAGTGTTTTTTTACATTCTGACGAAATTGTAACTATTTGGAAGTAGAAGTTAGAAATCAATGACATTTGTCCTTGATTAAATTTTCTCTTTTGACGTTGATTTGCAAAACTTGTGTTTTTGTTGTGTTCGGTCATTTTACTTTTTGTGTGCTATTCTAATTTGAAATTATTTGTGAAATCTAAAATAGGATAGCTTATGGAAATCATCCCAATCTTGTAAAAGTGTGTTGCACTGCGGTTCATTAAAATAGCGGGTCCTGAATGTGCATTCTTATATACAGCTTACTTTCACTTTCATTATGGAGCACTTTACCGTGCTATGTAATATAGTCCCTTTTACTGAGTTTTAACGTTTGAGCTTGTCTTAATTCATTCTGGCAGCTTTAATTGTCCTTGATTGCCAAAGTATGTAAAACAACAGAGTTGATTAACCCTATCTTTGTGACGATAGCTCGAGTGTGTCGATTCGTCTTGAAGAGAAATCTTCTGCTTCTGAACCTTGACGTTAAATACACTACAACCACTATTGTTACAGCTCGGATATTAATATAATTTGATAGAACCTGGATATTAATAGATTTTTAAAGCCCGTTTAAAAGCCCGTTTAGACTTACTAGACTCAGTTATCCTAATTAGCTCGCATTTTTTATTTAAAAGAACTTATAACCAGTGAAATGAGTAACTAATCAAAGATCACCTTTCAGAGCCACTCTCAGATACTACAATTCAATCAGATAAGCAGGATAACTGACTTAATAGTATCGATTAATACTTGAATTGTAACTGTATGGGACACATTATTTAATGGAACTATTTCATTAAATATTCCCTAAAATACAGAGAAACTAAGTAAATACGCTTTCTAGTTCACATGCAATTATACTTAGACCACAGCAAGATCATGTAGTACAAACAGTTGTTACTTATGCTAACAGCTGCATTATAACATCAACAGACATAACATTTACGATTGATTCAATGCGATAGTATCACAAAGTGATAAACAAAGTCATCGAGAAGGCTGACTGCTAGCAAATCCTTAGCAAAGATGTGTACCTTGTCATTACAATTTGATAGTAATCCATAGTTAACTAGTTGCAAAGACATCGTTGACTATACAAGTACAGCGACTAGAGATCATAAAGTGATGGAATTTTCTCACCATAGGTTGGTCGATCGACCTGGCCGTACTGCAGTAGATAATCAGAAAGTACAGATAAACAATTCTAGAATAAGCATATACTGCTAAACTCCATAGTAATCATTAACTCAGTCTTAATTACAAAACACTATCAACACACTATAATCTAATGCAAATACTAAAGCTTGAGAGACAAGCCATTCAAGAATAAGCATGTAATCTCCAAAGTAATGATTAATCAAAGTCTTAATTACACAACACTCTTAACACACTATAATTTAATAACAAATATTAAAGCTGGAGAGAAAAAGTTAACGTCAGTTAACTTTTAAGCGATATCAGTGATGGGCGAGCCCAGCATTTGAACCTACACATACTGATCCGCAGGCTAATATCTTACGGACACGTACCACTGGCTGATGTCGATAAGACATACGATTACTCAGATACAATTACTCGGTATAAGATTACTCAAATACTGAGTATTTTAGTAATACTCGAATACTGAATATTTTAGTTCTAGTATCATACACTAATAGTATTTTACTTAATATCATTTAATCAAATATATAATGATAGCATGAGTAACGGCAGGTATAGAGAACTACTGCAATTAATCCAGTTAGTTAGCATACAAGCAGTTGATCAATTTCTAAAGATTACAATAATATACAAAAGTTATCTCCATGCTGTTGGAGCCAGGCATTACAGATTAAAAGTGCTGTTTTTATAAGACTGAGACGCTTGTTTAAACTTTCCAATTTACTGTCATGTCATCACATGTCCCAGCGTACAGCCTTGGTCGTACTGAAAACTGAACCTACTTAAAACTGCACGCGTTAGTGAGAAGGGCACAATAATACAGCAGCAAGATTGTAGCTACAATGAAATGATTGAAATTCCAGAGTTGCTAAGGTGCAACTGCTGCACTGTTACCTCACTTATCGCATATAGTATTATCATGGTATTCTGAATTATGCGTCGTTTTTAACATTACCACGTTCTGAATCAATGAATAGGCTATGCAAAATTTTAAAAAGTTTCATTATCTCATCGTTAAACCAGTACAAAAACACAATCTGCGATCATCCAAGGCTCATTTGAACATGAAAACAAAGGTTGCTAACATCTACAAGTAATGTGTACAATAACATTTAGTTGCAGCTTAAAGTTCGGTTCGACCGAATTATAATAAAACTTGTATGAATTACATACAATATTAATAATTCAGTAAAGCAATAAACTAAAGAAACAACTTTAGAAAAATGCCGAAATTAATATGGACTGGCAATAGAATCACAATTTAACAATCATTAATTAATTATTAACATTAATTATATTATTTCATTTATTACTATCCATGGATGAAATACTGGACGGTAAACCTTATTATTCCTGTTACTATTGTTAATCACATCTGGGCTTAAGTATATTAAATGATTGGACACCTTATTACTCCCTGGTACAAATCCATACACAGTCAGTATCACAGTTCAAAATTATAACTAATTGCAAAAACGTCGAAGGAGTAAATATGCCATTAATTAAAAAATAAAATTTAGGCCTACTAATTAAAACAGTAATGACAAGAAACTTTATATTCTACGGCAACAGCGACAGTTAAATATAACATATCAGTTTTGCTAAGGGAACATCATGCATGTTCACCTGAACTGCGATATGTCTTAAGAATTGACTATCTAAACAGTAACACGGCACTTAGATCACTGAGCATTGAAGTGGAATTCTTTCATACTCTCCATACTTCAAAAACAGGAAGAGAGAGGCGAGAGAGTCCTCAACCGGACAGTGTCTATCCGTCTGAATGATCTTATCTAAACAAATAAAACATAGCTATCACGACTTGCAATTTCATGCATACAACAGTGTGGTAAAAACCAAAGCTTTTACAAGATAAAGAGAGTGAAAACATTGGTTTGAACCATGCTATTGCATGGATGTAAAACATGAACCATAAGGAAGGAAGATATTAGGAAACTGGAGGCATTGGGAATTGTGGATTTGGAGAATAAAGGTGAGGATTAGCTGGACTCAAAAGGTTACAAATGCGGAAGTTCTGGAGAGAGTTGGTACAGATAACAGCTGATAAATGTATTAAGAAATAGGAAGAAGAGTTGGATCGGAAACATCCTAAGGGGGAAGGTCTATTAATATAGGTCATAGAAGGTAGTATGGAAGGGAAAAGAGGCAGGGGCAGGCCGAGATTAGGTATGTTAGATGATTTAAAGACCCACTGATATGTGGAAATGAAGAGGAAAAAGAAAGACAGCGAAGAGTGGAGACGTTATATACCATGGACCCGCCAGTGGTCAGTACTCTAAGAGAGAGAGAGAGAGAGAGAGAGAGAGAGAGAGAGAGAGAGAGAGAGAGAGAGAGAGAGAGAGAGGGCATGACATGATATAAGACTTAAATAACTTAATTTTTTATTTCAAAGTCTTAAACTATAGCTGAGAAAAATTGATTACATTTTATCTCAGGAGATAGCAAATGGATAGCGTATGTCCCTCAGAATTGAGATACCTAGATTTAAACCTCAGGTCAATTAGTGCAGTAGTTTAGGCTAAACCACAGAGTATTAAATGCTCGCAAATTCTAAACTAGCTATTAAGTATCACACCATCTGAACTAGCTATAAAATTAAAAAAGAAATAAAATAGTTTCATAGTAAAATAGTTGCATAGCTTCATGCAAGGAACTATGTAAACATCAGCGGTTAATTGTGAAAGTATATTCTTCAGACAAAAACAACATAAAATGTAGCAATTGATCATATAATGGCTGAGTTAAATCGATTTCATGAATTTTATGCTGAATATTGAGCGATTAACGTTGTTGTGCCATCAGTTCTACTTACATACCTATTAAATATAAATCAAGGTCATAATAATTTACAAACCGTGAAAGGCCATTGCTGCTTTTAGGCTAACAGACTTGCCTGCCCGCATACCCATAGCTGATAATAAGGCAGGAAGCCGTGACGTATCGACAACTTGGTTGGATTTATCAAGATGGTATCCTAAAGCCTTGAGATCATTGACTCCCCTATGTATGATAATCCTTTTGTTCTACACATACATGCACATATATACGTGTACAAAACACGTGTGAAAACTTCATACAAACACGGCAAAAATGTATGCATCATACTACCATAATTCAACTGAAACACATTCTCAGTAACACATACAATCAAACACAAACACATTCCATCATTAGATCAAACTAATACCAACAACGACTACTTAAGAGTGCTATTGTAGACCATGACATCATCTAGAGCTGTTTATCCATATCCAAGTCAAAGAGCTTGAGAGAACTCCAGTAAACTGCTCAGAAACAGATCTTGCGAATCAGGTCAAAGGAGGTATTGAAGTAATGGAGTTGGTCTCAATTCATGCACATTGAACGATTGAAGATATCAAAGTGAAAAGCTTTTAATGGCCTATGATTAAGTCCACGTTCATCCGAAAGAAAGGGCTGATAGAAGGAGCACGAAGGAGTGCATAAATGAATGGAAGAGAATTTCGAATCTTTGGTGCAGCATGCTGAAAGGAGTGCTTGTAACCTGCAACGAGAAGGAATGCTACGTCTCTATGGTAATCAACTTGAAGACATGATGAATGCATTGCCTTCATAGAATATGAGTACAATCCTCAACCAGATCAAAATATATATGTGTATATTTAATTATATAGAATGTGATAAACAGTCTAACACGCAACTATGAACTAATAAGGTCTATAAAAGAAACTCTGAAAATAAATAGCTACAGAAAAATTTGTGACTTAAAAACACTTTTAGATGTCAGTGATATGAGATCTAACTAGTATTAATGTTGACGATTGTATTATAACTTCTGTGTCCCTATTAATGCCATGTGGGCTAGAATTTGCCCTGATTATTCTCTGTAGCATGTATTTTCTATGTTGATGCTTTGTATTGTAATGTAGTAATGTGCACATCTAATTATCTAAATAAATAAGTAAACTATATTAATTATCGCAAGTATTAGTAGAGAGTTACGTAGCTACTTGATGTGGCCATGACGTGCTGAGAAATGACCTACTTTGTATTGAGCAAACTTTTGATGATCTGACCTGTCTGATTTATTCTGAATGATTTTACTAAAAGCTAGTATAGATTTTAACCATCTAAATCCTTCCCATCTCTGAGATGACAAAAAGGCTTGCCGTATTTCAATGGAGTGTTATTCAATTGGATAAATGAATTAAGGGTATTTGATCATGGTATGTCGTTGAGATTATTGCGCCACTATAGCATCATATAGCGTAGCATTAGATGCTAATTTCGGAGTTGCCATATTGTATAATTGTATCTCCGTAAAGGCTGGAGCCAGTGGAGAAGTCGGTAAGATACTCCACCGCGGATCAGTGTGAGCTGGGTTCAAATCCTGGAATTTCCCGTCACTGATATCGCTTTCGAGCGAGGAAACCGATGTTAACCTTAGCTTTGCCAGCTTTACTGAAAATCTAAAAACATCTCAAAGCAATGGGTAGGACTTTTGGAGTCATCAACTTAAACCTCTTCCTCGAGTGGATTAATATTTTTCCATGCTAATTATGGCTGGCTGTAAACGTATGACGGACTACCTAGGTCACATAAGCAACAAAATATTCATAAATTAGTTATAAGTAGGAAACTCACAATTGTGCTATAAGTAATAGGCTATTTGTTTCAGTTTGTGGAATAAATTTATAGCCATATTTTCTAGAGTATCGTTCCATATATTGTATGTATGCTTTATAAATTCATGTTTCGGAGACCACAAAACTCACGGCTCTTAATGTAATAAATAATTTAATAAATAATGATTTGCGCTTGATTGCAATCGCGTACTTGGCATTTCATGCAACTCATTCATTTCGTCAACACTATAAATCTCTGACGGTACAGCTGTTCGTAAGGAGATCTCTATTCGTCATAAAAGTGTGACGATTCATTGTCGAGGTTGAACGATATAGATAAAAGGAAATAAGCAAACAGATACTTGAAGGTGAAGGCCGGTTGGAGTTTGTTGACATATAAATGCTGTTTTTGTATTGTCGATCCTAGCAGTTTTAGATTAAAAGCCCAAAATAGTCTTTTTCAATGTGTTTCTTTCTTTTTAGAGATAGGAAATAGTAAAATGCTTTGCAGCCGTATGTAATCATCAGCTTCTACGGGGTATACACCAATAACGATGTCAATTTAAGAAACATTATATATTTTTTCCTGTATTTATCATTGTGTTTAGAATGTCTCAATAGCGCAATGGTTAAGGGTGCATGTAGATAACGTCATGAAGTTTTAAATGACAGACCCTGAGGTGAATCGAACTCTTGTGGGTTCGAATCCCAGACGCGTTGATCTGAGAGTAAAATCTCGGACATTCACTGGACTGGCTACACGGAAAATGGACAAAATTGCCTAACGGATGTAACATGTGGTATTAAAAGTGATAGACATCAACATAGTTGATCATTTCACTATAATGTGTGTTATTGTTATTATTATTATGCAATGCATTGTTTATCAACAAACGACTGTCAGCTGTAGCCTCGTGTAACGTAGTGACTTTTATGCCAGTGGGCGGAGCCAGTGAACAGCTAGCTATAACTGAACGCAGATGGGCGCAGTCAGTGGGCGGAGCCAGTGAACAGCTACAGCAAAGCGCTGAGGGGCGGAGCCAGTGAAGAGCTACCACTGATCGTTGCTCTCAGACGTCCCCTGCACAAGGACGGTGTGGTCATAGCAGGCAGGGCATAGCCCGCAAGGCTGTCGCCCGATCAGCGTCAGGGTGGGACGGGCAGTGTGGCATTCCTCAGGTAGAGATGGGCACTCGAGGTTCGGTGGGCACTGAAAATACATGACATCATCGAGTTAGGCTGCAGCAGTGTTAATTATTGTTTATTAGTTTCATAGAAATACTTGGACGATTTTAAACTTTCAAAATACTGTAAAAGTTGAAGGTTCTCTTGAACTGGTCTTCTACTTTCATGACGATTAATCTTCTGTTGCTCGCGCAGCGTCGTTGTTAAATCAAATCTCAATCTGTTGGGAGAATTGGTGAACTGGTTGAATGATGAAACGGGCAGCACTATTTCCTGATACCCTGTCGATCATGGGTTCTATTCTCTGCCCACAAATTTCTGACGGTATACCTTGTGATACAGAAACATACGCTAAACTCTCTCTCTCTTAATGTACTGCCTACTGGCAGGTCCATTGTATATATCCTCCACTCTTCTCAGTCTTCCGCCTTCTTCATTTCCACATATGAGTTAAATCATCTACCATAACTAATCTCGGCCTGCCCCTGCCTCTTTTTCCTTCCACTCTACTTCTATGACCTCTTTTAATAGACCTCCCCCTCTTAGAATGTGTCCTATCCAGCTCTTCTTCCTATTTCTTAATACATTTATCAACTGTCTATCTGTGCCCGCCACGTTAAACTAACCTTTTCATACTATACATGTATAACAAACATCGTTCTGAAGATTACATAACAACGAGGTACCTGATCGGAGGTGGATCTCTTGCCCACGCCGGGCGGCAGGTCCAGACAGTAGGGACAGCTCTGACAGCGCACGTTGACGGAGCCCTTGGAGGGCACCTCATACTGGTACTCAAGGGTCATGAACTCTGTCAGCTGACACGTGTCAGGTACCTCGGTGCATCTCACCTCAGGGCAGAGCCAATAAAACTACAGCAACAGAGCAACAACAACTTCTGCTTAACAATTAATGGAACTTATGAACTTTTTTACCTTCTTGCTTTTAAATTTGATCAACTTGTCACATTAACGATAAGTATCAACATATGTAACTGACAAACAAACAAATAGTCAGGAAAAAGAGGCGTTTTTCTGTTTCTTTTGTTTCGTATCGTTCAGATGTTCATCTCAGAATCTTTTTTCAAAAAAGTTCTTCTCATATCGTTCATCTCAGGATTAGCCTACCAGAAAAGAGAATAAGCAGCCCTGCGAGACGGGCTAATGCAGACAGTAGCAGCTACTAAGAGTAAAGCAACAATAGAGCAACAAATTCGAGTACCAATCTTCCCCTATGGTACTGAATACTGTAATTGAACTTACCATGAATTTCAGAGGCATCGGTTATGTTTGGTAGTTTATGGGAGATCTAGATTGTCGGTATCGGTAAAGAAATGTAAGACAAATACTTGATAAAAGTTATTTCGGTCGTTTAAAGAAACAGGTCAAATAAATCGGTATAGACCACTACATCTAGTAGAAGATAACGAATTAATTAGTTAATCATTCGACGAAGCAAGACAAACAAATCGATTATAGCATCAGAAGATAGCGAATTAATTATAATTAATCATTCGATGAGATATTACTTGAAAATTATCTTGAACGGGTACCTTGCAGTCTTGAACACTGACAACAACACAAGGTCGCTCGTTTAGTTACAGTATATTAGTGCGTAGGCCTATACCATACTAATGCTTAAAGTAGGCCTAGTGCTAGATATAGGTCTGCTGTATATAGCCTCCATACGCACGTAATTGTCTGAATACATAATTATATTACAGAATAGAAAATAAATATAGACCAGTTTGTGATGAGAAGTGCTCAAATGCAATATTTTAACGGAAAATTTCTTCTTCGCCCATAAATACGAACTCCATCGATTAATGAAATCACTCTGTCTCAAAATTGTAAGCTTTTGATTTTCTTACTAATAAGTGATGACCTGTAGTCTCCGGCTATACGTTTATCTTTTTTAATGGCTTCTAGTTAATTTCCTCAGTAACTGACTTAGTCGTCTCCAACGGACATTGGCGTCGCCACGGACTTGTTTGGGGTTGTTCAAACAACCTCACTTCTGAAAAAATGGCCCCTGTAAGTCGTATAAATCCGGAGATTATTTAATAAATCACACAATCCATAAGAATTTAACGTCTGGTTACTCGCCATATGGTAATGTCAGGGACGGGCAGGATTTGGTATATATTTTATATAAGCAAGAGCAGGCTGATGTGTGCAAGAATGGGGAAGAAACAAGAAAAAGAACCGATATCGGTGCGGATACCTAAACCGGATTTATTCAATAGGGTTTATTAATTACATTTTTAACAACCCCACTTGCTCTGGGACAGTTTCGCCCCTGCAAACGAATCGCCCGCAACAGATTGTCAATCCCGTCCAGGAATCATCCCAAGAAGGCTGGAATGGACTCACCGGTAACTCATCCACTCTCTTTCCCTCGACTCGAGGTCTTCCCTTCCTCAGTCTCCGGGTTCTGGCAGTCATCCTCGTGTTGGACCCGTCACTCGATGATGGCGATGTCATCACCTCTGAGATCAGATAGGTTGTTGCTATTAGCACCGCCAGATAGGTTTGATATCTCATCATAGCGCCCATCAGTGCCGACTGGCTCACCCGAACTTAACCTGCGATACAACGAGAATAGCTTACAAGACAATATAACACAATACAATACAATGCAACGCAATTCAATGCAATGCAATGCAACGCAATGCAATGCAATTATAAGCAATGCAACGCAAAGCAATACAGTAAATCACAATTCAGTCATCAAAGACTACACTAAAGATTGTGCGATGGACAAAATTCTTAAATCAAAGGAAGGCGATAGGTACACTGTAGAATCGTATTATTTAAAGACGCACTCATATGTGTAAATGAAGAGGAAGGCGGAAGATAGAGAACAGTGGCCGCGTTAGCGCCTATATATCATGGACCTGCCAGTAGGCAGTGCACTAAGTGTGGCTTAAAAATCTTATTTAGAGGATTAAATATAATACTTCCAGGCTTAAGTTTATTATATATATATATATATATATATATATATATATATATATATATATATATATATATATATATATATATATATGTACATTATACCTAATTAACAAAACTATCAGCTATGTCTCGTAAACTGAAGTACTCGATAAGTTTGTAAAGAAATCTACGCCAAAAATTTAAAAAAAATCGGTATCCAAGCTCTTATCCAATTAAATAATGCAGTCACTCAATAGAATTAACAATTATGTATTACAGATAGTTAAGTAGGATAGATTCTATTGTGTATGCCCTTATTAAGTGGACAAGTATTCTTTTATTTTCAATTCCTTTATAGAGAGTCGGTAGGGGACCTTAAAGGCTCCTATCAAATAGGTTGGGGCCATAAAGACTTATAATTTTATGTGTTGGTGGAAGGCTTAGGAACAATTCAATTCCACTAGCTTTTTGCTTTACTGACACGAGTTCCCCTGCTGTTTTCATATTAGATAATAGGGACCTTAGGGAAAGGGTGGTCCAATAAAATTTTAATTCCGCTCGCTTTCTATTCCAACTTAAACACTGAGCACAACCTCTTTTAACAAAATTCTATCAGTAATTATTGCATCATCTATTCTAGAGTCATAAATGCGTTTACAGCATTAATTAATTAATTAACAAATTACTAACTGATTTAAGTTAGACCTATAGCTCATTATAGTATAGTAAAATAAAGTTTTTAACATTTTAATTAAACTTAACTGTCAGCTATCAAACTTAAGCTGCATCTTTTCAAGTCATATTTCATATTTCAAGTTTAAGATAGTCTATAACGACAAATAAGTTAAATAAAATTAAATATAGACTATTTATCACAATAGCTAGGGTATAAGTAAATACATGTTTACCACAAATCCGAGAATTGTTTTCCAATATCCGAGTTGTGTATATAGGGGCCTACCTTACCACTACTAATTGGATTCACTTTGCACGTGTAGATGCGGGTTGTTCTTTAAAGATATTAAAATACTCCGAATTAAAGTCTACGTTAGTCTAATTTGTTGTTGTACAGTAGGTTGGTACAAGTCGCAAAGATATCTTGAGCAATAATGAGGCACTGACGTTCCCTCAATAATCTCTCACTTCTATTCCATTTCCATCGTAGTGTCCAAGGATGTGCTGACGTCATATCCGGTCAAGTTGTCCTAGAGCGCTAAGTGCAGTGTGGCTTACCCGGGCCTACGTGTGCGTAAATAGGCGTGCCCGTAAGTGTATGTGTCTGCGACTGTGCGTGTCTTTGTGTGTGCGTGTGTGGTGTGGTGTTATGTGTGTGTGTACGTTTGTTACACTACACTTTACACACAGAGGTATATGATTAATTTTATAGTATATTATATTATTTATTATTAGTATTAATATTATTATAGACCTATATTATTATATTATATTATTTATATATGTTTTTATATTATATTATTGTAGGAGTAAGTTTGCTTAATTTAAGTTATGTGTTATATTACCACGAGTCTCTCTCTCTCTCTCCCTCTCTCTCTCTCTCTCTCTATCTATCTCTCTATCTATCTCTCTTCCTCTCTCACTCTCTCTCCCTCTCTCTCTCTCTCTCTCTCTCTCTCTCTCTCTCTCTTCAGTGCTCCCACATTTCCGGAAAAGTTTGGAGGTCCATCAATACGTCAGCGGATGTACTCAGTTCTGATTATTTACGAAAATAAGTTGGCACTCGATCTGGAATGCTTTGCAATTATTCAGTGTTGTATATCAGTACATCCCACTTGCCAGCTGTTGTTTCCAGTGCAGTCCACTGCATCCATGGACTGCAGCCCTCGATGTGTAGTCTTACTAAATTATGATATTGGTGATTCTTAAAATAACCTAGGCCCTATTATAACAACTAGCCTAAACATTTGCAAACAGTTATAGATATTCGTTTAACAAAACAACACTGGGCTAGAAAGAACAATTGCTCGTTTAAAGAATACAAGGATATTTACTAATTGTTTCTTAAACAAATGTGCAGGCTTGTTTTATTTCTTGCGCAGAAGGTCCGTAAACTTCGAAATCCGTTCAAGTCGATCAAACCTAATGCAAATAATGTCAACAATTTAAACAATGTAAACAATGTAAATAATGTAAATAGTGTAAATAATGTGAACAATGTAAATAATGTAATTAATGTAAATAATGTAAATAGTGTAAATAGTGTAAATAATATAAATAATGTATTCATGTAAATAAAGTAAATAGTGTAAATAATATAAATAATGTATTTAACGCAAATAATGTAAATAATTTCAATAATGTAAATAGTGTAGGCGGACTCTACTACAGTAGCGGATGTTGAAGAAGAGGAAGACCTCGAAGCAACCCGTGTAAACACTTACCATTACAACCTTTCTCTCAGGAAGAAGTTCAGCACTAGATGTCGTCTGACTCAATTAACTGATTGATCCACAAGCAGCTCTTATGTGTTAGCACAGAACTCGAGCGACCCATTATATTCGATTGCGAGAGAATTTTCTTGATGGAGTTACGTCCAGATTTAATTATCGAATTAATTAACATTATATTGCATTTAGACTCCCTCTGTTTTCAAATTGTTTATTTATTTTTCGCAAGCATTTAAAACAATTTAGAGCACTGTCTAAATCTAGTAGTCATTACATTACATCTGTACGCGTATTTACTGTATCGATCAGTATTTGATTCCATTTATGATATCATACCCGGCCTGACAGTTTTAGCTAATTAGCTATAGGTCTATTCTTGAGGACTTGCGCAATTATAGGCCTAGATATAGTAAATTTTAAAAAGCTGGTAAGGCTAATGTTAGTGTCAGCTTCGAATATCGATCCTCACTCGAAAGCGACGTCAGTGACGGGCGAGACCAGGATTTGAACCCCGCACATGCAGATCCACGGTCGAATATCTTAATTAGGCTACCGACATCGCCACTGCACGACTCCAGCCAAAATATAGATCATTAGGCCTACACACACACAGGCCTATACAGAATTGATCGTTCATGATGACCTTTTATTATTATTTTATTATTATTTTTATTCTTATTATTTTATTATTTATTTTATTATGTGATTGTAGGGAAATTCATTTCTAATGTTTATTTTATAGACTGGATGTATAAAGGTCCTCTCTTAAATATTAGGTAAAACACAACAACCCGTTTTTATAATTCATTGATTATCGAACAAAATAACACCTTTGCAAACGATAGACGTACATTACTGAAAAATAATAACAAACATATATACAACGGTATAAAATAAGTATTATAATAATATAGCAAAATTTCTATTAAACCGGTAGGTCTATAGATATACTAATTCTGCCATATTTATTAAATTACGAATTACTTTGCAAATAACTTCTTTTTAAGTTAACGATGAAAATGTTCACAACTCAACTTTTCTACTTTTACTTTCTAAGACGATAATCTCCTATCAACTCTTCAATTCAACTATATCAATCTGTCCTTCGATAACTCCTTCTCTCTAGTCATACTTTTAGAAACAGACATTGTCCTGTTCTGTCCTCTAATAGGACAGACGGCTAGACGAGATAGCATTATTCCACGGTTATACTATAATGGGAACGGAAACAGGGTTCCATATATATAGATATGGGTTCCTGACAGTGATCGTTATGATGATCAAATAATCTCGATTCGATCGATCGTGATTCTGCAAACGTTCGGTATTTTACTCTCTGAAAAATATTTTAGGGCATTGAACCAGCAATATCTAGGGTGACAATCAAACCTTCCTGACGTAGTGGCGTTCTATGATTTTTTACATACTATATTTCTCAACATGCGTTTCAAAGCCATATCAACAAGTTATCTCGATCCCTAATTATTGTAGCCTATAAGATTTAATAGATCTTAGAATTTCTGACAATGTTCAATGTCGTCGTTAGCCTAACTGCATTTTAATTCATAGTAGGCCCATTTCTTTCAAAAGCTTTTCTCGTCGCTCATTCCTATCTATCCACCTAAAGACCATCACGAAAATCTCCACTCCGCTATAGTATTTTTCCTTGGACTGATTACCCAGATTTTTGGCTCGCACAGTTTATGAACCACCCACACGTATGCTGCACATCGGTTTTGATATTGTTCCATAGTTTTCGGTGTTGTAATAGACAACAGTAGCACTCTAATCGTATTATTTATTACCATTTATTATTGTTATTATTATTGTTGTGATTGTTGTTGTTTTTGTTGTAAGAGGTCAGATGCTGTTGTTGTTTCACTACCTATATTTCTGACGGATTGAAATGGATCGCACTGTTATCGGAAAGTCCAAGGTTTATTTATGTTTGCGAGACGGTGTCAGGGTTTTTGAACTTGATCGGGTGTTAAAGTTATTAATCAGAATTAGATCAGGCATTTCTTGTGATAAGTATGTCAAACTTAAGTGTAGCTAGATAATGTTATAGGCCATTAGTTATTTAGCTGTGATAAGAATAGCGAATAAAGTAGTGCAGTAAATGGAATATCTAAACTTAAGTGCAAGTTCTGAACTAAAAAATTAGATCAATTTAAAATCAAAGAGTTAAAACGAATTGCCATCATATCGGAAACCACCTTTCCTTTAGAATAGCAGCTGGCTTTGATTTCTGCTTTTTTATTAAGAACTAGAAGTTTTCTTTATAGGTGTAGAAAAGTTAAAGTTAACCACGCATTGGGCTATATTAAAGTGATCGTCCGTGACGATATCTAGCACTTTTTAGGCAATATGTTTGACAAAAATGCACTTTAGTCCATTACCCTTGTAACCAGTCCTGCAAATGTGCAAAATTTTACTCTCCAATCAGCTCTCCTTGTACTTGATCCGCGCAATGAAGACAAAAACAAGCAGAAAGACGTCTTGGTTATCATACATAAACTTTAGGGCAATAGCTTCTTGTCCGCAATATCGTATACAAACTGCCAATGATCTAATATTATTACTCCTAGTTAATAAGTAATAATAGGTTAGTTACTAATGCTATCAGATAACGTGAAGTCCTAGGTATTATCTGTTTAGTTGCTTAGAAGTCGAGCATACAGTTCAATATACTGATTAAGCTCGTTGATGCTGATATTATATAAACTGTACCAGCGAAGCTAATATGATATGACAGCTCTAATTTCTTGGTGTTGTGATTTTGTCAAACTTGTAGGTTGTAATATAAGCAAATAGTCAGGCAAATTTTCTTTTGCCAATTTTCTTAAATAACAGAAGTAGAGATCTAGCGGTGCTATGCTGGATTAACTTAACGAATTGCTACGTAATAGTTCAGTTTTTAGTGATGATGTGTATAAATATTTTCTCTCTCTCTCTATCTGTCTCACTCAATCGATAATGTTCTATTAAGTGTCAGACTGAAGATATATAAAACTTTTGTGACAAGTATGATTTTATATACAAAGTGTGTATATATTAAGTGCTTTATATGTTCCTATATAACATTACATATTACATATATAATTTTATATATATATATATATATATATATATATATATATGTATATATATATATATACACATGTTGTCATGCTAGAAGAGCGCACTATATAAAGACCTAATAGACTAATAGACCATAAGTGTAATTCCATATGAATGCTGTAAATATGGCAAATTTATTTTACCGTGGCTTACAAAATTTGGCTTCTGAGCTAGTTTTTAAGTCTGCTCAGTTAATTCTCATCGCTTTCATTTGTCTCTACGATACGTGCTGTATACGTTTGTTCTATCATTGAATTGTTCAAGTACATCACAAAATATTTTACTGTTTTACAATTGTCAACTACAGAATGTTTGAATTTTATCTGATCTATAATCAATCCTTATCAATCGACGAATAGACTACAATACTTTTCTTGATCTCTGAGAAAACTTCTCCTGTAACTTCAAGATGTCAGAAATTGCTCTGCTGTCTAACAGAGAGTTGATGGAGCTTAAGACTACGTCACTGAGTAATGATGGAAGACTGTTTGAATGCATTACACCAGGATGTCTTACACTGGATATAAGCCGTAGAGGTTAAATCACTTTTTTAATATCAACTCTCTAATAACTATCAATTTCTATTATTGTTCTTTTAATATACAGTTTTTTTTTCAATTTTATTGTTATTAAATTTAATATTACCAACCCAATAATAATAATATATACAGTAGTTATAAACAAAAAAACTTGATTCAAGATTGCTAATTGGTTTTAAAAATGTCATTTTTGTACTATGAGAAATGATGAACTTTTCAAAATGCATGAAATTTTCTTTTGCCTGTACTTAATCTAAAAGTTAACGTTTTTATAGCTAAAAGATTAGTTCACCATCATGCTAAATATTTTTAGTACAGCTTTGTACCCTGATTGATTTTTCCCTAAAATGACTTAAATTAAGGTTTTCTTGCCTGTGGATTGGTTCTTTTGCATAGCATATCTCAATTAGAATCATTATGTGCATCATATTTCTGACATGCATGTAATATTGTTCTTATATATATGAACAATTACATGCATGTCATATTGTTCTTATATATATGAACAATTACATGCATGTCATATTGTTCTTATATATATGAACAATTACATGCATGTCATATTGTTCTTATATATATATGAACAATTACATGCATGTCAGAAATATTGCGCAATATATAATAAAAATATACTGCAATATATTTAGAAATATATGTAATTGATTCTCCAAACTTGTCACTGAATGTATAGAGATATCTGAGATATCCTCTAATTGACTGTGTCAAAAATTCAGTTTGTTGAATGCCGAATACTGACCTACTGTGGAAACCTGATGATTTACTTGATAGTGTTTCTTCATGTATGCTTCTTTGCTTTTCTCTGCGGTCTGTGTGTGTACTTTTATCTGCATAAACTGCATGTCTGGAGTTGCTTGCAAATGTGCTTATAATTATGTCTACTTGTTTGTCTGGTTGTGCGAGTAAGTGTGTGTATCTGTACACAGTTATTGTCATTGTATACGTGAATGTGTATGTGTGCTTGTATTTCCTTCAATTTGTACTAATATTTGCATAAGTTTATTTCGATCTATTATATAGTACTTGTTACGATATCTATTATATAGTACTTATCCCCGTGTTGTGTCCGGGTTGTTTGAAGAATTGACCAGCCGGTGACTGCACGTGTTGTAGAAGGCTACTAAAGATCCATACCAACATCAGAAATGGCATTCGGTTGGTGAGCACCTAGGCTCTAGAAGTTGCTACAAAATTTTAAACGAATGGAAAAGTCTCAAATAGGAGATTGACTGATGATATGATGTGGGACAGAGAGGATTTGAGACACAGTCTATTCGTATCCTGACCCTGGTTAAACTGGGATTCAAGGGAAGATGATGATGATGATTGTATAGTTTATACAAAAGGAATAGCTTGCTTTGATTGTATTTTAAAATTCTTTAGGATACACGACGTTTTCAGCTACATCCCTCTATCTCTTGTGGGGACAGGGCATGGGGATCACATATCCGGGGTTCATTATGGACACTAGAATGGATTCTAGTTATGCAAATTTTCCTGTTTATGTCGAACATTTTGTTACTTTGGAATTTTATAAAACCCGAAAATCTTACGACTCTCTGTATTATCCAATGAAAGTATCTTCTGTGGTACACTCTATAGGGAATTCTTCGATGACGGTCGCTTCAGTATTGCGCAATGCTCTTACCAATACTCCACTTGTTTGCTTCTATTCAACCGGTGTAAATGTTGATTTAGAAACCCGGCGTAGCGCTCCTATACCTGACCACATTCGTAACAGATTCCCTCATCTCTCAAACAAGAGCCCAAGACCAAAACACGATTTCCTAAGTGTTTCTCCGCCTACCGATGCTTTCGAGTACTCAGTTATTCCACGGATTTCTGACACAGACATTTTTCAACATGTATTCCACGCTTCATACATCACCTACTGCATTGATGCGTCAACAGCAGCAGCGTCGCAGAATAAGCTGAGAGGATTTGCTGTAGATATGGCACCATGGCTAGTAAAGAGAAATAGATGTAGCTACTCTGCAGAAACCTATGCAGGGGAAACATTAAAGGTGACTCTGTGGCAGGAAGAACTGACGCCTGAATGGATTCAGTTTCGTATAAACAAACAGGACGGTCGACTGAGTTATGCGAGTTGTATGGAGTTCTATCTAAACGGTTTGTATGGCGGATTTGTTAATTGCATTAATAGGTTTTGATGTTAGAGTTTAAGACTTTGCGAGTTTAAGACGTGCAATCTATTGCCGTTAACTAAAATAACATAGCAGTATGAGCCAGTAATATTATAATAATGATGGTTACTATTTTATAACAAGTCCTAGGTGAAAGCTGGTAAAGCTAAGGTTAACGTCAGTTTCCTCACTCGAAAGCGATATCAGTGACGGGCGAGTCCAGGATTTGAAACCCGCACATATTAATCCTTCAATAGAATGATTTCAAAGGTGTGGATAATGCTATGCCTTATCCACACCCAAATTTAGCATATTGCATGGAAATAATATGGCTTCTGATGTGGTTTCCCGTTACCTAACTCAGTTCTTGCATATTCGCCTCTTACGACTCGTTCAGTTTACGGATGGTCTATTCTTCAGTGTTCCGGACATAGAACGGGAAACGTTATAGGTGATTATGTCAATCATACAAAGTTACTGATGGTTAGCGATCAGAATCATTTTGATTACGATGATATTTAATCAAAATTATAAATATAGATGGCGTAATGAATTCAACGCAAACATCTTCTTATATCTGTTCGTTATTTGTTTGTCTATAGAAGACATCAATATCAGTCTAGACAATCTGATCTCAGACGAGAGCATTGATTTGAAGAGTCCAGCCTCCTCTGATTCCACATTCGTCCTCTCTGATGTGGACTTGTCCAGGTGGAAGCACGTGTCCTACAACAAAGACAGGACCCGAGCTGAGCTTATTCTTCCTCGTCCTCTGATATTAAGCTTAAATCCTAAGGGTAAGTAAGTTCTAAGGGTATTTTGATTTTTAGTTTAAATCCTATGGGTAAATAAATGCTAGAGGTAAATAAATCCTAGGCTAAATAAATAAATCCTATGGGTAGTAAATCCTAAGGGTAGTAAATCCTAAGGGTATTTTGATTCTTAGTTTAAATTCCAGGGGTAAATAAATCCTAGGGGTAAGTAAATCCTCTCACTCTCTCTTAGTGCCCTGCCTACTGGCAGGTCCATGGTATATAACACCTCCCCTCTTCGCTGTCTTTCGCCTTTCTCTTCATTTCCACATATGAGTGGGTCTTTAAATCATCTAACATACCTAATCTCGGCCTGCCCCTGCCTCTTTTTCCTTCCATTCTACCTTCTATGACCTCTTTTAATAGACCTTCCCCCCTTAGAATGTGTCCTATCCAACTCTTCTTCCTATTTCTTTTGTCGTGATATATCATTATTTTTCTTGGGGAATATGCTTTTTGACGAGGTGGGTCCCCTATGCCTTTCTCAGCTTTGACTGACATTTACAGGGCAGGGATGTCATTCCCTGAGAAAACTATCCTGTTTATCCATAAGTAAATCCTAGGGGTAAGTAGGTGCATCTCCTATGCCTGCCTCAGCTTTGACTGACATTTACAGGGCAGGGGTGTCATTCCCCGAGGAAACTATCCTGTTTATCCATAAGTAAATCCTAGGGGTATGTAAATCCTAAGGGGTAAGACTTACTAGACTGTACATTGTCTCTCTGATCGAATTAGTATTACTAACGTTTAACTGCCTAACAGTGGAATATGTCAAACTAATAATAACTAACAAGCTTGCCTCTATAGAAAGTCTCAGTGCATTCTAAATGTATCGTAATTTTCCCATTATAAGTTATAACGATGTGCTGTGTTGTGTTGTCCCCGTGTTGTGTCCGGGTTGTTTGAAGAATTTACCAACTGGTGACTGCACTTGTCGAAGAAGACGGCTAAAGTACTAAGATCGAAATCACCGTCAGAAAGGGCATTCGGTTGGTGAACGCCTAGGCTCCAGAAATAGCTCTAAAATGTTCAAAAATGAATGTAAGAGCATATAATAGGGGATTGACTGATGATATAATGTGGGAAAGAGAGGAGTGGAGTAGGTCTCTTTGTATTCTGACCCTAGTTAAACTGGGTACAAAGGAAGATGATTACTATGATTGAATTAAAAAGAGTATTGGTATTAATTTTATAGATTCCTTTGCTTAGCTGAATATTCGTAAGAAATCAATCGCTTGACACATTGTATGGAAAAATGAAAATCATTGAAAGTTATTTGATAAAATTATATAAATATAATATTTTATAAAATTATAGTTATTATATTGTTATTATATAGAGCTATATATGAAATAAGTCATTGTACAGCACTGTATAGCTAGGGCTCTGTGCGGTAATACCATAATCAGCAGCTAGCCAAGTCTACTCAAGTCTGAAATGCAAAATATTTCTATTAAACTATTAAGTACAGTAAAACCGTTGGTAGACATACAATTAAATATTTTCAAATTAAGAATTAATAATGTCAATTAATTAATAATAAAAATAATTAAGAATTAATAATAATAGTCTAATCATAATAAAAAAGTATTTAATTCAACTCAAAATAAACATATGAAAACGTAATTATAAATTATCAAAAAATTAAACAAGTTAACTAATGTTGATTGTCTTTGCAGGACAAATCTCGGCGGTTTGTTTTGCGGATTACTTTGAATTTGCTCATTGGACAGTAACAGGTGATTTTAGTGTTCGTGCAGCTGACTCGGGTTTTTGCGCTAGTATCTCGAAATTAAAGCCTGAAGGCTGTGGAATTTTCTATGGGCAACTAGATTATATATTCGAGCGAGATCTATATCATACCTCCAGAGATTTTCAAGGTCTATATCGCCCTTTTAGAGCCGTGGAAAAGTTTCATTCGTTCGCTCGATCTTCAGTTTGTTTCGAAATAAAACTTTTCGATATAGAGTCGGGAGCTTGCATAGCTACCGCATACGTAAGACAGCTTACGGTAGACCTAGCTACGCGTAGAGCTGTTCAAATCCCGGCTTCGTTGCGCCAGCGGTTCAGTGAGATTTGTACTAATCAAGTAGGGCTAAGTCCAATTCCTGATATACCTCCCCCTGCCAATTGCTATACACATTGCGAGACTATTAGGTATTCGGATATTGATTCTAATCAACATTTGAATATGGCAGTTTATATAAAACTTTGCATGGATGCTGCTGCTGTTGCTTCAGACAATGGAGGTCTGTTGAATTTCGCAGGTGATGCCCTTAGTCGAGAAATGAAGGCCATTCGCTGCAGCTACATAAAAGAGTGTGATTTTGGTGAAGCTCTACAAATAAAGGTGTGGCAAGATATGAAGTGCTCGGATAAATTAAATTTTAGAGTAACGAAGTCAAACGGCAGCCTTTCAATGCTGTGCTCAATGGAGTTCTATCCAACTGAAAATCTTTCCAAGCTATAGAATGTGATGATACAAATATTTCTTCGAGGGGTCCAGTGTTCAGTAAGATACCGGTTAACAACAATAACAATACTACTAAAGGTTTAATGTCCGTTTCCTCACACAAGGATGATGTCAGGGAAGTCTCCCATCTCTCATGTCACTACAAATCGATTCACTCCAAACGATCTAAAAAAACATGTGCTGAAGAGAAAGAAAAAGATCCTAAACAGTGCCGGTCCGGTGATCAAAAAAATAGTCAGGCAAGATGAAAAAAATCTATGGTGAGAAGAGATGTGTTTTCAACCTACAATGGAAAGTAAAGTCGAAGTAGTAGAACATGAGCGAAGATCAGGAGGCAGAGAGTTCCAAACAGTAGGATCGGAGAAAGAATGTTGTTGTTTGAGGTTTACCGGTCATTACAACTGTGATAAAGTCTACAATCAGGCGAGGATCCAGTGGGGGGTGCAGGGTACCCGGAAGACTGGCCGATAATTATGTAATTTATATTTTCACTGTGTTCTATTTGTGAGTGCAAATATGTACATGTATATAAGAGTAAAAAAGGGGTGAATGTAAGAAGAATTTGAACTCTGTCCCGGAGAAGGCGTGGGCGTAAGCAAAAAATGTGAATAATATGTAAAATAAATGTCTGGCCTCTTAATTAATAAATTCCTGAATTCGCCACTATGCACAATGATTTCAGAAGATTTCTAGTTGATATTTTCACAAGTATATACTGCCGTTATTTGTATTATATTGTACTGCCAATAGCGATTGTACAAATATTGCATACCTACATGTACTTCAGTTAAATATTTCGCGTGTATTGCAACTGCTGATGTGTGATATCTAATTACTTGATGAACAATTCAAATTTCTGTAATTATATGATAAATAGTAAAGTTTGTTGTTGTCGCTTAATTCTAACATGTTGAATTTAAACTGCATATAAAGCTATATTTCCCCTGCTGTGTTCGGGTTGGTAGAAGAATAGACCAACCGGTGACTGCACGTGTAGAAGGCGACTAAAACACTAGGGTACAAACCAACGTCACAAAGGGCATTCGGTTTGTGAACGCCCAGGCTCCAGGAAATACTTTTAAAAATTTACAAAACGAATGGAAGAGATTATAGGGAATTGACGGATAATATGGTATGGGACAGAGAGAAGTGGAGAAGGTCTATTCATATCACGACTCTAGTTTAACTGAGAATAAATGGAAGATGATGATGATTCTCAAGCTATATCCAATATCATGACGAATAATTAATGTTATACATTCAAGGTATTTGGTAGTAGAAACGAACTATTAACAAAAAGTCTAAAGAAAGACACAAAGATAAAGATAGTGAAAACTTTGGTTTGGACCACGCTATTGTATGGATGTGAGACATGGACCTTAAGGAAGGAAGATATTAGGAAACTGGAGGCGTTGGAAATGTGGATTTGGAGAAGAATGGAGAGGATTAGCTGGACTCAAAAGGTTACAAATGAGGAAGTTCTGGAGAGAGTTGGCACAGATAGACAGTTGATAAATGTTTAAGAAATAAGAAGAAGAGATTGATAGGACACATTCTAAGGGGAAAGGTCTATTAAAAGAGTTCATAGAAGGTAGAATGGAAGAAAAAAGAGCAGGGGCAGGCTGAGATTAGGTATGTTAGATGATTTAGGACCCACTCATATGTGGAAATGAAGAGGAAGGCGGAAGACAGAGAAGAGTGGAGGAGTTATGTACCAGGGACCTACCAGTAGGCAGTGCACTATGAGAGATACATTCAAATATTTATTAGAATTTAAGCCGACATGATACATTTACTTTTGTCGCAAACATGCTATCGAGCCGGAAAATGCCGTTAAACTTGGCTTTAGCTTTTTTCCTTGATCTCCGTTTGTAATTACAGAAACATGACTGCATGTAGGCGATAGACCTACAATGTAAATGCATAGATGTATTTACATTGTAGGCTTCAAGAAACGCCTGGATGCTTTTACATGTAGTTATATAAATAGGCCCCGTGTTGTGCTCGGGTGTGGTTGGACCACTGCAGAATAAGGCAACCGGAAACAATCTGCTGCGTGTACGTAAGAGGCGACTAAGACAGGAGCTGAAGATGGCAAAAGGGGACCCACCTCATCATGAAATATATGGTAATTAATCCATCTTACAAAGAGGAAGGCCACTGGAAACCACTTCAGAAGCCATATTTTTCTCGAGCTATAGGCTACATAAGGTATGGATAAGGCGTTGACTTTGTGAAGGGATTAACTTGTTGATCTAAGGAGTGCTCTTTGGAGCGAGAAATCAGACTTTGAATATGAATATGTACCTTGAATCTGCGACTTGTCAATGCACTGAAGTGAGAGAGGGAGATATAAGTAGTTATATATTTACATTTTATAAAGTCAAACTCTTGGCATACGTCAATAATCGAACTATTATATCACATTTAAATGGAATGCTAGACTAACTAAATTTGAGAAATAATTGCACAATACTATGCGCAATGATGTCTATTAGCTATTCTAATTACAAATGCAAAAAACTCCGTTGACGAATAGCATGTGATGTGTTACCTTTATCAGGCTGGTTCTTCACAATTCATCCAATAAGAAACCGTTTTACATTTAAACAGCGAAACTTTCAAACCGGTTCCTAGGCCTGTAGAAGGCCTACAGCAAAATAACCTGGCTGCTTATGTGGTGCACAGTTATGTCAGTGCCGTTCTAGTTATCGGTAAAATAAAAATTAAAAACTTAGCGAACAAGTAAATGTAGTTCCTAAATGTAGTTACTTTTTCAAAAATGTTAACTAGTTACTTTACTATACTTAATTAAACAAAAATTAACTATAAGTATTTACATGTAGTTACAATTCTGCTTAATTACTGAATTTAATTTATAAAGAAAATTGCAAACGTAGAAACTTTTCTGAACTCGCAATAAAACTGGTACAGATTCTGAAGGTCGATAGGCCTGGCTATACTACATAAAAATGTGACCTGCCAGCCGTTTAAAAAGTTCACATCATGCGTTATGGCTACTGAGTCCTAGTTAATAGCTGAGTTTTATAGCTACAAGTTACTTGAGTGAAAAAGTTAAAATTTACTCAATTTAATTACTTTTTCAAAAGGTATCTTGTTAATTGTATATCCTTATTTGGCCACTTTGGCAAACAACACACATTCATTGCGCAGTGAAACAAAATAAAAGAAACAAAATACAAATACACAGTGAAAATAAAATTAAAGCAAATAACAAAACAAATAAACGAAGAAAAAAACGAATAAAAGATGCTGTGCACAGCAGATCTTGCTCTACATCATTATGGAGGTATATTCACCCTCACAATTTCTCAAAATTATTAATCACTCAGAAAAATGTAGGCTACAGGTAGTTCCTAGTTGTAATACTTCTTAATTTGTCGAATTTGTTTAACGAAAATTTGCTATGGCAGCGCCAGTCCGAACTAGGGAGACAATGTCGTATAGAATACGTTCTTAGGATTGATCAATACAGTATAATATATATATATATATATATATATATATATATATATATATATATATGCAAATATATATATATATATATATATATATATATATATACATATATATATATAGGATATATATATATATATATATATACATATATATATATAGGATATATATATATATATATATATATATATATATATATATATATATATATAATATAATATAATATTTTATGTAAGCTATCTTCGCAATCAACTCCAGAAGTTCACTGCGTGCGCTAATGTAATGTAATTCAACATTTTTTATAGCCTAGACATTGTTAGCTATGTGTAGCAACAGGCTTGGGTTTTTTATGAGGCTTCAATGTTGTCTTGAAATAAGCTCAAAAGTCGACGTGACCTTTCAGTTTGCTTTGCGATTCCTAGTATTGACGTGTATAGGCTCCAAAGTACGTGTACGATAATAGATCCTTCTGTATCATATAATGGACTTATGACATTATGGCCCCAAATACTCAAGAGTGATGGAGTAACTCAAACCTCAAGAGGTACGGTAGTTAGTTAGTTCAGTATTTAGTTAGTTAGTTAGTTAGTTTGTTAGTAGTTAGTTAGTTAAATCTAGTTTTAAATTTATTTAGTTAGATATAGCTTTAAATATTTAGGTCATACTATAACATATGATGGGAAATGAGAGACTGAAATATGTAGTAGGATTGCACAAGCAAAGGAGGCATTCAGTAGTACGAAAAAACTTTTAAGAAAAAGTTTGAAAAAAACCAAGAGATGCAGATCATGAAAATCTCAGTAACTCTCAGTAAATGTATTTCTGGGAATTTTTTATTTTATTTCTTTTAAATGTTTATTTATGTTTGTATTGTCAGTGATTTGGTGTTGATCCTGAAATAGCACATATCTCTCTCTCTCTCTCTCTCTCTCAGTATGGACCATAGGCTATAGGCCTACAGTGTATATGGGTGTGAAACATGGACTTTAAGGAATGTATACACCAGGAATCTAGAAAGCTGTTAAAACTAATGTTAACGTCACTTTCTTCACTCGAAAGCTATGTCAGTGACGGGCGAGCCCAGGATTTGAACCCAGTACATACTGATCCGTGGTCGAATATCTAACCAACATTGCCTTTGGCACCAGCTGAAAGTAGACAGTTGATAAATATATTAGGAAAAAGGAAGAATAGCTTCATGGGACACATTCTATCTAGGGGGGAGTGTTCTAAATAAGGTCGTCAAATGTGTATTGGAAAGAAATAGAGGCAGAGGCAGGCCGAGCACGGGAACGTTATCTGATTTAAAGATCCACTCATATATGGACATGAAGGGGAAAACGGAAGGCACAGAAGATGGAGGCGTTATACGCCATGGAACTGCCAGTAGGCAGTGCAATAAGAGAAAGAGAGAGAGAGAGAGAGAGAGATAAAGATAGTCCTATATAGGCCTTTATGCTGTTGTTCAAGCTTGAATCGAGTATCAACATGAATGAACGAATAGTATCTTTCATCAATTCAAAAAATATTAAAATTGTAAAGGCTGGAATTTTGAATTTTACTTCATTTTTTCCAAATCGTAAGAATTACACTGCCTTCCTTGGTCTCGGTGAAAATTCCACCTGTAACTTCAAAATGTCAGAGATCACGCTGCTGTCTAACAGAGAGTTGATGGAGCTTAAGACTACGTCACTGAGTAATGATGGAAGACTGTTTGAATGCATCACACCAGGATGTGCCACAATGGAAATAAGCCGTAGAGGTTAAATCACTATCTCTATTTATCCATTATTATAAGTTTGATTATTAGTATTTTTCCAGTGTTGAGCCCGGGTGAAGTAGGTACCACTGCAGAATAAAACTACCTCAAACAAGTTGCCTCGTATACGTAAGAGGCAACTAAGGCAGGAGCTGATGAAGGCAGAATGGACCCACCCCACCAAATATTTTTCCGTCAGGATTAAACTGTAGTTAAAGAACTATAGAACTGACGAAGGTAACGGGAAATCACCTCAGTAGCCATATTTTCCCCAAGGTATAGGCTTCTTTAAGATGTGGATACGACATAGGCATTTGTGAAGGGACTAACTCGTTAATCGATGGTGTGCCTTTTATGTAGCGTGAAAAACAGCATGTGAGTAAGATTGTTTACCTCGAACCTGCATCTTGGAAGAACACTGGAGAGATTATTTTTATCTTTCATTTTTCAAAATTGTTGTTCTGTTTATTTGGTATCATCGATTTTACCCATTCTAAAATTATATTTTCATGAACAGAGTTATTTTACTCTGCAAATTAGGCCTACATCACAACTACTTCTTGCTATAGGCCTACAGTTTATGCATTCCTATATGTCTTACTTTTGCAGTATTTCGTTTTATATTTATTAATTTCATGACATTTCGTTATGAACTCCGTGTTATTTATAAAAGTAGATCTGTAATTTATATTCGTACACACCGTCTACCTTGCATTCATTAGGCAATTAATAATCCTCCAATTAACATAAGTTCTTCACTTCATAAGATATTCCAATTTCCGATATTCGCTAGTAGTTTAGAATAGATTATGAGAGGATGTTGATCCATTTTGCTAGATCGACTTTTTCTCTACTACATGTAAAGACAACTGAGGAAAGAGTGTGTCTGAAAAAATTGACATACGCCAAAAATTACATGATAAAATTCATATATGCTTAACATTTTTAAATTAAAAAATTTACCTAAATAGATAGACTGTGATAGTTAATTAGAAAACTACTTAACATAGTAGCATAGATATTTTAGCATAAAATGATCAAATTATAAGAACAATAATGTACAAAATTATTCTGAACAATAATATTGGTTATAATTTGTAACACTGTTAAACAATTAGACGTTCATATATTAAACTGAACGTATCGTAATTTATACACATACTCTGCATTAGGCCTATATTCTGTTGTAAAAGTGGGAATCTAGAGCTAGGGTAACGGTAAGAATTGTTCGGACACCGTGTAATGTAATTACAGGCCTCTTAGCAGGAGAAAACCCTCAGAAATATGAGCCCCTAGCAGGAGAAAAACCTCAGAAAAATGAGGGCTAGGGGATTACAGTTCCACTGCATTCCCCCACGTTAACCACTGACTATATTTACATGTAGGATCCATATGTCAGCCTATGCGTTCATCTTATCACATGTATCTAGTAAATGTTTTTTAACTGTGACTTGGTTGTTAATCTTGTTATGAAAGGCCAATATGTATTTTATATCCCTTTACATGATAATTTTGGGTTCTGCATCTCTATAGGTAAAGTTCAATACGAGAGTCTTAGCTCATTTTTATTTTATTATTTGTAGGATATACGACCTTATCCGGCACATCTTTCTATATGATGTGGGGACAACTCTTGAGTCTTACAAATCCTGGTTTCCTTATAAGTAAACTAATAGATGCCAATCATGATGTTTTTCAAATATATACCGAGCATTACATTACCTTGGGATTCTACACTAAAACACAATTACAGCACAATCTGTACTATCCAATGAAGATTTCTACCAGGGCCCAGTCTGTAGGAAGATCCACATTAACATTGGTGTCTGTAGTCCGCAATGCCGTTACCAACACTCCACTCGCTTGCTCCAGTTCCACTCTGGTTCGCGTTGATTTGAAAACCCGTAGCAGCGCTCCTATACCAGACGACATTCGTAACAGATTTCCTCATCATGCAAACCAACATAAACCCAAACGAGATAGCTTAAATATATCTCCACCCGCTGACGCTTTCCAGCAATCAGTTGTCACAAGAGTTTCTGAAGCAGACACCTTTCGACGCGTAGGTCAGGCTTCATACGCCACCTACTGCATTGATGCAGCAACAAGTGCAGCGTCCCAGAACAAGCTCAATGGTTTCACAGCAGACATGGCGCCGTGTCTGGTAAGGAATTATAGATGTGACTATGCTGTAGAAACATTGGCCAAAGAAACATTGAAAGTGTCTCTATGGCTAGACGAACTGCAGCCTGATTTGATTCATTTCCGTATCTACAGAGTAGACGGTCAACTGGTTTATTCTAGCCGTATAGAATTCTATTTAAATGGTATGAATGACGGCTTTAGATATACTTCAGATTTAAAACATTTCGTGTAAATAGCTATTTAACACGAATTGGTATTGTTATGTATTAATGAAATTTGTATTTCTTTTAAAAATATTTTAGAAATCGGTATTTCTTTAAGAGACTATTCTTAATTTCTGTAAATCTATACATAAAATGTAAAACAAACCATAATATATCCTGTGCCTATTACCTATTTGTTACTTTAAACTTGCAGAAACTTAAGCGTATTAAAAATCACAAAACAACACAAAGAACAAATTTTTAAAACGCAGGATAAAATGTCTATTACGACTCTAATGGATGTTTCGTAGACTGATGAGGAGAAAAAGATGATATACTTCACTAATCTAGCACTGATATGAGACTATGACGTCCCTAATATCATCTCCTGTTTAGACTCTTTAGTTTATGTATGTGCATGTTTATATGTAGGCTTATATATTATATGCTCCTTGTATATATTGTTAGAGTCGATATACCAATGATTTGATGTTTCTGTTTTTTCATTTTTAGATTGCATATCTTTTAGTTTGTGTTTTTGTTATGTTTCTTTGGATTGTTTTAAGAATTGACCAGCTGGTGGCTGCACGTGTCGTAGAAGGCGACTAAAGCACTATGATCCATACCAACGTCACAAAGGGTATTCGGTTGGTGAGCTCCTAGGCTGCAGAAATTGCTAAAAAAATTTAAACGAATGGATAAGTCTCAAATAGGGGATTGACAGATGATATGTAAAACAGAGAGGGTTTGAGACAGTCTATTCGAATCCGAGCTATGGTTGAACTGGGATTAAAGGGAAGATGATGATGATATTTTTATATGGTGGGTGGTCAACTAGATAAGTAGGTTTTTAGAACATCTTTCACGGTCTAGTGTGTGTTATTGCATATTTAAGTGTTTTTGAAAAAATAAGCGTAGTTCTCTCTTTCTTTCTCTCTCTCTCTCTCTCTCTCTCTCTCTCTCTCTCTCTCTCTCTCTCTCTCTCCCTTTGATCGTTGAGTGCACGTACAATGGATTAAAACTGTATGTCTATTTACAGAAGAAGTTGATATCACATTAGACAATCTGATCTCAGACGAGAGTATTGATTTGAAGAGTCCAGCCTCCACTGATTCCACATTCGTCCTCTCTGATGTGGACTTGTCCAGGTGGAAACATGTGTCCTACAACAAGGACAGGACTCGAGCTGAGCTCATTCTTCCTCGTCCTCTGATTTCCATTCATAATCCTAAGGGTAAGGATTAAGTACACAACAGCAACAAAGATTTGATTATGTCAGTGCTAATATGCTGTGTTTTCTTTATAACTGATACTCCTTATTGTTTTAAATGAAGTCAGAATCATAACGAGCTGACCAATGTTCTTAAAATTTATAACTTCACCAGAAGCCAATTCTTCCAAACTTAGAGGAATTTCGTTAGAATGTCTTTAGTAGCAGGAAAGTTAGAGATTTGCGAATAAAAGTTGGATCAAATAAAAAATTCCAGTAGGCCTATAGGAATACAGGCTTGTTACATGCAACGTCGATGTAACTACAGTAGCGTACATGTATCTGGCATTTGTGAGATATGAGAAATCCTAATTATACGTAATTAATAACTAATTATACTATAGACGTCTACTTAAAAGTAATTCTCCATTATTATACACTAATTAAAAAAAGTATACACAATAAGGCGTGTTCCACACATCAATTGCTTCAAAAATTTATAATTGTAATGATAAATGGTTTGAAAGACGGAGAAGGGCTTTACAATTTTTTAATTTAAAATTTTGAAGCTGTTAGAGTGTTGTACCCGCAATAATGTGATATCATATTCAGTATTGCATAATTCTGTATAATTATGTAAAATTATAGTGTAATTATTTATAAATATAGTATAATTATATGTAATTGGTATTTCTCAGATGTATCCTCTTTTAAGATGATGTACTTCACTAATCTAGCACTGATATGAGACATTTTAATTTTTTGTTGGCTAACAAGAAAACGTCGACAAAAACAGGATTGATCTGGCTACATGTGCCTATATACTGCTATCCGCACAATAACGGTCTATCATTCGGTCTACGTGTGCTACAAATCAGCCACTTTAGAGACATATTCCTAATCATGCACCACATGCATTTGGGGTTAAGTAACTGCGTCAATTATGAACACATCAGTATATATTTTGTCTCATTTTGAAAATACATTAGTACATTTCAATTAGAATTAGCAGAAACTACATATGACTTGCTGTCTATTGTTTAACGCTGAACGCTTAACGCTTAACACTGTATGTAAAACATCTGTATATAATGACATCGCCACTGACTACTCGACCGCGGATCAGTATATGCGGAATTCAAGTCCTGTGCTCACCCGTCACTGATTTCGCTTTCGAGTGAGGAAACCGACATTAACATTAGGTTTTTTAAAACTAAAGAGGCAAAGCTAATGTTAGTGTCAGTTTCTTCACTTGAAAGCGATGTCAGTGCCGAGTGAGCCCAGGATTAAACCCCGCACATACTGACCCGCTTTAGAATATCTTAACCAACATCGCCAAAGGCTCCATCCAGTAACATGCCTGCCCTTGGTGTAGCCTATAAGAAATTTCTTATTGGACCCCTCTCATATTCAGAAATCCATAACTTTTCAGTTATTAAAGATAATAAAACGAATTTTCTCTGTATTTAACAGAATTAGCTGCAGCTTAAGTTCAGTAAATTTCGAGAACATTCGTCGATTCGTTATCATCTAATTGTAAAAAATACGGGTATCGAAAACAAAAAACACAGTGTGTAGCCTATTGTATGTCTTAATTACAGTTGTATTTACCTATAATATAAAAGTTATAATTTAACATTTTTAATAACATCATTCGATTAATAACTTGCACTATAATCAAAAACCTAACTTCTAGGTAAGGGCACTGCATACATGCATATAAGACTATAACAATTTTTTTGTTCCATCATCACTTTTATTGAAGGATAACATTTTAATTGCACCATTATAGCCTGTAAGAAGTTTCTAATAAAAAGAGAAACATTAAATCATTCAGAATCATCATAATAACTTTATTTACAGTAAAACGCAGCTTTCTGATATGACTTTAAGACAATAAGCTTATTGGAGATACTTTTATAAATGTATTATAAACTAATATTGTTACTATACTCTATATATGTCTTAGTTTTATTAAAGTGATTTCGATAGTAAGTAGGCCTGAATCATTAAGTTATATCCGACTATACGGACTACAGTAACTGTTCCCTGGTTGTCTTTGCAGGAAGAATTCCAATTGCTAGTTTTCCGGATTACTTTCGGTTCGCTCATCGGGCAGTTACTGTTGATTCAGGATTTTGCGCTAATACCGTGGCATTAGTGCCTGAAGACTGTGCATTTTTCGTTGTGCAAATGGAATATTTTTTCGAACGCGATTTATTTAAAATATCAACAGATCATGATGGCTTATATCGTCCGTTTAGGTCGGTTGTTAAGTTTCATTCTTTCACACGCTCTACAACTTGTCTTGAAATAAAACTGTATGATACGGAAAGCGGAGCCTGCATTGCAACTTCATATATGAAACAACTCACTGTTGACTACGCTACACGTAAGGCGGTACCAATTCCCGCTTCGTTGCGTCAGCGGTACAGTGAGATTTGTTCTAATCAAGAAGGATTAAAACCAGTTCCTGATTTACCTTCCCCTGACGAATGCTTCACTCACTACGATACTGTTAGACACTCTGATATTAATTTAGAGCAGCATTTGAATATGGCAGCTTATGTAAAACTCTGCATGGATGCTACTGTTGCTGCTTCAGACAATGGAGGTTTGCTTAATTTCGTAGGTGATGCCCTTAGTCGAGAAATGAAGTCCATCAGCTGCAGCTTCGTAAAGGAATGCGATGTGGATGAAACTTTGCAAGTAAAGGTGTGGCAAGATGAAGTGTGTGAGGATAGATTAAATTTTAGAGTAACGAAATCAAACGGCAGCCTTTCAATGCTATGCTCAATGCAGTTCTATCCAACTGAAAGTCATTCTAAGCTTTAAATTGTGACGTTATGGCATAAAAAGTACTTAATGTTACTTACACTGTTGCCTACTGTAGGTTTAGGCTATATACATTTCGTCAACTTTTTCATTTTTGCTTAGTATTAAATATAGTGTACGTAATTATAAATTCATTATAAATAAATGACACGAGTAGTGTGATAATTGATACCGAACGTACCAATTTTTGTTAATTGCATTTGCTTCTGAAAAGTTTGATCGTCTCGCAGGACCATTTAGCACTTTCATTTCGAATCATCTCTGCCTCGAATATCTTCTGAACAATAGGATATTAGTTGTCTTCGAGCCAAAGAAACTTAGGAAAGTAATTGTAAGAATGCTAATTATTTTGGTCGCCCAGGGCCTATGTGTATATGGTTAAAGATATAACTACGGCATGTGCGCCAAAGTATTCTTGGTTAGGTCTATTAGGCCTATATATATAATATATTTATATATATATATATATATATATATATATATATATATATATATAGGCCTACATGTATATATCAAGTTGATGTTTTGTAGTTTTCGTAATTTCTGTAGCTAACCCGAATGCGCTAAATCCCGCCTCTAATAGGACAATATAGACCTAGGCCTACTCTTTTCTACACAAGCTAATGTATCTAAATTCTAGATGATATTTTAGATTCATATCGCTAATTTGTTCATCATCTCAGCACAGATGATGAAACAATAAAAGGTATTTACTTTGAAAGATCACCTTATGTATTATTTTATTCGTTGAAGCGGCGCCACTGTGCATCATAAAATTGATTGTTTTGTGGAAGGCTACTGCAATGTAATATATCCTTAAAATGTAATATATCCTCACTAGATATGCTATTTAGACATATATTAACTGTAAATGAAGAGATGTTTTTATAGAATATTGCCAGCCTTCAATAGAAGCACACCCCTTTCCACTCTCCCGCTAAGCTTTGTTTAGGCTATTATGTGAACAGAGTTACCGCTACATATTATCAAAGGTCTATACAGTAACTATATACTGTATAGATATTAATTAATTAAGCCCAATTAACGTATGTAGAAGGAGTCTGAAGGACCGCGTTCCAACTGATGGCCATCGTTATCACCTCTAGATCGAATGTTAATATTAGCCGATATATAGGAAGATTTCTACAATAGGCCCTACTGAAAGGATTGCTGTAGGCATTTAGATTCGATCAAGTGGTGAAATGCATATATCTCTCGATCTGAATGGATTCGTGTTACTCGCCATTATAATGTAGGCTTACTAACTTCCTGAAAAAGTATATATTTAGGTAAGAGTTTAATTAAGCTAAATAATGACATGCATGTTAATTATTTCTAATACAGGTCGTTCAAATTTCAATTAATTAATTTCTTAAAAATGGAATATCTTAATTAAGATGTATCGTAATTTCTTAAATGACATAATTAATAATGTTGTTTCATATCGAACATCGATCATAAATCGATCATTTGAACTAAAAGCAAAAGCAATCAATTTGTATTTTTGAATATTGAGATATCAACATGATTAATTTGTCATTATGTTTAATTTCTAATATCACATAGATCTAAGACTAGGAAATACAGAATTAAAAGACTAAGAATTAATATAAAGTTGAAAGTCTTAAGTTATTCGTACACTAAAAGATTTAGTGTTGATTACCCATTGGTAACTGCAGAAACATCGTCACATCATTAATTATAACATTTAATTAAACACGTAGCAATAATAATAGCAATTAGAGTGCTACAGTCGTCAATCACAACATCGAGTACTAATGTGACAAAATGAAGCCGGCGAGCAAACAGAAGGTCCAAAAACGATGCAAATTCTAACATCCAGAAATTATGTCTAAAGATAAAGAGAATTCAGGAAAAGAAGGTTTAACCTTTATTTTACCAGTGTTCCCAAATGGGAACATCATATATAAATGATCACCACTTGAAAGAAATACTAGTTAGGAGAATACCAACTATACTTTTAAATACAGTACACCCTTAGCAATTGTAAACAAAACAAATGTGGGAATTTCAATTTACAACCAAAGGATAGTTTAGATAAATATTTAGTGAAAATTTAAAGGTTGGGGGTCTCTTCATTTCGATTTTTTTTAAAAATAATTAGAAACATGAATATTTAATCAAATAGCATAGTATTGTTCCTAATAGAATTATGAAGTAATAGGTAGTTCTAGTTTGGCAAAATGTGCTTTGAATTATAACTAATTTGTCTTTTTTGTGCGATGTTCCCAAATGGGAACATTGGTAAGATATGATACTTTAATTTTTTTCTTCCAGATATTTTCTATGTTAGTTGCTGTTGTATCATTTCCTTAAAATTAACTTTATGAATAATTTCGTTGATTAATGAAAATGAATGTAAAGCTTGTCTTTTCAATGTTTTACTTGCCTTTAGCTGGTTGCTGTAATTCTACATCACTTTACATATATTTTTATCATGTAAAACTGAGGTTGCGAGTTCTGGAAAATACATAATCCGAGTATTGGCAAGTTCAGTATTGGGTGATTGGTAACTAACAGTAAATGATCCACATGTAGATATATTTATTGTGACTTTGAAACATCATTATGATTGTTAGAACATAATAATCAAGCATGGTACATTTCCTTTGAAGAAATTTATGAAACATAATAATTGAAATTTTTGAAAATTGATATCAATCGCTTCTATGGTAAAAGAATACTACATGTACAGCTGCTACAGTGCATGAGGCTGTACAAGCTGCTACCTCCTCAAGATGCGCTGTTGACTTAGTTATTTTACTACCTGCATCTTGCGATAGAGCAGACGATAGCGACGTTGAAGACATTCTGACAATGTTTATAATGCTAATCCATTTGAGACTGCTGGAGAAGTTGAAATGGAGAAAATATTTGATGAACAAGACTCAGAGGTGATGGATGACAGTGAAGAAGAAGATGAGTCCTGCAGTGTGAAAGTCAAAAGAAGGGCTATAGAGAAGACGATTTGGAAAAAATCTAGCAAGCTACATAATAGCTTCGTAGAAGATATTCCACCTAAATTAACGGACACGTTACAACTTTTGAAAACAATGTTTGCCATTTCTCAGGAATATGATTTTTGATGATGAAACCATAAACTACATTGTTGATCAAACAATGCTGTATGCCAGACGGGATAAGAATTCACCAGATTTTGTGACTGATGGACAAGAGATAAGAAACTTCTTAGAATTATATTACTTTTAGGCTATCACTATGTTCCGGAGGAAGGTAGGAGAGCACCCATCCAGGTCATGGTGTACCAAATATATCTGAGACTAAGAGCAGAAATATTTTTTTTACTTTGAAGAAGTTTTTGCATGTCTCTGACAATTTCAATCTTCAATCCTGTGACAAGGCAGCCAACATTATGTCACTGTACAGCAGACCTCAAGTTCAATGGATCATCTAGCATTTCGGCTTGAAGTGGCGTTGTGTCTAATGATAATGGGCGCACCACAAAAACCCCAGGCAACTGTTGCTGCACTTCCCAAAGCAGCACTCTACTATGGTGTAGATCATGAGAGTGTCAGTTGTGATCAAGGCAGGTGTAGACTTTGCAAAGTGGAATTCCAGAAACAAAGTGCAGCAAGTATAACGTTCGCCTGCACTGTGATCATGGAAAAGCTTGCTTCTGAGACTATCACACATATTCCTCAGATTCCTAAAATACACGAAAACTAGAATAGGATCTTCAGTGACAAAATATAAATTAGCTAACTATATAGCACTCAAATGTCCACGATTTTAAAAGATATTGTAGACCTGTGAATGTAATTCAGTAAACTCTAATATTATGTCGTCTATTTACCAATGTTCCCAAATGGGAACATGCAATTTTTCGGATGACATCCGAGAGTGTGCTATTGTAGGACCTTATTTTAAGCTTACATTTAATTTTTGTGTAGTAACTGTTGCTAGTAGTAAAGTTTTGTTCAAAATATGTGTAATGGTAAAATAAAGGTTAATTACGCCCATGGTTGTAACTTATGGACACTGGATGGAAAAGAGAGATGAAAAGGTGGGTCTTCAACAGCCTATGGAACTCTTCATAAGAAAGCAAAAACCGATGTGATGCAAACGAAGACTTCAGAAGATTGGATGGAAGAGTATTTCAGATCTGCGGTGCAGTATGCTGGAATGAACGATTGTATAGTGTTAATGACATAATAATAACAATAATAATTAGAGTGCTAGTCATCAGTGACAACATCGAGCACTATTGAGACAAAATCAAGCCGGCAAGCAAAAGAGAAGGTCCAAAAATTGTGCAAATTCCAAAATCCAGAAATTCAGTCCAAAGTAAATTGTTGTAAACTAACCCATTTCACTTTGTCCGTCACGAGATAGGAGCAGGTGTCTAGATTCTTATCGTTATGCCATTCTTTTGGACAACCTGCGCATATCAAATGACATAGTTATCTTTGTACTCATATTTTGGATTTGGCACCGTGTTGCACCTTTTTTTGCTCACCGGCTTGGATTTGTCTCAATAGTGCTTACTGTTGTCGTGGACGACAGTGGTACACTAATTGTTGTTGCTATTAGTTGTATTAGTAATAGTTGTAAAAGTTATAAGACAAAAAGTTTAGAATATGGTATCGCTTTTGAGAAGGCCAAAGTTTGTTTATGTTTACATCTCACAGTCTTTGACTCCGAGGTCTTTGAACTTCTAGTGCTAAATTACCTAATATATAAATGTTAAGCACATATATTCAAATGATCATCTATGATTATCTCTAGTTCTCCCAATGACACGTCCTTAAGTCATTACTCAGTTTTTATTGAATTTTCATTTATATAGTTAGTTGCCATTTGAATGTCAGAGATTTCGCGGTTTGATAGGTATGCTAATTCAGTTTGACAGCTATAAGTCAAGAATTGGAGCGCTGTCGTCAATGCAGTGGTGAAACTATCCCATAGCAAGTGAGGTTGCTTTAAAAATGTAATAGTAATTCCAGTGCCATTGGTGTCAGCACCGATATAGGTTCTTTCTTGTTTTGCCTCATTCGTGCACACTACCAGCCTACTATAACTAAGGTCGAACTTTTTAACAATAAGTTTCTGAATAAAGAAACTTATTGTTTTGAAACTTATTGAAATGACTGACTAGCCTACCCCTTATAAAGGACATGGAGTTGCAAGAATTGCGTAGGTCACTTTCAGAAGTGGGGTTGTTTGAACAACCCTGTGGCGACGGGGCTGCGTCAATAACAACATTGAGCAATAAAAATAAGCATGTTAATAATCGGTGCAAATCCTACATCTGGAAAACCTGCCAAAATTAGAAATTAAAGGAAAGCAGGTTTATTTGTTCGTTCAGGGCACCAGGTGGAAAAGATATTAAAACTATAGGTCTTGAGAATTGCCTGTAGAGCTGTTTACAGGAAGGCAAAGGCCGATGTGATGAAGAGAAGACTTAGGAAGAGCAGTTGGAAGGGAATTTCAGTTAGGCAGAACAGTGCCTGGTGGAAAGCTTACAGCACTGGAAGGTATGCTAGGTCCCTCAAGTGTAATTAACTTTATTGTCCTAGTGCCTGCAGTCTGCTTCAAATATCAAGTGAAAATGCATCGTACTAATAGATTAAATTATTAGATTTATTATACTAATTATTTTTCTCAGGATTATGGCACTTTCATACGGGCACCTGTTAAATCTCCGCTAGAGATAAATTCTAATTCAGATAGATGGGCCAGTAGTGAGGTGAGGTCTAGAGTTTGCCTTCTCGAAATTATCTATAATATGATACCTGTAGATTTCCACTAATTTACTTAGCTGTAACATTTTCATTGAATTTGGTGAAGGGTTACTATTGAAATTTTTTATTGGAACTTAGTATTTACACTAGTTGTTATAAATTTTATTTTTAATTGCAAAAGGCTGTTTCTGTAATTTACTAGAACTGCTGGTTTTAAATATCACTTCGTATCAAAATAAGAAAAAGAGTTTGTAATTTATCGAGTTATTTACTATAATTTCATGTAATCTTGTAGAATTCTGTTATAAAATGCATTATGTTTTTTTAAACCATTGTACTGTAGATATCTATTATTGTTATTGTAATATTAGTGCTCAGCTATTTTGAGGACCTGTTTAAAATTGTAACAATCAAGTGTTGCGATTTGACATCGATATAGTGAGCGCAATTTTAATTATCGTTTCAGATTTGTACAGACTAGTTACAGTTGTCCAGAACTCAAAATAATTGTAATTTAGCCTCAAGATGTCAGAAATCACTCTGCTCTCTAACAGAGAGTTGATGGAGCTTAAGTCTACGTCACTGAGTAATGATGGAAAGCTGTTTGAATGCATCACACCAGGATGCCCAACAGAAGATGCTAGTTCTAGAGGTAGTCTTTAAAACTTTGTTCTTTCTGCACTTTTAAATGCTTTACCATTTTTATTCCTTTATTATATTAATAATCATTCTTTTAATATTTTACTCTCAACAATATCGTTTAGCACCTAAACCTCCTTTTCTTTAATTCCCTTTATTTTGGACTGATTTTCTAGATTTTCGAATTTGCACCATTTTTGGACCTTTGTTTTGCTCACCGGCTTGATTTTGACTCAATAGTGCTCGATGTTGTCATTGATGACTGTAGCACTCTAATTGTTGTTATTATTAAGTTATTATTATTAACAATCTAGTGTATTGCCCTAATTAGAAAATATTTAGATAAAGTTGATTTGATTTAAAGTTGTGGTGTGCTGTTGGGGACGTCCCTGACATCATCCCTGGATGAGGAAACCGACGTTAAACCTTTATTATTATTATTAGTATTATTATTTGTTCACTGTTCAATATAAATTATGTTTTATTCCTTATTTATGTTTTATTTTTTGATTCATTACTTATTTGTATTATTATTAGAATGTCTCAATAGCGCAGGGGTAACGTCATCAAGTTTTAAATGAGAGACCCTGAGGTGAATTGAACTCTCGTAGGTTCGAATCCCAGCCATGCTGATTTGAGAGTAAAATCTCTGACATTCACTGGACTGGTTATTCAGAAAATGGAATAAATTGTCTAACGGTTTATACATGTGGTATTAAAAGTGATAGATATTAACATAGTTGATCGTTTCACTATAATTTGTGTTTACTTTTTTTTATTAGCTATTTTTATTCCTCATGTCTTATTCCTTTATGCAGTTTGTTTAATTATTAAGCAATTTCTTCTTCTTCTTTTCTCTGCGTGACGTCACGTTGTGGACACCAGAGCAGCCTCTTTTACCTTCTGTCTCCACTGATACCGGTCCTGGGCAAGATCATAGACATCATTCTGTGATGTCTATGATCTTGCTATGATCTTGATCATGTGAGTAAGCAATTTGCTTGCTATGTTAATTGAATGGTGCGAGAGAATATGAATATATAAAGTTTCATATTGGTTTTTATGTATCAATTAATTTTTTGTTAGGTCTTTCACACTTTTCCGTCGAGCATCAATTGGTAATCCTTACTTACTGTAAAATGTAGCTTCTTAATCATTCTTGATGGTGTTGAAAATCTTATACACTTATTTAACAATTTCTCATTCAAACTTTCTTCTTTGGCAACTTTTTTCTCAAAATCGTCAAACGTGCATTTAATTTTCTTTGCTTTGATAATGATCCTATTTATTGATTGGTTTTTGTTTTTCATTGCTGCTTCTAAAGGTAGTGTTTCTCTGATGATAGGTGTCTTCTTGTTCCACTGATGATAGGTGACTTCTTGTTTCTCTGATGATAGGTGTCTTCTTGTTCCACTGATAATAGGTGTCTTCTTGTTCTATTGATGATAGGTGTCGTCTTGTTCCACTTATTATTGGTGTCGTCTTGGTCCTCTGATGATAGGTGTCTTCTTGTTCTCTGATGATAGGTGTCTTCTTGTCCTCTGATGATAAGTGTCTTCTTGATCCTCTGATGATAGGTGTCTTCTTGTTCCACTGATGATAGGTGTCTTCTTGTTCCTCTGATAATAGGTGTCTTCTTGTTCCTCTGATGATAGGTGTCTTCTTGTGTCGTAATCTCTTACGTGCCTTATATTGTGTGACCTTTTCTATATTTGCGTCTTCTGCTCACTGTTACTTACACATTCATCTATTTGTATAATTATTTATTAGAACTAATTAAGTGGTAATTAATCCATCTAACTGAGGAAGGCAATGGGAAACCACAACAGAGGCCATACTTTTCCCAAGCTCTAGGCAACATAGACATGCCTAGGGCATAGACTTTGTTAAGGGATTAACTTGTCGATCTAAGAAGTGCTGTATGGAGCGAGAAAGCAGACTTTGGGTATGAATATGTACCTTGAACCTGCCACTTGCAGTGCACTGAAGAGAGAGATACTTTATTATTATTTACTATATTATTTTTCAGACATCACTACGTTCACTGCAGCCTCTCTCTACCTGATGTGGGGGCAAGTCATGGGTCTTTCAAATCCGGAGTTTGTAATAAGTAAAATTAGAGATGCCACTCATGACATTTTTCATCATTACATGGAACATTATATCACTTTAGATTTGTACCGGGATAGAAGTTCTGGGAATGTGCATGTATATTATCCAATGAAACTTTCCTCTGAGGTGCAATCCTTTGAAAACTCTACGGTAGCAGTAATAACAACAATGCACAATGCTATTTCCAATAATCCAGTTGCTTGCCTGTATTCAACGCTGGTTCATATTGATATGGAAACCCGGCGCAGTGTTCCAATACCTGATCACATTCGTAGCAGCCTTTCACATCTCGAAAACGAGCGCCCAAGGCTTGGTCTTGATTTTCTTAGTGTTTCACCACCGATCAACACTTTCGAGTACTCGGTTGTCGTTAGAGTTTCAGATACGAGTATATTACAGCATGAACGATACTCTCTGTACATTACCTACTGCATGGACGCGGCATTAGTAGCAGCGTCACGTGATAGACTGAGAGGAATTGCTATGGATAAAGCGCCGTGGCTGGTGAAGAAAAATAAATGTAGATATTCTGTTGAAGCATTCGCCGGTGATACTTTGAAAATTACTCTGTGGCAGGACGATCAGAAGCCTGAAATGATCAATTTTCGCGTGTACAAACTGGACGGTCGACTCACCTATGCGAGCTGTATGGAATTTTACTTAAACGGTTTGTACTATGGAGCATAATATTTTGATTATTGTTAAAATTAGTCTGTCCATTTGCAATTGTAATATGCAGTTTGATTTGTATATATAGAAAGTATTGAATTAATTATATATCTTTATTCTCTCTAAGTACACTGCCTACTGGCAGGTCCATGGTACAAAACGCCTCCACTCTTCCGCCTTCCTTTTCATTTCCACATATGAGTGGGTCTTTACATCATCTAACATTAACATCTAACATCGAATAACTTTATTATATTTCTTTATTGATCCACTTGAGCAACCAAAGGACAAATAGAATATAACAAAAGAACGCTACTGCGAAACAAACAAAGCCAAGTAAATACATAAGGAGCACAATACTCTGCGTTTCGACGCGTAGGCCTCTGCAATTAAACCGCGCGGGTTTCATTTGGCAAATGCACTCAACAGTACTTATAGGCATGATATTTTTCTTTCACAGTTGTACAAAGTTGAGGTTTGTTATATCTTTGTAAATATTTTGAAAATGTAGAGCATTTGCATTGAAATGAATTGCCAGTTTATATAATATATACATATATAAATGTCAGATAATATATCTTCTGAGGTAGTTTCCCATTGCCTTCATTACTTCTTAGTTGTCTCTTATGACACGGTGCTGTTAACGGTTGAACTATTCTTCAATGTCTTGAACACAATACGAGATAAAATCCAGCATGCACCGATTCATTTTTTTGACGTCGACGTCAAATCTTACTGTGCTGATGAAACAGACTTATCTCACATTTGACTGCTTGAGGAAAAACGGTATTTTATTAATGGACACCCTATGTAGACTGATGTGGAAACTAAACTTAAGTCTCTTTTATCGTTAGGTGTATGGGTGATATAATTATAACATGCATTGTATCAACTCTTATGTCTGTTTACAGAAGAAGTTGATATCACATTAGACAACCTGATCTCAGACGAGAGCATTGATTTGAAGAGTCCAGCCTCCACTGATTCCACATTCGTCCTCTCTGATGTGGACTTGTCCAGGTGGAAACATGTGTCCTACAACAAAGACAGGACCCGAGCTGAGCTTATTCTTCCTCGTCCTCTGATATTAAGCTTAAATCCTAGAGGCAAGTAAATCCTATAGGTATTCTTATTTTTAGCTTAAATCCTAAGGGTACGTGATTAGTCTACTACGGTTATACGTTTTACATTTTAACTAGACCTTTATTTAATTAAATTACTATTGTTAAAGAGCTTTATATGAGAAATGTACGTTTCTAAATTGATTGAAAGCAGAAAGGTATTAAAATATGTTGTTATATAAACTTACTCTCACGTCATAAGGAACATTTACCTACTCTCCCGAATCTTTTACAAAATTTTCTAGTCCCAACTCTAGTAAAACTGGGATTCAAAAGAAGACGATGATGTTGTATATAGTTATTGTTGGTAACGATGCGAATCGGCTTGCCGTTTTTACTTTAATGTCTTAAATTCATGATTTGACATATAGAATTTAAAATGTACTACATGGATATGAGAAACTATATACTGATTACTTTTGTAGGACAAATTTCGGCAATTCGTTTTGCCAATTATTTTGAGTGTGCAAGAATTGCATCGACGCACCTGCCGGGTTTCTGCATCAATAGCATCGATATGATGGGGCAAAGCTGTGGAATTTTCTACGTGCAGTTGGAAATGATCTTTGAACAAGATCTATATAAAATGTCAACTGATTACCAAGGCTTATATCGTCCCTTTAGGACCGTGGTGAAGTTTCATTCTTTCAGTCGTTCTTCTGTATGTCTTGAAATAAAACTGTATGATACGGAAAACGGGGCCTGTATTGCAACGTCATACATTAAGCAACTCACTGTTGACTTCGCTACACGTAAGGCGGTACCAATTCCAGCTTCGTTGCGCCAGCGGTACAGTGAGATTTGTTCTAATCAAGAAGGATTAAAACCAGTTCCTGATATACCTTCCCCTGACGAATGCTTCACTCACTACGATACTGTTAGACACTCGGATATTGATGTAAACAAGCATTTGAATATGGCAGTGTATCTAAAACTCTGCATGGATGCGGCCATTGCTGCTTCAAACAAGGGAGGTCTTAGTAAATTTTATGGTGATGCTCTTAGTCGAGAAATGAAGGCCATTCGCTGCAGCTACATAAAGGAATGTGATCTGGGTGAAGCTTTGCAAATAAAGGTGTGGCAAGATAAAGAGTGGCCGGATAAATTAAATTTCAGAGTTACGAAGTCAAACGGCAGTCTTTCAATGCTGTGCTCAATGGAGTTCTACTCCACTAAAAATCTTTCCAAGCTTTAGATTGTGATCATATGGCATAGAAAAATACTAAATGGACACTCTGTTACCTTCGTATACATTTAGTCAATTTCCTTCATTTTGTTTTTCAATACATGCATTGTTTGTAAAATCAAACAAAATAGACGACACGAGTAGTTTTATAGTGTTAGATAATACATAACTGTAATATCAATACTGGGCGTGTTGATCAAACGTTCACTGGTAGTTTTGAGGTTTTATAGTTGGTGTTTTATTAATAAGGTATGGCTATTGATGAGCTCTATTGTGCTGAAATTTGTCAGTATGCATACAACATGTATGCGTATAAAATATACTCGTATATGCATTTCTGAGTCTGGACTCGGTTGCAAAAAATTTATATAAACTTTGAAATTATTTCAAAACCTTTTTATAATTAGGTCTATAATGAACTTATTATTGTGTTATCCATTGCAATGTTGTTTTGTTTTGTACTAGATGATTTTTGAAAGTATATGAGTCATTTGTATTGATTTACATATATGTTTTACTATGTTTATTTTGCGAATGAAGACTGCAATATAATTCTAAATTTTAAATGGAGTTTTTCCAAGAATTAAAAATTACAAAATTGCATACCATTATAATTTCATTTCGATATAATTTTTGCAGTAGGATTTTCCCGTGTTGTGCCTAAGACACTGAAATCTAGCCAACCGTTATATGCTAACCATTATTATCGCTGCCGTAAGAGGAGACAAAGCATAATTTGAGGAAGGCAATAGGAAACTACCTCAGAGACAATATATTTCTCAAGCTATAGGCTGCATATGGGTTTTTTTTATACTATGGGATGCATATTTTAAAATAAATTTAACATATTTAGGACTTATTTGACCTTAAAGCGGTAAAGCCAATGTTAAAGCTGGTAAAGCTAATGTTAGCGTCAGTTTCCTCACTCGAAAGCGATGTCAGAGACGGGAGAGCCCAGGATTTGAACCCCGCGCATACTCGTCCACGGTCGAGTACCTTACCGACATGGCCACTAGCTGAAGTTTAGAAGAGTGGGAGGTATCCAGCGTTTCTGGAGCTGTGCTATATTTTTTAAGAACGGAAGTCCTGGATCTCGGTATAACAAACTAAAAAAGTAACTAAATTCGGTCTATATAGCCGATAGGGGCATATTTACAGAGAATAAAGCTTTATTCAACAAAAAAGAGTAATTACTATTCAAAGGCAGTCTATTATAAATAAAATATATATTGAAACTATTTAATAAACAAGTCTGCTCTGTCAGATATAAGCCCCATTCTTCCATCCATCCTTCCATCCATCCATCCTTTCATCCATCCTTCCATCTGGTTTTTAACGATAAAAATCAAATTCTTGTATAAATATGAAATTTCAGAATCTTATTAGCTTATTTCTTTAAAAGAAAATGTATTAATCTACTAGTATGTATCATTATTATTATTATTGTATATTACTGTGTAATATTAAATTATTCTTTCTACTAACTGAATCTTTGCACAATTAATTAAGTAATTAATTAATTAAATTAATTAGCCTAAGTAAAGATACTTATGAACTAATTTAGATCTAATTAGGCCTGTACTTGTGCACGCATATATGGGTGCACGCGTATATGGGTGTCGTGTGCGTGTGTAGGCTACCTGTGTATATGTGTGTGTGTATGTGTGTGTGTATGTGTGTGTGTGTGTTTGTTTGTTTGTGATATCTGTCTAAACTGTGTTTAAATTTATTTAGGCCTGAAGAATGGATGTTACGGAACTTACAGTGTCACTTTCAAACTACTTTTTACACCTAGTTCAAACAGCTACCTGCAGATAAAGGCTTAGGCCCTACCAGTATTATTGGTCTACTTATACCAATTTTGTTGTTAATAAATAATGGTAGCCTTGGTAGAGGGAGGGCATAATTAGTTAAACATTTATTAACTAAAAGCTTAACTGTTTTTAGTTAGCCTAGATGAAAAGTTTAACTGCTATTTTATTTACTAGTTACGAAAGTTTAACTTCCTTTTAGTTAATAAGTTGCTAATTATTCTTAAAAAGTTACAACTATAAATTTTAACTTTGTTATATTAAAATTTTAAGTTTCGTGTTGATTTTTCTTTTCACTAGAATAAAAACAACGAATGTTAAGATTTAGTAATGCATATATATATATATATATATATATATATATATATATATATATATATATATATATATACATGTACATGGACCTTAAGGAAGGAAGAGATTAGGAAACTGGAGGCATTGGAAATGTGGATTTGGAGAAGAATGGAGAGGATTAGCTGGACTCAAAAGGTTACAAATGAGGAAGTCCTGGAGAGAGTTGACACAGATAGACAGTGGATAAATGTATTAAGAAATAAGAAGAAGAGATGGATAGGACACATTCTAAGGGGGGAAGGTCTACTAAAAGAGGTCATAGAAGGTAGAATGGAAGGAAAAAGAGGCAGGGGCAGGCTGAGATTAGGTATGTTAGATGATTTGAAGACCCACTCATATGTGGAAATGAAGAGGAAGGCGGAAGACAGAGAAGAGTGGAGGCGTTATGTACCATGGACCTGCCAGTGGGCAGTGCAGTAAGATATATATAATATATATATATATATATTATATATATATATATATATATATATATATATATATATATATATGCCTATATATATATATGAGATATATATATATATATATATATATAATATATATATATATATATTATTATATATATATATATATATATATATATATTAGGCCTACTACTGCCCAAAATTGACCAATAAATGACGATCTTTGAAGTTTATTATTGTGAATTGTGTATGGTTATGGCGTAAGTAGCCGCTCATTTTGACCAACGCCAACCTATTTGTTTAGAAAAACTTCCTAAACAACTTTCTACCACCGAGCCTACATGTAAATACCAGAGTTCAATGTTTCGTGTAGACCTTAGCAATCTTGAAAACCAGAAAAAGTTGACTAAATGTTAATAATTTACAGCGTGAATAGTCCAAATTCGAATGCATGAATATTCTTTAAAGGAATTTTCTTTAGTGTATTGCGAGAATAAACTATGTGCGTTTTGTGAACAGTGGCGTAGCGAAAGGGGAGTCAGGAGGGGCATGTGCCCTTCAAGATATCAAGTAAACTTTTTATTAGCCCAACACATAAGTGCATACAATGCATAAAGTGTGTACCTCCACCAAAGTTCCCTCCGTCAAGATTTAAGTGCCTCTCCCAAGATAAAAGTACCCTCGCCTAAGATTGAATCATGGATAGTTCTACACCTCTGTAAACATATACGTTGTCGATACTGATACGTTCTTGTGCCATCGTTGTTTGCGGTTTACATTGTTTATACTAACTCAAAAAGTTGCATGTAGGCCTATACTTATTACTTCATAACGATAGGACTACTATACAAATACTTGCAGTATATAAAATATCTCATAATTACTTACATGTTAAGCGGGGGGAATTCCCCGGTCAGAGAATCCCCACCAGTAAATGGGATTTGCCCACCAATGATTTGCTTCAGCAGCCAAATATATGTGGTTCACTCAAGAAACGATTGTACACCTAAAAAGATCGTCAGTTTTCTGAGGAAAATTTGGTATCAAAAAATTACTTTCCTCTACCTCGTGTAAAAATTACTTAAAAGAAGCTAAGCCTTGATGTGTATAGGCCTGTATATACGATTTATTAAGCGGATTTTACATGTTTATAACAGAATTTTAAACAGTTGAAATGGCAGTTTTACTAGTTTTTAACTTTAAAGTTCCTAAAAGGTTAACTGCATTTTAAGTTAAAAGTTTTAAAAAGTTTAGCGGCTATTTTAGTTAAAAGTTAAACGTCTATAGTTACTGTCCATCTCTAAACACTAGCCACTCATAAGAAAAATCTGCAAGTCTGTGCAATGTTAATAATTATAATAGGCTGTAGGTATTTTTTATTGGCCCTGGGTCTTTGCTCTCAGAATGCTTAAAATTAAACAACAACTTGATTTGAAATATTCAAAGCTTTAAAAAATACCCCAGCTCAGACATCTAACTCTAACTTTACTCCAAACGCTAACCATAACCTTAGGCCTACTGCATATTTATGGGCATGCACTATATGAAAGTATTTGATTTTAAAAATATAGAAAATGTAGAATACGAAGTTGCTTTGGGAACAGGTCGCTTTTTAATTGCTTTTGTCTGAACGTTTATTTTGATAACAGTGACCTACTAGCTTGAACGTTGGCTGGTTACACTTGCTGACATTTGTGTTGTTCAACTTAGATGATTTGGGCAATAACTAGACTTTTACCTTTGATCAGAGAGGTTACTGAGACCTTTTTCTAGAATTTTCTATTGGCAATAAATTAAGCTTCAACAGTTAGATCAACAATAAACACAATACATGTCGTAGTCTCATGAGAAGATACTAGAATTTTACTTTAGCTTAATATTTGGAGGATACCCCTTTTGTTTAATTTCTCTTCCACTATAGAGTTACTGTTTTGCTTAGTAAGTTGTAATGTTTTTGAAAAGAGAGACCTACTAAGTTTAAGTCTTACAGTTTTTTGCTTAGTCTCAGCTTTAAAAATTGTGTTCTTAAGAGAGAATGCAGAATTAAAACCTTGAGTCTCTATATGCAGTAAATAATTAATTAGTTTTATGAATAAAGCTAGAGTATAATGATAGATCATTAGATTGATGAATAAAGCTATTATATGATAGATCAATAGATTGATGAATAAAGCTATTGTATGATAGATCAATAGATTGATGAATAAAGCTGTTGTATGATAGATCAATAGATTGATGAATAAAGCTATTGTATGATAGATCAATAGATTGATGAATAAAGCTATTGTATGATAGATCAAATGATTGATGAATAAAGCTGGAGTATGACAGATCAATAGATTGATGAATTAAGCTAGAGTATGATAGATCGATAGATTGATGAATAAAGCTAGAGTATGATAGATCGATCACTAGATTGATGAATAAGCTAGAGTGTGACAGATCACTAGTTTGATGAATAAGCTAGACAATGATAAATCATTAGATTGATGAATAACGATAGACTATGATAGATCAATAGTTTGATGAATTAAGCTAGAGTATGACAATCAATAGATTGATGACTAACGATAGACTATGATAGATCAATAGTTTGATGAATTAAGCTAGAGTATGACGGATCAATATATTGATGAATAAAGATATTGTATGATAGATCAATAGTTTGATGAATTAAGCTAGAGTATGACAGATCAATAGATTGATGAATAACGATAGACTATGATAGATCACTAGTTTTATCATAAAACTAGAGTATGATAAATCAGTAGTTTGATGAATAAACTATAGGGTCTACATATAAATCACTGGTTTATATATTATATTATATATTATATTTTATATTATAGATGTATATTATATTATATATTACATTATATATTATATTATACATTATATTATATATTACTGTATACATTATATTATATATTACTGTATATATTATATATTATATTATATCGTTTATTTGCTTATCTCTACATTTCTGATAATAACAAAAACATTCATAACGAACATTACTGCATTACTATTTTTGAATGTTATATATTTGATTGACTGGTATATTATATAATATATTTTATAGGCACATCATTAGACGGCCTCACGCTACGAAATGGACGCTAACATACAGGAGGCCGAGAGCTCACAGAGCACAGACTCTATCTCGCTCACTGAGGATGACTTGAGCCGGGTCCAGAGATTTGCTTGCACACAAGAGGGCAGCAAATTTGAAATCATTCTTCCGGGCACATCTACCATGGATTTAAACAGAAGAGGTGAATCCTATTTGTTATGTCTTAGATTTTTAAAGTCTCAAATAGAGGATTGACTGATGATATGATGTAGGACAGAGAGGATTTGTGACAGTCTATTGTTATCCCGACCCTGATTAAACTGGGATTCAAGGGAAGAAGATGATGATGACTATGATGATGACTTAGATTTGTTAAATGTCAGGAATATGTATCTGGGATAATTTTGTTTCAGTTGTTTTCAGAGTAAGTGAAGTAATAGAGGGTCTCATTGATTAATAAATCACTAGAATGCTGTTATACATCAAACTATAGCGTAAATGTTAAGCTCCTTAGCGTGTCACTTTCAAAATCTTTAATCATTTTGTTCCAGATATAATTCAGTTTTGACGAACGTAATGTAGACATGCGTAAGTTTATTTATTAAGTTTATTTACTTGACTCTGTATAAAAGAAGAGAATTATGAATGAAGAACGGAAGGATCAAAGGGTAGAGGAAGACCGAGACTTGGGATGTTGAAAGATTTAGTAACTACTTCGTATGTTGAAATGAAGAGAGAGGCAGAGGATAGAAATATGTAGAAGAATTATATACCATGAACCTATCAATATGAGTTCACTAAGAGAGAGAAAGAGAGAGAGAGAGAGATGTAAATGTTCTCCTCAAATTTTTGTTTAATATGCCAATACTTTTTGTTTTCGATTGATTTACAGTTATATTAGTCAGAGGATATACTCTAAGCTGTCGTACTGTCATTTATTGATCTATCGATTTATAGATCTAATATGAACGCAGCGCCCAGCGCCTAATGGCACCAGCCTATCAGATAATAAGATCTAGAAGCTCATTGCTAATCTTACATCTATTGCCGAACACTTCCACAATCAACAATTATAAATTACTTGATTGTAAACGATAAAAAATTAAAGTCTTGTATATTTAAAATATAGATTTCCCAAATAAATTTAACCGCGACGTTGTGTTTTCAGGAGATGCAAAGTTAGAAGCTATTTTGGAATATTTCGTCACCAGCAGACACATGGCGCTGATGGCTCCTGAATTCTGTCTGATGGATATCCAGGAGGCGGGATTCACGTACTTCCTGGTCCAGGTCAAATATGAAATATCCAGAGAGTTCTATTTCCGGGCCAGAACGCAACAAGTCTACTTTGCGAAGAAGATGGCAACCGAAATACATTCCATCGGAAATTCCACCTTTTCACTTCTTTCCACATTGCAGGACGCCTTGACAGGAGAGGAACTCGCAAGTTCTTATGCTAAGATCATCCGTGTTAATTTCCAAACACGTAAGAGCGACCCCCTTCCTGGCTGGTTCGTCGAGAAATACGGGAAATATTGCGCCGCCAAAGATGATTTCCAGTTGCTCCAGGATGTCAATCCTTCTGGAAAAGCTTACACTGGTTCCTATTTGATCCGGTATTCCGACACGGATCAAATGGGTCACGCGAATCACGCCACTTACGTATCTCTTTGTCTGGATGCAGCTACCGAGGCGTCTATTTCTGGCGCTTTAGAGGACTTCACGGGTGATATATGTGATAGGCTAGTGAAGGCGATGCAGGTGAGTTACGTGAAGGAATGCCGTGTGGGAGAGACGCTGAGAGTGGCGGTCTGGCAGGATGAGGAGAGGAGAGATACTCTGAGGTTTAGAGTGATGAAAGAAGATGGGATGTTGTCGATGCTTTGCTTAATGCAGTTCCATACAAGTCGAATACGGGCCTTGCTATAAACTGTATTTGTTTAGAATTAAATTTAGGTTTACTGCAGAATTTCTGTTTTACTTTTGGTGTAAACTGGGTAATTACGTTATGTACTTTACTGCAGAAATTAACAACGATTTAGGCCTTTAGCCCATTTAGTCCCTAGCCATTATGTTTCTGACATCGCCCTTTAATTGAAGAAGGAAGCGGAATAGTTAGTGACTGATCCATGGGGGCAAAGGGGTTTTTAACTTCAAAATTGTGTCATATATTAACGAAAAGGAATTTTAAATGACATTTACCAGTGGTCTGTTAGGTCCCACTGTCCCAGGGGGTGGCCATCATAGGCAATCATTTCAGTCATTCAAAACCTAACAAAACGGTTGAATGATTAAAAATCAAGTCGTGAAACAATTTTCTGCTGCCCCCCCCCCCCCTCTGAAAAATATTTATGGCTCCCCCCTGAAGTTCAAGATAAACCTCTGCCATTATATTTAACAAATTGTACAGAATGTAGCTAATGTCGAGTAGTATAAACATTAAAAGTACGACACAGGAACTTGTTTTTTTAAATGTCTCAATAGCGCCATGGTTAGAAGTGTAGATAACGTCATGAAATTTTAAATGACAGACCCTCAAATGAATTGAACCCTCGCAGGTTCGAATCCCAGCCGCGCTGATCTGAGCGTAAAATCTCGGACATTCACTGGACTGGCTACATGGAAAATGGTCTAAATCGCCTAACGGATTTAACATGTGATATTAAAAGTGATAGACATCAACGTTGTTGATCATTTCACTATAATGTGTGTTATTATTATTATTATTGTTGCTTTTCCGCTAGCACTTTTCTGTCTTGCATACCTTTGATACATTTGCATGTAGGTAATAGCATTATTTTTACTCTGTTTATTAGTATGACTAGACACATATTTTGGCTTTTTTATGCAGTTAACTACCTCTTTGGTATAGTCTAAAGTTACAAATTCATAGTTTTTAAGGGTTTTACTTACTGTATAACTAACTATACAGTATATAATGACCCTGAGGAGTGATGAGTAGGAACCCACGCTATCGGGAATTCCAGCCTAAACGACTGACAAAGGTTCTTTATGATTAAAACTAATTACATTAAAGCCTCAAGTGCCTACTTGACGTCCACTCATTTAGTACATGCAGTAGGCTACACCTCCTTGAATCTATCAAATCTAGATTATACGTTTTGTTTCATCTCCTAAAATAAGTTCGATCTATAGATGACTTCATTATCAAATTATATAGCGTACTTTATTTTACTTTAATTCTATGTCTAAATCTCTAACAACAACAACAGAATTGGAGTGCTACTGTCGTCTATGATAAAACTAAGCACTGTGGTACCAAATCAAATCCGATGAGCAGAGTATGAAGTCCAAAAACGGTGCAAGCCAGAATCCGGGAGGTCGGTCCGAGGAAGGGTACTAGTGGAATGGAGGTTTGCGTGTTGGTCTTAGTTCCTGTGTAATGGTTGAATGCGAGAAAAAGAAAAAACTTTAATGTTAAACAGAATAATGTAATAATAGAGTACTAATAATAGTGGACTAAACTGTTTAGGCAGTTTAGTCCACTATTCATTGTGATATATTGTTGATATACATGCTCTGTGATAGATTGATTGAGTTTATACTTTCTGATTGGCATTGTCTCAGTTAGAACTTTGAACACATGGAGTCGAGCTCAGTCGATCAAATAAAGATTGTAGGATTTAGATCGATATGACGCTCTACATATGCATGTATACTGGGCATTTTGGACATCTACAGTAACAACAACAACAACAACAGAATTAGAGTACTACTGTCGTCCGTGACAACATAGAGCACTATGGTACCAAATCGAATACGATGAGAAAAGTGTGGGATCCAAAAACGGTGAACGCCAAAATCTGGGAGTTCGGTTCGAGGAAGGGTACTAGTACGTAGAATGGAGGTTTATGTGTTGGTCTAAGTTCCTGTTCAATGGTGCAATAAGAGAGGTAAAAGAGAAAAGCCTTCAACCGTACGTAATTCTAGCCTTAGAATACCAGCCAGCAGCGATGTCGGTTAGATACTCGACCGCGGATCAGTATGTGTGGGGTTCAAATCCTCGGATAGCCCGTCACTGACATCGCTTTCGAGTGAGGAAACTGACGTTAACATTAGCTTTAAGGATTTTTCCCAGTCACAGCTGGAATTTAAAGCCTCGATCACAATTAATTAAGTACATTGAGCAGATCGGAGTCATACATACCTGTAAGAAATTTCATCTTTAATAGCTATAATTTCCATTTGAATTCAAATTTGAATTTCAAATTAAAATTCATATAGTTAAGATTGAATTAATGATTGAGAATGAATTAATGGTTATATAGCATCAGTATAATTTTAATTTGTTTTCTATGATTAATAGCCTTATATGTTTCCAACATATATCTTGGATCCTATTTAGGAAGTATGTTAGATACGAATAAATATATTATTCCTAGAAAAATTATATTTTTTTAATATAAATTTTTACGGTGGCTCGCAACTGCCATAAATTTTTTTTTTTTTGAAACAAAAAAACAAAAAAACAAAAAAACAAACAAATCTTTGTTACTATAAATAACCACTTTGTTACTATATATAGCTCACTAGCAGTATCTATATCACACATAGTCGATGACAACATCCAGCACTCGATCTTGAATCAAAGGCCAGTCCATGTGCAAAAAATAAAGTTTATTGTCAATGACAACATCGAGCACTCGATCTCGCGCCAAATCCAAACCGATGAGCACAAAATTAGGTCAAAAACAGTGCAAATCCAAAATTCAGGTAATTAGTCATGCTAAGTGAATTCGTCAATGACAACATCGAGCACGCGATGTCAAACCAAAGCCAAGCCGATGAGCAAAAAGGAGGGTAAAACTGTACAAATTCAATATTAGTTAATTAGTCATACTAAGTTAATTTGTTTATGACAACATCGAGCACTCGATCTTGGGCCAAAGTCAAACCGATGAGCACAAAATTAGGTCAAAAGCGGTGATAATTACAAGGTGAGTCTTTGGACTGATTTTCTGCATTTTGGAATTTGCACCGTTTTTGACCTAATTTTGTGCTCATCGGTTTGGCTTTGGTTTGACATCGCGTGCTCGATGTTGTCATTGACGAATTCACTTAATATGACTAATTAACTGAATTTTGGATTTACACCGTTTTGACCTAATTTTGTGCTCATCGGTTTGGCTTTGGCTCGAGATCGAGTGCTCGATGTTGTCATTGACAATAAACTTTATTTTTTGCACATAGGCTGGCCTTTGATTCAAGATAGAGTGCTGGATGTTGTCATCGACTATGTGTGATATAGATACTGCTAGTGTGCTATTTATAGTAACAAAGTGGCTATTTATAGTAACAAAGATTTGTTTGTTTTTTTGTTTTTTTGTTTTTTTGTTTTTTTGATTTTTTGTTTAAAAAAAAAAATTTATGGCAGTTGCGAGCCACCGTAGTTGCGAGCCACCGTAAATTTTTGTGTTTTCATTTTTGATCTTCAATAATACATTAATAACTTTGCTTTTGGTGTCATAGTAGTAAATAATTTCCGTTTCCGTTGTCTTTGTTAGTAAACAAAGTTTTCCCCATTGATCTAATGATTACCAAACAAAGTTATACTAAGTGAGATACTGCAACATGTAAAAGCTATATTTATTATGTATAACTTATAACATCATACTGGACTAAATGTATAAATGAGTTTAATATACATTGATTTTGATGAGTTTGATATACCTTGTCAAAAATAATTAATATAGGTTACTTCATAATCTTCTAATTTTCATTTAACGCTACTATATGGACTGCTTATAACTTACTCAATAATTTAAAGCTGTGCGGTAGACACGTTTTGTCATCAATTGAAAGCTTTCTCATAAAGATGTCTGAGGTTTCTAGTACAGAGCTTCAGAACGGTGTGTCGGTTGGTAATGCTGACTCTGATGACGATGAAAGTATGAAAGATCAACATCGGACGCATCAGGAGGCCATGGAAATGTTTCGCGATGGTCTTGCTGAAATCATTGTGGTAAGTGTAGATCTGTACTTATGTGTGCTAAGATTTAATGTTTAGCATCTGCTGCGGTATTGCAAAGATTCTAATAGAGACAGTTTAGGACTTGAAACAGTGACCTTCAACTAGTATGCTACTGACTACTCCACTGGCTGGAGCCAGTGGCGATGTCTGTAAGATATTCGACCACAGATCAGTATGTGTGGGTTTCAAATCCTGGGCTCGCCCGTCACTGACATAGTTTTCGAGTGAGGAAACTGACTTTAACATTAGCTTTACCAGCTTTTTAGCTACCATCTAATCGCATTGGATCCTCTAGTTATGGAAAACTATGTTCAAAGCTCACTAGTAGCATTAGAATCACTAGAATCACTAGGATCACTAGAATCACTAGGATCACTAGAATCTCTAGGATCACTAGAATCACTAGAATCACTACTAATTTATCTGCTTGAATCATAATCTAATATTGTTGACATCTTCCCTTGTTACATAAAGATAAAGATGCTAAATGTAGCATACACCAGATAGTAATTTTTATGATTAATTTTAAAAAAATCTTATGTAAGTAGCAATATCACAGTATCGAGTTTTTAGCCTTCCTTCTTTAAAAACAAGAGTCTACGATTTTAGTTATGATTTCTTTACAGACCCTTTTTGAAAGTGTTTTTTGCGAATAGCTAAATAAACCTCTGCTGTAGTAGCTGAGGGCTGGATCACTGCAATAACCTATTACCAAAGTCTTATTAAATTCATTTTGTGGTCACAAACCAATGTTTCAGTTTATTAGTTTGTGTATCGCTGTTAAGGGAGATTCTCTGCTGTCGGACCTGCACACAGCCGTTACATTGGAGGAAGTAAAGTCTCACATTGCACTCGAGCACGGAGCAGCCATCACTATCAATCTGCGTAGAGCTGACGGTTCCGTTTTAGGTTAGAATTTTATTCGAAATTAGTTTCCTAGAAGCTAAATAAAAAATATAATTGTTTACTGATGTAATCTGATAGAGTCTGTGCTATGTCTAGATATCAATTTCTTTTAACAGTTTCTTGAGTATTGTAATATTTTGTTGTAGCATATTTTAATTTAGAATTTCTATTTAGAATTCTGTATAGATTTTCTTTGTTTTCTGATGATGCTCCAAGTTTGTTCTAATTAACTTTGTCTGCAAGGAGAGAAAGAATTTAGCTGGAATTAACTAAGTGATACCATTGTGATTTCTGCCAACTAACGTACACTCGATTTAGTCAATTTCTACTTTTTATACATTTGCATTTCATATTTTGATACTTGTCAGCATTTAAAAATGTATAACTTCTTTGGTTTATCCTTTGTTAGCTGCACGCTACTTTGAAGCCGGTGTACTTGTACTTAAATTGAAATATATTCCTTTTTTAAACATTTCTATATAGATTGTTAAAAATAAATTCATAAATTCAATTTTGAAATTTTTCTGAATATAATTTCAGCTGTTGCAGTGATTCAGAATGCAACTGTTCTTGATTTGAAGAAAGCCATTCAGCGGCATGTGGTCCTACAACAAGCTCGACAGAATGGACCACTGCACCTCAGCTGGTTAATACGTTGCTTCTCAAAACATTAATGGTCATATTTACTAATAATAACTTGATTATTTATGATAATCAAGTGTTTAAACCTCAACAGTTGCATAAACTACTGATTAGTCACAATTTAATATTCTGCAAGCTATCGCTCAGTTGTTTAATACGCATTCTTAACATAACATTTAGTGACTTGTTAAATAGGTGTCTAACAGTTCAAATAGCAATCTGATTGGCTAGCGTATATTTTAAATGACCATTTACTGGCTAAATTGTGCTGAATCAACAGTCGGACACATCCCAAAATTCCATTGCCTAATTTATTACACTTGTGCCAGTATGAGTACAAATAGGAAAGAGATACCTAACATGTCTGCATTCACTGAAACGAAGTGCTTTAGCATGCTCCATATAATGACTTTGTAGCAGTAAAAGTACAGGCTGGAGCTAGTGGTGAAGTTGGTAAGATATTCGGTGTGCATCAGTATGTGCGGGGTTCAAATCCTGGGCTCGTCTGTCACTGATATCGCTTTCGAGTGAGGAAACTGATGTTAACATTAGCTTTTGCTGTATTTTCTCAATGATAATAATTAAATTATATATATAGTTAAATAAGTCAAATAACGTGTATTTGCATAAATATTCTCTTAAATTTACTGTAGATAAGTCAGTGATAATGAAAATTTAATAGTTTCTTTCAAAAGCATCTTAATTGCAAATCTATTCTTTAGTTTTTGTTTGTTGTTGTCATATTTTATATTATCTCTTGCTTTTCATTGTTCTTTATCTTGTAATTTTGTCAACATATCCTAAATATCGACTGACTTTGTTGTGTCCAGTACCTAATAGTAGATTGTCTTAATGGGGTAGGGGTATCGTCATGAAATTTTAAATGACAGATCCTGAGGTGAATTGAACCCTCGTGGGCTCAAATCCCTGCTGCGCTGATCTGAGAGTAAAATCTCGGCATTAACTGGACTTGTTATATGGAAAATGATCTAAATTGCCCAACGGTTTAAATATGTGGTATAAAATGTGATAGATATCAACATAGTTGATCATATCACTATAGTGCGTGTTTACTTTTTTACTTTACTTTAATAATGACTCAGTACTTGAGCTCTGCTGTTGAATACTCTAAAAAATAAATAAATAAATAATAAAATAATATTAATATTTATTAAAATAACAAATTTAAATAATATTAATTAAATAATATATTAAAATATTAATTAAATACTACTAAAAAATAAATTATTAATAATATTAAATAATATTAATTTTAATAGCAAATAATTTATTACTAATAAATAAATACTCTGTACTTGAGCTCTGATGTTGTGTTCAGGAGATATCTGTGGAAGAGGCATTGGTTGTACTTTAATGGGCAGAAACTCACAGACGATAAGAAACTACTGAAAGAGTTTGTAATTGTAGTGTTCAAAATATTAATGGACATTGTCAATCTCAGTGTAACTTTAAAAATTTAATTGCTTCGTCAGTTCTTTATCTTAAATACAAGAATGATTCTTTAGAAAATATGCTTGGTTTTAAAATAAATTAATATGAAATTTTATAAAAAGATGTTTAGTTATATTTCCGCATATATATATTTTAAATTTATGTAAACTATTGGATGGATTTTATACAATTAATTTCTTATTTATGCTTCTGAGTCAAATAAGTACGCCACTCTTACAGAATTGTTTTATAAATCGCTTTGAATGACTCTTTTATTGTGATGTTGAGACCAACCTGATGTCATCGTTGCTAAAGTAAACGTGCTTTAAGTGTGAAATGAAAAGTAATTAACATCATTATCGTCATCTTCCCTTGAATCCCAGTTTACCTCGGGTCGGGATACGAATTAGCCTTCATTCCAATCATTATAGAAAATTAATTAACTAATTAATATGTAATTAATTAGAATCTAAAAACTAATTAAAGTGTTAAATTAGTAGTACGAACGTAACATTTGAACGAAAGATGGAAATAGTTTTATACCCATTTGTTGTTTGATGAATGTGTGCAGATATGGCATCAGAAATAAAGATGAAGTGACTTTCATTCGACGATTGAGGCTGAAATGATGCGCAGCAACTGAATTGTTAAAGTAAAGCCTAAGTTCTAGGGTCTGATCCAGACCATCTCTTCCGTGAAGAAACCAGTCATGACTGGAGAGACTTTGAAAATCAGATGATATAGATACCCTGACGCCGAGGATGCTGGCCGACCAATGGCTGCAACAGATGCTCAATCAGCATTTCAGCACAGACGTTATAAACACAGCTGCTCTAGCTTATTATGTCATTTTAGGACTGAAAGGGACGTTAAATTTTCTTCGCGAACGCGTGTAGTGGACTGAGATAATGCATACGAGAGCATATTGTATTGATCAGTGATGAAATTACAACGCATTGAGGGAGTTTGGTGGGCTAACTCATATTTCTTGCTGACTCAGTTGGTAGCACTTGAATTTTAAATGTCAATAGCCTACCTACCAGAATTTACCAGAACTGCTACCATCCTTCGCCACTCCAATCTTTCTTCAAACTTAGGTAGCATGAACAGGGGAAGAAAGCCAAGGGCTTATTTCAATCCCCAATCATACATGATTACAACATCCAGCTTGTTTTTAAAACTATTCACCGCATTCACAGCCTCCTCACTCTAAGAGTTCCACCTATCAGTCACCCTTTGAGAAAAAGAAAACTTTCCAAAGTCAGCTTGAATCCTCGAAATTGAGTAACTGCTTTGCAATGTTAATTAAAGCTGTGCTTGTGGCTCAGCCGTTTGACTGACGAATCACATCAAATTCTTGTTACAAAAGTTTCGCACAATTAATTAGCAAATAATGATTTAAAAATGTTGTTGATATTTCTTCAGGTCTTCTTTTCAATAGTTATTTTATTTAACCCTGACGTTTGTTGGTTTGATAAAAATAACTTCTTGTTAATATCGGTAAAATAAGTTGTAGCTTGTTTCCGCTGCTATAGCTATCAGCTGCTGTATCATATAGCTGTATGTTTATACTGATATAACATCAGCTGCTGTATGTTTTTTGAACCCCGCACATACTGATCCGTGGTCTAATATCTTACCGACATCGACACTGGTTCCAGCCAATGTAGGCAAATGGATAAGATTTTAATATGATGTAGTTTACTGTAGTAATATTACACGGTATGGTTGTAATACAATGCCATGACAACGACGCGGTTTAATAGAAATTAGCACGTAGCATGTATAATTCAAGTTTTATTATATCAGCAGCAACATAAAGCTTTGAGACGACAGGATTTAGAGGAGATTGTAATAATGAAAGCATTGCGATAGGTGGCAGTTCATTGTCTACACAAAATACAAGTAAATACTGAACAATTGTTCATATCAGTTTTATCAGTCATATCCTAAGCATTGAATTGACTAATAATAATAATAATTAAGGTTTAACGTCCGTTTAGGGACGTCCCCCTAATGAGAATGTATGCTCTTGGGCGTACAACGGGCCTATCTCTATATCCGCATTTGTCGGTTAATTGAAAGCAATTAGCGTATTACGGGTGACTGATAGAGAAGATTGTGAATGCACCGATGGTATGGAAGATGATTACCAGTAATCGCAATTGGATCTGGAGACTTTGATTACAATCAGAACAAGGATCATTGTGAGACTGCATATTCTCAGGAATTCGCGGAGAAAAATTTGTAACTTTAGCTAGAATGTGAGGCTTTATGGAACGAATTTTCAAGCTTGACTTTAAGGATACAAAATGTTGTGATAGGCTACCAAGTGTCAGACATTAAAGATTCAACATCCTGTCAAATGGCAGGTTCAAGGTACTAATTCCTCTCAGTCTGTTCACATTCATAATGAGAGCATTAGAGAGCAGAAAGTTTATCACATTTACTAATCATTTTTCTAGTCTTAATTTTGAGATAATTGGGTCTAATGAGTTGATTGACCCATTCTTTCCTTCGCAACTGCTCTCTACGCTTGATGTTGTATTATGTCTTTGTGATTCCGTGAAAATAAAATACATCTATATATCTGTGTGATTTTGTGAAAATAAAATCTATCTATCTAGCTTTTATCATAAGCTCGCCAGTAGGCAATGCAAGTCTTTTAACGGTTTTTTTATCAGGTTACAATCTTAGCTACGACCTAGGTGATCTGACGCGACACACAGATATGCATACATCATAGACAACACAACCACAATATGTAATAACATCAAAGCTGTTCTAGAGTAGATGCTCAAAATCATTGACAAATCTCCTACAACAACACACACAGCCAGTGGTTAAAGTGGGAATTGAGAGCTATGGGAACGATCAACCATCATCCGGACACCCTTGTAATGTATTTACAGATCTCATAGTACCTAATGTGGGCTCCTAGCAGGAGAACGCACCCCAGAAAAACTAGAGCTAGGAAAGCAGTTTCCCTGTATTCCCACACCCTCACTTTAACCACTGCACACAGCAGCTGTTCCTTGACGTCATTTCTGCTGCTGCATCTGTAACCGTTGCTGTCGCTTCAGGTATGCGTAGAATATGATGACGTCGATGAATTCAAAGACCGTGATGACACTGGAGCCAATGCACAGACCCAGGTATCCCCCAATGTCACCTGTATATACACAAAACTGCTCTTATTAGTCGTAGCATCGATTAATAGATGGGGCGAAAATGTGCTATCACTTTCTCTTCCATTTGTTCTCTCCTTTTCTCTCAATCTTTCTCTTTAGGGCTCTGTCAAATGGTAGGCTCTAACATCTAGGTACAAATTAAAATGGCTTCACAAAGACAATCATATTGTTTGATTTAATTTAACTAATAGCAGAAACACCAGGGGCATATTTAGGAGAGGGCACTCGGTTAAGCTGCGCGTCAAAATGAGTTATTACAAATTAGAAATAAGCTCTTTTTACTCACTAATCAACGCTCCCCGATCATAGGCGACCGATTGCACTATGTTCGTGTACTTCATCTCACTGTAGAATATTTCTAGATTCAGGAAATTGTTTCTGCGCAGAAAACATAAATCATGCTCTTCAATTGTATTCGGTAAGTAAGAAAGAACTGCAAGTAGACTTGTGCACTACCAGATGGCGACACTTGCATAAAAAATTACTTAAGATGTATTAAAATATGTTGTGCCATGTAGGCCTAGGTCTACTGAGTTCGATAGGACCGCCTGTAATGAATTGATATCACTCTGCACTGGTCGAATAACGTCATCGCAGACGACTAAGATTAATAATCTTAGACTAGACTAAGACCAATAAGCTTAGACTAGACTAAGACCAATAAGCTTAGACTAGACTAAGACCAATAAGCTTAGACTAGACTAAGACCAATAAGCTTAGACTAGACTAAGACCAATAAGCTTAGACTAGACTAAGACCAATAAGCTTAGACTAGACTAAGACCAATAAGCTTAGACTAGTCTAAGACCAATAAGCTTAGACTAGACTATACGGGAATGTTTAGCTTAAGTAACTGATTATAGCTTAAGATTAATCTTTATTTCACCAAATTCATGGCAGTATGAAACATATAGGCCTTCAATGCAAGTCAAACACAACATAAATCAATATCAAAAAGTAAAACACGCATTACAGTGAAACGATCAACTATGTTGATATCTATCACTTTTTAATACCGCATGTTTAAACCGTTAGGCAATTTATTCCATTTCCCGTGTAACCAGTCCAGTGAATGTCCGAGACTTTACTCTCAGATCAGCGCCACTGGGATTCGAACCCACGAGAGTTCAATTCACCTCAGGATCTGTCATTTAAAACTGCATGACGTTACCCCTACGCTATTGAGACATTCTAGTAAAGAATATGAAGAAAGTAAGCATGTATAACTAGAATACCAAAAGCCACTCTCTTAATATCAATATAGATATTAAAATAGATATTCTGCTATACGTTTACTGCTTGCTTGCAGAAAATCTGACAAAATGTATTCCATTTTATTACTTTTAACAATTCTAAACACACTTGCAATTATTAATTTATTTAATTCCAGGCGTCTTAAATGTAGTAATAAAATAAATATAAGGTATATTTTTTATAAATATGCATTTAAATTATACATAGGCCTTACATATTTATTTCAATAATAAATGAAATAAATATAGTAAACAATTAAAATCAGAAACATACTGCTCAGCTGCTTAGTGACGTAGGCATAAGTATTTTAAAATTATCTTTTAAAATGTATTCAATTTTTCATTTCTAAATGTACTGCAAAAGTCAAAAGTGAGACTTGTTACAAGCGTATATTTACAATCGCTCAAAGGTAACTCGCGTACTCTTTATGAAAACTAATTACGCAATATTACATTAATTTAATAGATTCTATACTCATGAAATTGCTACAGAATTTTCTAATCCAGATCCTAATCAAACCGGGATTCAAGGGACGAAGATGCTGATGCTGATGAACATTAACAAATAGATGATGATGCTGATGGACATTAACAAATAGACCCTGGAGTTCCTAACCTGATAAACTGTCCATCAATTGCCGCCCTCTGTTGGAAAGCTTCTAGATGCTTCTGTATACTTTCAAACTTAGTGAATGTCTCGTTCAAAGAATTCTCAATTTCCAGCCTGAAGTCGAAGAGTTCCTGCCTGAGAGTCTCGGCATAGTCTTCCACAGTAGAGGCGATGAGGTGAGGAGCCTTGCGGCTGTTGAACTGCGCCAGATTCTGTGACCTCGGCCAGACCTGACCCAATTCATGCTCATCATATTTAAAACTCGCTACCTAAACATTCATAAATAAAAAATAAAAAGCTAATGTTAACGTCAGTTTCCTCACTCGAAAGAGATGTCTGTGACGGGTGAGGCCAGGATTGGAACCCCGCACATACTGATCCGCGGTCGAATAACTTACCGACATCACCACTGGCTCCAGCCGATTGAATGTAACCGTAAAACCGATGTTAACGTCAGTTTCATCTCTCGAAACGATTTCATTGACGGGCGAGCCCAGGATTTGAACCCACACATACTTATCCGCAGTCGGATATCTTACATATATCGCCACTTGCTCCAGCCAGCGACTACTTTATGAAACTTAATTAGAACTCTGAAATGATATGTTTAAATAACTTTGTATGTTTTATTTAGATAAAAAAATGCACATTTTTAAGATTACTTGTTAAAATGCGACAATCAAGCACTCGCCTATAACTTATAAATTGAATGATTAACCAAGTGTTAGACAGATAAACCAATTGATCAGTAGATTTGGTAAATTTAATTTTCTTTACAATTTATTTACAACTTGACTGAATAACCAAATGTTTGATAGATAGACTAATTGACCAATTTATTTGGTACATTTAATTTTCTTTATAATTTACAGATTGACTGATTTACCGAGCTGTTTGATAGATAGATTAATTGCTTTGGTTAGACTTAATTAATTGATTGATCGATATACTGTATAATACTGCGTAGACCTATAATACTACGTAGGCTTACCTGTCCGCTCTGGAAGAGACAGTTAGGCTGTCGCCATATTGTCATATTTCTGGCAAAATTCTCAGCCACTGGTGAGGTATGACGGAGAAAGGCGTGTAGCTTGGTCAGATAGGACACAAGACGAGTCAGTGCATTGACCACCTGCTGCTTGCTGTCTGATATATACGCTGATGTCTCTGTGACTATAGGCGACAACAAGTTCTCTTCTACTACCAACTTCAATGTACTCATTTCATCCCGAAGCTCTCCGAATGTTGTCGAAATATTAAACTTTGTTAACTGATTTGTGACGTAGCCATCCACAACTCTCTTGGTTTCCTTCTGAATTACGTCGATCTGCCTGATTCTGTCCGAGTAGGAATCTGGGATGGCGACTTTATCAGAGAAAGAAAGTTCGGAAAACCAATCGGTGACGTTTTTGAGGAAATCGCCGTAGTTTGTGTTGCATGTGGAGAGAACATTAAGCAAGTCAATGGCTTCCAGAAGCTCGGAGAACTGACTGTTTTCCGCTTGGTGCTTTCCTTCATCGTCATCGCCAGCAGAGCTAACGGCCTTAGCATGAGCCTCAGAGATTACGTCCCAGTTGATGTCAAACTTTGACAGCTTGAGATTCGCCTCGTTGCAGTGCTTCTCTCCCACAGACGTTTCATAGAGAGACGCAATTTCCGCTTCTTCTTTTGCATTGTCGATCGTCTCGTGGAGAATGAGGTAGTGCTGCCTGAAGTTGGTCCAATTACTGGCCGTGTAATTCGCGTTGATTAGACTGGCATCGCTGAACGGTCTATTTCGAGTCTTAAACAACAAATTCTTCAGATCAGATTGAGTCGATGCCATTAGGTTCTGAGCTGTTTGAACGAGATATCCCACGTGATCGGCGTAATTCTTTCTGATTGGCTGGAGAATCCTGACCTCAAAGGCCTGAAGGTCGCTTTTCGTCTGGTCCACAAGTTTTGTCATGGCGCTCTGAATACGCTGCATCACCGACGTGTTGAGATTCTGAATCTGTAGGTGAACCCTTGCGGACAGAGTGTTGAGGTTCTGGTAGAGCTGATTGAGGCTGGAAAGGGTTTCCATCATCACGTTATCATCCAGACGACTTTCCATATCCAGCGCGCTGTGGACCTTCTCTTCTACGGCTGTCTTGTTCGTGATCAGCTCACTGATGTCCTGGTTGGAGAGTTGGGAGGAAGAAAGGAATGGAAGGAAGGTCTCAGTGTCACAGTGTGAAGGACATTGGGAGAATTCCACCACAGCTGTAAATCAAATAATTATGTAAATTATCTGGATTAGACAAAAAGATTTCTTCTGATATTAAATCAACTAATGACTCTTCGAATATAGAGTGTGATGGTACATGTACATGTAGATTATTAATAAAAATTAGTATCTAATAACTGACACACATATAAACAGACTTAGCAGCAGAGAAAACTAACATTCTGATAATGGAACCATTACTAATTTGTATATTAGATACGTTGATTGACTTACTGTTTAATTATCTGTATGATTGAACGATTGATTGGTCGATTGATCTATATAATACTATTATGATTATTATTGATCATAATACCTCCCGCCTTCTTGCCGTCTATGCAAACTAATTTCTGCTCAAGATCACAAACGGGCACAGATCCTACAAAATAGAGAAAATTTAGTTTAAATATAAAATAAATATCAGGCGCAATTCAGGGGGCTATTTGAAAATGGCCTATTTAGGTTGGACGTAGGGTCATTATTTCAGATTTAGTGATCTGTTGTGCTTTATCCAGTCCCATGTAAACAGTTATTCTTATATTTTTTCAGCACTACGTATGTGTTTACTTGCATGATTGTATTGTAGGTTGTTTCTTGTCTTGCTACCTGAATGGTGAAATAAAAGCTATATATATTTACTGAAAAAGAAGACCAACACAGTAATTAATAGACGACCTTGACATTGCCTGATGGCGAGGAACCTTACGTTGAATTCTTATTGATTGATTGATTGATTTATAGTCATTCTTGAATCCCGAAACATAGGACTTCGTCTGGCTGCAACACGTCTTGCACTAAGAAGCTTATTTGTAATTAGCAATATGTGACATTTATAAAATACAGTAGAATAGCGTGTCAAATTTAATTGAAAAACCTCGCCATTATATTAATCCTACGTTAGTTAAAGAAAAATCAATAACAAATGTAATCAACTAGTCTTAATTTCATTATCCTTTAGTGCTGATTCAAGGTAAGTATATGAAAAATTTCGAATAAAGCAAAATATAGAGAGGTCGCCCAGTATAACTATCTAATACATTTGTACATGCTTAAGGCAATAATCCGTTAATATAGTTTCTACAAATGTATTAAAAATAGGAAGAAGAGTTGGATAGGACACATCCTAAGGGGTGAAGGTACATTAATAGAGGCCATAGAAGGTAGAATGGAAGGGAAAATATACAGAGGCACGCCGATATTAGGTATGTTAGATGATTTAAAGATCCACTCATATGTGGACACGAAGAAGATAGCGGAAGACTGAGAAGAGTGGAGGCGTTATACACCATGGACCTGTCAGTTGGCAGCAAATAATAATAATAATAACCTCCACAATTTCTATAGCGGTGTCATGGCCGATGTTCGATCTTCGAGACCGCTTTACAGGATCCTGGCAGGTTAATATTAATCCTTTCCATGGTTAATCATATCTTTGCTATTAATAGCGCCAAGCGGCAGCAAGCTCCGATACACGATTAACCTTCCATGGGTCCAAGGGGATATCCATCATTTGTTGACTGACGTGGGCTTAGAACTCAGGCCACTTGTATCCGAGGCGAACACTCTAACCGTTACGTCATATCCCCTCCCCAAGTTCACTAAGAGAGATAGTTCCTAGTGTTACCTGGCATATAGGCGTCCTTGCATGCACAGCTATCATTAGCCACCTCCAGCAGGTTCTCCACCTGACACTTCTTTGGAGTGTAGACTCCGTCCTCGTAATAGCGGAGCTTGGTGTCAGCTTGGACGCACTGTGTGTACGGGGCCGGTAAACTGGAGGTCTGCATTTTGCCAGCAATTAATACAAATTAGACAAATTAGAAATTAATACAAATTAGACGATAAACTTATTGCAAATGAAGAGGAAGGCGGAAGACAGAAAAAAGTGGAGGCGTTATATACCATGGACCAGCCAGTAGGCAGTGCACTAAGAGAAACATATTGCGACGATGTGGGATGGTGTGTATTGGCTAGTGGAATGAACAGCTATAATAGTTTTGTTGTAGCGAATAGAGCTGCAATCTAAATTTTTTATTTTAACGAAGAGTGAAACCTGAAGAATGATGATATGATGAAGGAAAGAGAGGATTTGAGACAGTCTATTTGTATCCCGACCCTAGTTAAGCTGGGATTCAAGGCAAGATGATGATGATGATGATGATGAGCGAGTATGAAACCGTTGGTTTCATATTCGCTCAAAAAGCGTGCAAAGATTTGATTAAATGCTGTCCAGAAAATGAGAAAAATAGTGATAAACCAAAGTACACGAAAAATATTCAATTATCACTAATTCAACGAATGTTAGGATTTAAGCAATTTATTTGGGACGACTGAAATTTCTTTCTGTCTTTTGAATTGAAGCGTTCGAAATGAATCGAGCATAACAAAGAAACTGAGAAATAATTCTTTAATAGAACAAATTGAATAGAAACTTCAAATCTAGCTTTCGAGAGAATTCGAGAGAAATGCCGAAACCGAGAGAAATAATGTTAATAAAGTAATAATACAAATAATAAATTCAGAAATAAAAGGTTGCATCCCAGTGAGTTCTCGAGAGATTCGAGAGGTTCTCGAGGCTAAAAGACATTTATAAATATTATGATGTACATTACTTTTGTGTACGAGATATCCATTAGAGTGCTAAGTCCCGGTACAACAGCGTATCCAATATCCGGTACAAGAGAAATGTCATCTTGGCTGTACATGTCGATCTGAAGAAGAAATCAAACATTCGCCAGTGAGGAGCTTGACAATTGCTTACAATTTGGCATTATTTCATTGTTTAAATAAATATTCATAAATATTAGTTACCATTATTAATTAAGTACCGTAAATAGCATGATAGTAAGGTTTGTATAATTAGTTAAAATTACTGCCTTCGTATCTCTCTTTCTCTCTAATAAATATATTAAAATAAAATCAATAATATTTAAATATTTAATAAATCTATAGATCACAGTTCCGACATCGCCACAGGCTGGAACCAGTGGCGATGTCGGTAAAACATTCGACCTCATATCAGTATTTGTATCTTGGACTTGCACTGTTTTGATCTCGCTTTCTCTTTTGGTCTCTGTGTACTCAGTCGTCATCGTGTGGTGCTTTGGCGCCTGTTTGTATAGTGTCTGCAAGAGACGTCCCTGAAATTACCTTATATCGAGGAACCGGACGTTAAATTATTATTGATTGATTGATTGAGTATGCGCAGGGTTCATATCCTGGGCTCGCCCGTCACTGACATCGTTTTCGAGTGAGGAAACGGACGTGAACATTAGCTTTAGCTTTTATCATACCTTTACACCGGCTCTATTGCTGTATCCGGGAACACTCTCGAAATCCTCCAGAAATATAGTCAGTCGCAGTCCCTTTCCAGATCCTGAAGGAAGAAAAGAAAACACAGAGATACTAGTTGTTTATGTGCACTTAAGAAAGTAAACACTGAGACACTAGTTGTTTATGTGCACTAAAGAACTTAAACACTGAGACACTAGTTGTTTATATGCACTAAAGAAAGTAAACACTGAGACACTAGTTGTTTATGTGCACTAAAGAAAGTAAGCGTTTACCGGTGGTACTTGTAGTCTGACGATTGAGAATGTTCCTATTGAAGGTGTAGCACAGGCCCATCTCTGTGAGCTCAGGGGTCAGCAGGGAGGAGTTGCAGTCTTTCTCGTTCAATACACATCTACATAAGCGTATCAATATAGTAATAGTAATAAAAATCATAATAAAAATACTACTACTACTACTAATAATAATAATAATATTAAAAAAATCATCTTTTCTTTAACTAAATAAAGTTTTTTTTATCTTATTTTTAGCCCAGGGCCCTATACAGCCCAGGGCAATTAAAAAATAAATAAATAATGATGATGATGATGATTATGATGAAGATGATGATGATGATGATGATGAATATTTATCTTTATGAAGCGCCCGTCGCATTATAAATGTAAATCCTGGATCGCCTGCTACTGACATCGCCTTCGAGTGAGGAAACTGACGTTAACCTTAGCCTTTATTTGCTTTTCAACGTCTATGCAGAAGCGGCAATGATTTGGGGGAAGTTAATGAGGAATAAACAGTTACTACGTACTGGAGGAAAATTGTTGAAATATTATGAGGTTTGCAGATGATCAGTAAATGCTTGCTAGCCGTGAAAGTAAATTGCAAATTACAATTTACTAAATAAACTGTTATGAATGAGAGACAAAAGTGATAGATGGTAAGGAGGAATGGATCGAAGAAAAGAGGGAGAAAAGTTAAGAAAGAAATGAGAGTTATCGCATTGAAATAAAGTTAACATGAAAGAGTAAACGCAAATCTGGCTCTGTGGAAGAAATTATAAGAAAGTTCGCACAATTCAAATCGTTGTGTCATAAGAAGTTTTAAAAAGTAAACACACAAATTATAGTGAAATGATTTCACTTTATGATTTCTTTGATGTTGATATCTATCACTATTAATACCATATATTTCAACCGTTAGGAAATTTATTCAAATTTCCGTATAGCGAGAGCTGTGATTGTCCGAGATTTTACTCTCAGAGCAGAGCGGCTGATATTCGAACCCACGAGAGTTCAATTCACCTCAGGATCTGTCATTTAAAACTTCATGACGTTACCCCTACGCTATTGAGAGATTCAATGAGGAGGATTAGCTGTGACATGAATGATATACTAACTTGTATATCAGATCATCCAGCGAGGGTCCCAGTGCACTAGTGATGTTGTTCATACGGTAGCCGTTAGCTGCATGCAAAAATACAGTCGTAATTTAGTAAAAATGCAATACTAGCTATCATCATCATCATCATCATCATCTTCCCTTAAATCCCAGTTTAACCAGGGTCGGGATACGAATAGACTTTCTTTTTGTGCAATACTAACTGCAATCCAATAACAATATGTTATTTGATTTGGAGGTGACTTGCACAATTACTACCACGTTGAAAACGAAAACTTTAAAATCTTCACCCAAATAAAAACACATATGGATCCAGTTTGGTTTCAGTACAGATTACGCAGTTATTTAATTCGGTTTTAATTACTGCTTCTAGTATACTAATAATTAATCTTATTTAGCATTTGACTGAGCCTAAAGTTACAGTTAAAATATAGCTTAATATCAGAATTCAACCTAGCGAATGATTTGGAGTGGCACTCTTTTTTCCAACAGTAAACTAAACCAGTCGAAAACCCCGTGGAAAAATCATGGTAGAAAATCAAGTAAAAACCCATCAGAAAACCCCAATAGTAAAACCCAGCGAAAAACCCCAGTAGAAAAACCTAGTAGAAAAACCCAGTCGAAAAACCTTTGAGTTCTGCGAACACTTGTGGTATGTACATCTGATACGGTTGACGAGGTCCATTGTAAGGCGTCCATCCCTCGTACCACGGCACTGGCTTCTCTGCAAACACATCCATATCCATGTCGTGTTACCTGATAAGGTAATGTATACTTTCATGCATTTTTGCAACATTAATCAGATATTTCAAAGTCTTTGAAAATAAGGTCTGATAGACACCGTGCACAAGTTTAGTTGCGAGTAAATGATACATAATCCAGCTAAAAAGAGGCAGGGGCAGGCCGAGATTAGGTATGTTAGATGATATAAAGATCCACTCATATGTAGAAGTGAAGAGGACAGAGGAAGACAGAGAGGAGTGGAGGCGTTATATACCGTGGACCTGCCAGTAGGCAGAGCACTAAGAGAGGTAAGAAATAGGTAGCGGCTAATAAATCTAGCGGAATTCTTATACTGCTTCACGCACACTTTACCCTGTTCTCGGATCAATGGTTTATTCTCCTACTGTATTTATCGTAAGAGACGACCAACAGTAACATAGAAAAATATGTGAAGAAAGATCACTACATTAGCCACATCAATTCATGTTAAACATATATGCTACAATTTAGTGAAGGTAAATTTTAGAGAGAGAGAGAGAGACTGAGAGAGAGACAGAGGCACAGAGACTGAGAGGCAGTGATACAGACAGACTGTTGGACAGCTCTCTCTTGTCGGACAGAGAGAGAGAGAAAGAGAGAGAGATAGAGAGAGAGAGAGAGAGAGAGAGAACGACTGAGAGAGAGAGAGAGAGAGAGACAGAGACAGAGACCGATACGTAGTGATACAGACCGACTGTTGGACAGCTCTCTCTCTGTTTGGACAGAGAGAGAGAGACAGAGACAGAGACATATACTTAGTACGTAGTGATACAGACCGACAGTTGGACAACTCTCTCTTGTTATATGTATATCATCCACCCTCACGTATCGACCTCCTCTTCTCGTATAGTCAAACTTCTCTGCAGTCATATTTATATAATAACGACCAGCCTGTACGGGCAGATCCATCTGACCCAGGGACCAGCTGGGAAAGGATGTTTGGTCGTCAAATATGAACAACTGGGACACCACAACCATCCTTCTCTCATCCACCAGGGATACTGTCAGGCTCATCTCTGGATGGGATATGATGAACTTGAAGAAGAGGCAGCCACTTCCAGATATCTGGACAGGTGGAGTGGTGGTTATTGCCACTTCCATCTTCTTGTCAAATGAGACGGTCATGTAGTAGTCTAGGTGCAATATTTAAAAGAAATAACAAAGACATAATTTAGGAAATAGCTAAGTTTAACTATTGTTTTGAATATAATTATAGATGCTTATTTGTTGTAAATATCCATTATCTTTAGATAGTTAAGAGTTGATACTAAAAGGACAGATAGCAAATATCTTTAGTTTTTTATAAGCTCAATAGTGATTTAGTTCACTTTGATTTTTGTAATCCAACGTAGACTATCTGTTGCTCTAACTTTAACTATGTTTTAGATATTTGTATAGTTACCTTCTTATAAATTGCAGTTATCAATGTGTATGTTTGCCATAGGTTCTACCGTATTCTGAAGCAAAGAAGACAACTAGTAAACGTTGGTCTATTTGTTATTCTTTGAAGCTACTACAGCCTATAGTACTTCACAGAGCTTAGGCTTTTTTGTGGTAACCCTCCTCTTCTTGATTATATGTTTAGGTTCTAGTTAAGTATGCCGTATTTGCTGTTTTATACGACAGGATAAACAAATAAAAGGTTGAAGGTAAAACAAAAATAATTATATATGATATTTATATTCAGGATCTACTAGAAATGTATTTTGCTCTTGTGTTGTGCTTTGAAATAAAATGAGTAAATAAATAGATACACTTTTACATCATAGTCCAATCGAATAAAAATAATTTAATATGCAAGAAATGAAAACTATTTAAAATATCCAAGAATTGAGAACGCACTCTATTACGCATCTATTACCAATCTAGTACGCACTCTACCTATCGTAGTACTTAGGTATCAGGCATTACTCTACCTACCGTAGTACTTAGGTATCAGGCAGTACTCTACCTACCGTAGTACTTAGGTATCAGACAGTACTCTACCGTAGCACTTAGGTATCAGGCAGTACTCTACCGTAGTACTTAGGTACAGACAATACTCTACCGTAGTACTTAGGTATCAGACAGTACTCTACCTACCATAGCACTTAGGTATCAGGCAGTATTCGCTCTCTTGCTCCGGGTCGTTTGTGTAGCACCATGGCCTGGCCTCTCTGTTGGGATTCCTGCAATAGTTGCTTCCCAATCCGTCGTATCCGTCGTCGAAGAACGTCTCCCGGGTGTAGATGTGATGATGCGGATACTCGAGGCTCCAGCTCTGACAGGATCTCCCGGATAGAGTGACGTTGTGGGGTCCCACGTAGCGGGAACCCCTGGAAGTGGCATGTAGGCACTGGGAGTTGTTTTCTATACCAAATTAGTGATACAACTTTCTCAATACAAAATTAGTGATACAGTATTATCTATAACAAATTAGAGATACAGCATTTCGAATCTAAGGTGAAAATAAAGTTCTTTCAATAGCTAAAATTCTGTTCTAGATTGCTTAAGATACTAAAATTCAGACTTGATTGTTATTTCTATCAAAACTTTACGTTCATAATGATATAATTTTCTTTTATAAAAGAGCCAAGGCCATGTTTATTGTTATTATCGCTTTTATCAGTACAGGTGAGCTTAGGATTACGGTTCTACTTCAGTATGCTATCATCTCTAATATCGATATGTCATTTTTTTCTCTCTCTCTAATCCATTAATGCACGCCGCAACATAGGCGCATGCTAGATTTGTATTTATCTAGCTTCATTAGTTATAAACTTAGACTGATATGGCTTTTACACAAACGCTTTAAGCCAATTTAGTAGATCATCATAGCCTAATGATCAGACAATCAGATTACATGTAACTGGGTTGGAGACAGTGGCAATGTCGGTAAGTTATTCGCCCGCGGAACATTATGTCTGGGGTTCAAATCCTGGGCTCAACATCGCTTTCCGATGTGGAGTCGGCGATGTCAATTAGCTTAACCAGCATTTTTAGCTTTTGCAACTTGTCAGCAAATTTTGGATCATACAACATTGTGGATGCAACATTGCGGGTCTACTTTGGAGTAAACCACAGAGACGTGAAGCCACTAGAAATCTACGGAGTAGCTCAGTGTACTCCGGACTAGGCTTTAAAATTCGGGATTTAGAAGCTAAAACTAAGGTTAACGTCTGTTTCCTCACTCGAAAGCGATGTCAGTGACGGGCGAGCCCAGGAATTGAACCCCGCACATACTGATTCGCGGTCGAGTGTCTTACCTATTTTGACACTGGCTCCATCCAGTTATTATTTCTACAATAAAATCCGCTGACTACCTCTCATGACCTCTTCCTGTACGAGCACCCATCTCGACTGACTGATTGATTGATCAATAAACCCGCAGCGATTTAAGTCGTCAAAGTTGCACATTTCACCTCTCTCAAATATTTCCAAATCTGAAAATCACACAAATGAGTGTTACCCTTTCAATCGACTAAGAGAAGGCAAAATGCAGAAATGGATAATTAATTCATATGAAAGTTCAAGCACTTTCATACGTAGGAATTCATAAAATGAATTCATTGACAAGTATCAATTCGTGGAGTTCTACTAAGAAGATACATTATAGATAGAAAATTCGACCAAAATTAAAATGAAGTACATGTGTTTCTAACATCATTTCATATCATGCGACTTCTAAAGTTTTTTTTGCTTTATTAAACTGCTGCGTTGAGAAGGAAATGAATAATTAAATATAGCGTCTAATCATATCGACGGTAAATAAAGATCTAAACAATGAGAAAATTGTAGATAACTGATTACACATTTCGAAATCAAAGTCAACTAGGTACTTAATACTCTCAAAGAGTTAATGAAATAAATGCCAACCCTTTCTCGAATACTGATCTGTTCTGATCTGGATGATGATGGACCCGACCAATCCAGATCCCAGAGTACTCGGGGTGTAGGAATCAAACTGCGCCAGGAACTGATACATGGACTCTCGTGGTAGCTGTAAATCAACGGCCATGTGTCCTTTAAATCTGCCGGACGCTTCTATCCGGAACACGGACCGCTTCGTGACGGTTTCCAGGTGGGTCGTGTTGGAATGGAGGAGGAAGACCGAGAGGCGTCCGTAGACTTCGAAGTTAAGAGCTAGGATGATCCGGGAGTGGAAGGAGTCCCTGACGTATAGCTGATCCGTCATCCATTCTCCCACCACTGACGTCGTCGTCTTGACTGGAGAGGTCGTCACCAGGGCGGCGTAGTATTCTACAGTAAACAAGCTAAGGTTAACGTCAGTTTCCTCACTCGAAAGCGATATCAGTGACGGATTTGATTGAACCCCGCACATACTGATCCGCGGTCGAGCATCTTACCGACGTCGCCACTGACTCCAGTAAATTGACTACTACTAGGGAAACCTTATTAGTTATATTAATATCATCTTCTTCATCATCATCGTCATCATCATCATCATCATCATCATCGTCATCATCATCCTCTTCATCAGCCTTTAATCAAATTTAACTAGGGGCGGAGATACGAGTGGACATTCTCCACTCCTCTCTGTCCAACACCATATTAAAATCCCTTCCATTCGTTTTAGAAAAGTTTGTAGCAATTTCTGTAGCCTAGGCGCTCACCTGCCGAACGCCCTTTCTGACGTTGGTTTGGATCATAGTGATTTAATCGCCTTCTTCTAAGTGCAGTCACTGGTTGGTCTATTCTTCCAACAATCGAAAATAACACGGGGAAATTAATTATTTTAGCAATAGGTTACTAAATATCAGTCACTCAACTAATAAGAAGTTAACTTCCGTTTCTTTGTCATACGGCAATGCCAGGGACGTCTCAAGCAGACTCTGCATCAACAGACACCAAAGCATCACACGATGACCGACTGAGTATGAAAAGACCACAAGAGACATCGAGATAAAATCAGTGTTAAATATTACAATAGCTATTATATTAATTCTTAACCAACACAAGAATCATTTCATTCATCTTCGTCATATCATCTTACCTGTAATCCCAGTTTAATTGTGACCCAGTTCTCGGGTCACAATTATCAATTAGTTAAGTTTATTAAATAAATAGATCAGTTAAATATAATTAATAATTAAGCAAATTAAGTTAAAGATACATAATTATCAATTATTATTGAATAATAATAATAGTAACCGCAGCCATTTTCTATAGCAATGTCATGGCCGATGACCGGTCTTCGAGACTTCTTTATTGACAGTAATTACATGTATGGGATATCCAAACATAACTAGTCGTCAGGCTAATTCTATATCACGTGTTAACAAATCTCGCAGTTAACCTTCAAATCGCGGCAACCTAACCAGCGCTAGATATCTTAGCAAACTTCAATATTTCCTGTTTGTATCTATCTATTTAGTACATAATTATTTAGAGTAACTAAAGCGGAACCTTTATAGTCCTGAGGCTTTACGTCGTACTGTATTGATACAATGCTGCCATTAGCAAGGCACTTGTAAGGAATGATGACTTGGCTCATTCCGTTCTCCGTAGTCACGGAATGGAGTGACTTGGCTTCAACTATATTCCTTATAGTCTTCACATAGGCACCAAAGGCTATCGACTAGAAACACATTTAAAATAACTATAGCTAAGATAAATGGCGTCCAAGCAGTAGCTAAGAACGTGATGTCAATTTGGAAGCAATATTTTGGAGAGCTTAAACAGTTAACCTATTTTAATATAAGAAATCAATCTTTCATTGATCTCACTTCATAGATATAATGGGCTATGAGTTCAAACCACAAAGTCGGTAAGACAATCGACCGCGGATCAGTGTGTGCGGTGTTCAAATCCTGGGCTCGCCCGTCACATACGTCGCTTTCGAGTGAGGAAACTGACGTTAACCTTACCTTTTAGCTTAGCTTAGCTTTGCTAGTGTACTATCTCTTTTCACGGCTCAATCCACTTACATGCATGCGTCAATGACAAAACAACTACACTAATTACCATTGTCGTCACTGACAGCATCCGGCACTATTTAACCAAATCCACATCGACGAGCAGAAACAATAGAGTCTAAAACTGAGACAATCCAATAAAATAAACAAAATAACTTTAAATGATGGTGGTGGTATAGCTCACGGACACCAGACGAAAAGCGATAAGGAAAAGATAGGTTGGTTAAAGATATATGCCCATCTGTTGAGCCAAACAAATGATTTAGCTGTTTCTATTCAATGAAATTGTTTTATTTAATTTCTGTTGAGAAAGTTAGTGCCATTTGAATCGTTTCCGAACGGGTCATGGAGGATGCAGTGAAAGTGAGTTTCGCTGGGGTATTTGTGATTCAGCGCTTTGTGACTGCGGTCAATCGCAAAACATGAAACATATCGTTAAGGAGTGCCATCTAACCCGCCAACGGGTGGACTGTCTACTCTAAGTTGCCTTACAAGTGAAGCAACTGTCTGAATTAACGCATACGCTAAATAAAAATAATTTAAAGAGGCACTTAAAGCAAAATGTTACAAACCTTAAAAGTGACGCCGCTGCAAGGGATGGTCTCGTTTGTCAAGGTTGTTCTCAGAGTGATCGTGAAGTCGACCTCAGTGAACCCCACTCCAAACACGTAGAGAACCAGCCTGCTGTAGTTCTTGTAGAGATCAGCGTGCACCAACACTCTGCCAGATAAAGAGTACTCCAACAGAACCCTTTCTAAAGTTGAACAGCAGATTGAATTTTCATTACAAAAGATTCTTTTATATATATATATATATATATATATATACACATAATGTTAACGTCAGTTTCCTCGCTCGAAAGCGAAAGCTGTGACAGGCGAGACCAGAATTTGAACCCACACTTACTGATCCGTTGTTAAATATCCTTCCGACATCTCCACTAGCTGCAGCCTTATTTGGTATAAGAGCCTTATACAAAATCACAAAAATACAACATAGATTACTGAACTGTAAAAACTAATGTTAAAAGTAATGCTGCAGCTAAAACATAAACCGCTTACGACAATTGTTCCTGGTAATTTGGGAGAATGCGGCCTCCCAGAGCGTAGAGGAGTTATTTTATATACTTCTTTTTCATATTTATTGTAATTAAATATAACCTTTCTTTAACTAATTTTTTTTAGCCCAGGGCCCTATACAGCCCAGGGAATTTTTAATAAATTGTTACGTTGTATTGGGATATTATATAGTCCAACCCCTCATTAAGTATTTTATTTTTATTTTCTGTTGGCCTTCAAAAAGCAATTGTGCTTTCTGACCCAGTGTTTGTTATGTTATGTTTGTTATGACAATTTTTAGGGTGTATTGAGATACGAATGAAGCCAACCCTTTGACTCCTGGGCTATCACACTGGACGCGTTTAGTTGAGAGGTCCACACCACGTGGGGTATCCAGGAGATGGACTTCCGCCGTAGAGTATCATCCAGGTCCTTTACAACTGCAATATAGGCAATTATATAACAGTTATTTTTATTTTTTATTGTCTTATTTGTTCGTATAGTTACACACCAGATTACACACGTGATTAATAAGGACATGAAACTCTATAAATTAATGCAAATCTACATGTATTCGGAAACCAGTCAAAGTTTATAGCATCAAATCAGTCAACGGTTATAGCATTAGAGAGGAATCTGCTTAAAAATGCTGCAGTTATTTAGCACATTCGATAATAAATATTTTAACGTGCTGTGTCCGAGGCGTTGAAGAAAAAACCAACCGTAAACTGCACGTGGCGTAAGAGGCGACTGAGCAAAAACTAGAGAAGACAACAGACACCACCATAGAAACCCTATTATTACCAAGCTAAACTCTACATGAAAATTAGGATAGGCCTATGGCATATTCTCTTGTGAAGGGATTAACATGTTGTTCTATGAAGTACAATATATAAATAGGAATATGTACGCTGGACCTGCCGTTTGGCTGAACATAAGTGATAGAGGGAAGACAAACAACTTTAAACCTACCTTCGTTCATTGGTCTCGGATCTTCGTAGGTACAAGCTTTTTGCAGCAGTTCAAACTCAAAAAGAGAAAGCTTTTCGGCCTTAACGACAACCAGTCCAAACCGGTACCGACCGGCCGGGAGGCAGAGCTCAACGGCACGATCGACCAATGACGAGCCGCGAATGTTGTGCAATATCTCTGACGTCATTCGTCCAAGAAGTGTGGCCTTGTACATCTTCATCAGAGCTGTTCTGGGGAAGTATTTAAATGTGATTCGTAGAATTTGAGCTGATCTGAGATTTACCACTGGACTGATTATTTTATTGTCGTGTATCGATGGAGATGATGATGGTCTGAAGACCAGCTCAGATGAAACTAGGCGAAATAAATCAAGACTTAAAATTAATACCAAATAATATCACTAATGGGCACCATTAACTTTTACCTCAATTATAAATTTTACGAGACATGAAATCGATATTAGAAAAATGAAATGGATAGAAAAATCAGAAAATTACATGTTAAAGCATATATTTAATAAAGAGTCCTCTATATTTGTCCATGTCAGAAGCGATATCAGCGACTGAATCAACCCGGATTTAAGAGCCTAAACTCTCTTCAGAGAGCTAAAGAACTACAAGAAACAAGCAGAATCTACTTGTGAGCTCAATTACTTTTAATTTTTTCGTAATATAAATAAAAAATAAACTACAAGAGCTGTTAAGTTTAACACCCGTTTGTATGGCATAAAGGATTTATAATGTCCTCCGTGTTGTGTCCGGGTTGTTTGAATAATTGACCAACCGGTGACTGTACGTGTCGTAGAAGGCGACTAAAGCACTAAGATCCAAACCAACGTCAAAAAGGATATTCAGTTGGCGAGAGCCTGGGCTCCAGCAATTGCTAAAACATTTTCATAAACGAATTGAAAACTACGGGATTGACTGATGATATGGTATGGGACAGAGAGGAGTTGAGAAGGACTATTGGTATCCCGATACTGGTTAAACTGGGATTGAAGAGAAGAAGATGATGATGATGATCTATATCATAAAGGATGTTGTTTGAGACTGCATGTTCAGGCAGGATTCTAATCGAAGGCCTCGTACTTCACAGACAACCTCGGTACCCATTCGGCTATCCAATTTGATTAAACTATTTTACTTACCATCAAACGTGGTAGGGTTCCATGTGATCCTCCTCCATCTAGCCCCAGGCTTGTATCCGCAGAGACCAGCGTCCAGGAGTAAACAGGAAATGTTGATCTCCTCCTCTCCTTTGTCGTCTGCGCAACAGTGGAAACAATGCTTCAATCTTTTCCAGTTCAATGCCACATTAACCCATTTCAATCCTTATGTATATGTACACCATATACATACTATAAATACTTCATAAATATACCATAAATACTTCATAAATATACCACCATAATTATATATATACCATATTATGTACTTCATAAATATACCACGCGTAATCTTTAATATAACTACATACACAATGTGATACAGTTTATTATACTTCTCTCTCTCTTAGTGCACTGTCTACTGGCAGGTCCATGGTATATAACGCCTCCACTCTTCTCTGGCTTCCGCTTTCCTCTTCATGTCCACATCTTTTGTCTTTGTCACTTGGGTCTATAAATCATCTAACATACCTAATCTCGGCCTGCCCATGCCTCTTTTTCCTTCCATTCTACCTTCTATGACCTCTTTAAATAGTTCCCCCCCCCCCTTAGAATGTGCCCTATCCAACTCTTCTTCCATTCTCTTAATACATTTCTTAATACAGTACTTAACATATGCAAAACGAATCAATAAATTTTCATAATCAATAATCATTTCAAATCCACAAATGCGAAGTACTATCCATTATGGTTGTTCTCTGTCGTATTATCCATTATTAATGGGGGATTCACTGATGATATGGTATCGGACAGAGAGGATTGGAGAAGGTCTATTCCTGTCCCGACCCTATTTAAACTGGATCAAGGAAAGTTGATGATGATTAATCTACACGCACTTTCATACTAGTTTTAAATAATTTCCTAACTTTCGTCATAAATTATGAAGTCTGCTTCATAACACTTGATGCGATGATTTCTGAATGGAATGACCACTGATGCGCATCAAATATGTATCAAATTATGCTTAATATTGGAATTTTCAGAGATAACGAGCAAGAAGAACTTTCATACTGAAAAATGAGAGTGAACTTAAGCCAGTGAACTTAACATTTATGGCTCAAGTTAATAAGCTAAACAGTAAAAAGACCAATAATCTTAAAATACGCAAGTCTACCTAATGGATATCAGAACTTTATTGTCTGAACTTATAATATCACTTCAAAGACACGCATAAAAATAGGAATCTATTAACTAGTTATAGTTAGGATTAAATCAACAATTCAATAAAAACATTAAAATAAAAGAATAGTAAGTTTACCTAACTGAGAGTGGGCTCTTATTGCCTGAACTACCACATATCCGCCGCTAGTCGATAGTTCACCCATACGAGCTCTTAGGATGAGGTAGTGAGATCCCACCGGTACGTCAAGCTTGGTGGTCACTACAGCAAAATTCTCATCATCTCCTTCACTACCGTTCCCAGTCTCCCAAATCTGTGTCTCGGACCCTACGACCTCTTCATGTATAACCTAATTAATCAACGATAATTTAAAGCCATGCTATCAACTTAGGATATCTGTTTTGATCACTTTATTTGTATATATTATTGAAATATTATTTATTATTTATTAATTTATTATCCATATTCTCCGTGCTGAGTCTGGGTTGTTTGAAGAATTGACCAACCCCGGTGACTGCACTTGTCTCGAAGGCGACTAAAGCACTTAGATCCACATCAACGTCAGAAAGGGCATTCGATTGGTGAGCGCCTAGGCTTCAGAAATTGCTACAAAAATTTAATAAAGGAATGGAAAAGTTTCAAATAAGGGGTTAACTGATAATATGATGTCGGACAGAGAGGATTTAAGGCAGTCTATTGGTATCCCGACCCTACTTAAACTGGGATTCAAGGGAAGATGATGATGATGATGATTAATTTATTATCTAATAATCATGGTATCTAATTATCGCCAAGCTCAAAGGTGAGGATAAACAACTTCTAAACTCTCAATCAATAAACATCAACCGTTAAGTTTACTGGCTATATGTAATTGTTTTATAATACAGAGTACACCCTTTAGAATTATAGTATGTATTTTATAATAATTTAATAATTTTAGGCATGCTAAAGTCCATAGTATGGTCTATAGGTTTGGTTAACGCCAGTTTCATCAATCGACGAAACATCAGAGATTATTTAATGATATGTTTGTGCTGTAAGCAAGAGAAAGCTGATAGTGTGTCATTTTTCTGTCCACACCTAGCGCAGTATTGTATATACTGACTTGTCTAGACTCTGACACTAGCTCTATGTCAGTATTGTATAGACTAACCTGTCTACACTATACTATATTATGTAGCTCTATGTTATCATTGTATAGACTAACCTGTCTAGACTCTGACACTAGCTGTATGTGTAGCTCAATGGAAGGATTGACGGTGAACCACATGATGTCCACGGCAACGGGTTCGACACTGCGTACGAGCGGTGATATGAGCTCAGTCTCCGTGTTCCGTCCAACTTCAAACTCACTTATCAGTCCGGCTTTGTGCACTAGAGAGCAAAAATACCGATGCAAATTCCTTTATATTACTGTACATGCATACTCCTTTATACTCCTTTATATTCCTCTTTTTATTGGACTGATTTTTATTTTACAGAGATTAGTGGGATATGGAATTTGCACCCTTTTGAACCTTCTATTTGCCAACCGGGAGAGTATATAGTATATGAGGTGGTTTACTGTTGCCTTCCTCAGTTCTTGCTTGGTCGACTCCTACAACACTTACAGTTTACGGATAGTCTATACTGCACACGCAGTATAGTTGGCATTTTATTAAATTTATCAGCTGTATAAGATAAAGTCCCTGACGATGACTCTGATATGCATGGACCCATGAACCCCCCCCCCCACTAAGAGAGAGAGAGAGAGAGAGAGAGAGAGAGAGAGAGAGGAAAAGGGAAAGAGAGAGACACACACACAGGGAGAGAGAGAGGGAGAGAGAGAGAGGGAGAGAGAGAGAGCGAAAGAGAGAGTGAGAGAGGAAGAGAGACAGGGAGAGACTTGGAGAGACAGGGAGAGAGAGTGAGAGAGAGAGAGAGAGTCAGAGAGACAGAGAGGTAGATGACAGTATCAGACCTTCGTTCTGATCACGGATTTTCATCCAGTGCCCAGAACCAGTGGAGGTGTCTCTGTATCCACACATCATTTCCATCGAGAACTGACACGTGAACGTTGAGTGGACGTTATCTACAACAAAACATTAAACATATAAATAATTAATTTTTTTAAATTAATTAAATAATTAAACTTGGCTGCTATCGACAGCTAAACAATTATGGAGTCAAATTATTAAAATGGCTATCACAAACCTTTTAACAGAAGAAAGTAATCACAAGTAGTTCAGACCAACATTTAAAGTAAATCCAACATAAAACATAAATATTTCCGAATTCTCTGAAATAATGGTATGTTATGGTTACATATGAAATTTTTATTTCTAAAACAATTGTAATGCTTCATTTGGTAAATAAACTCTGGAAAACACCAATTCGGTACGAGTTTAAACTGCATCGATAATGTAAACTAATAATAAAAACGTGCTTCTTTAGAATTAATTTACTTCTCTAGATTATATAATTTATAAACTCTGCTTTAATTTTGCCTAAAATAATAATTATTTGTTAGAAATTAAAGAAAAACAATAAAAGAACTGCAGTGCTTTAACTTTTGAACCCATAATTATATAACAACTAAATTACCTTCTTCGGTCCTGCACTTTTCCTCTACCAATGTTATATTATTGACCACTCCAAACACTCCTCCCCGACTTGACTTATACTCCAAGGTCACCACAAACTCCTGCCCTGACGTCATCTCGGGGTCAAGATCAATGTCCAGGTTCTGAATGATGGTTCCTAAGGACTCGATGTTACGATAGAGCAGCTTCTGACGATACCTCTCTCCCTCCATGAACCCCACCCAGAGGAAGCTCTTGACCACCGAGGAGAAGTTGAGGGAGAGGCAGGCGCCTCCCGGGGTGGGAGGGTAGACCGTGGAGACGACGGAGACTGAGTGAGAGTATCCGAAGTCTGCCTGATCCATCCCACCGTCCATCTGAAGCTTGAGAGATGATCTGGTGAAGTTTGATGGACCCTCTGTAGCATATAGTAGTATTATATTATAATAATATAACATAATATAATAGTTTTATATTATAATAATATAACATAATACTGTAATATAATAATATCATATTATAAAAATATAGTATAATAGTATCATATTATAATAATACAATATAATAATATAATATAATAATATCATATTATAGTAATATAATATAAGAGTATCGTATTATAATAATAATATAATAATATAATATAATTATATAATCGTATCAGATTATTATTATTATATCATAATAGTATCATATAATTATAATATAGTATAAATAATATAATAGTATCATATAATTATAATATAATAATATAATAGTATCATATAATAATAATATAATATAATAATATAATAGAGTCATATTCTCTACGAAATGGTTGGGTACACGCTATAGGCCTAAATAATCATAAATGATGATAACTGTTAGTAGTGTTTCTTTAGAACTAGGTACATAAAACCATGCACTAAAGTGAAACGATCAACCATGTCGAAATCAATCAATTTTAGAACCACTTGTTTAAACCGCTAGACAATTTAGTCCAATTTCCATTTTCTTATAATCAGTCCTATTAATATCCGAGATTTTACTCTCAGATCAGCGCAGCGGGGACTGGAACCCACGAGGGTTCAATTCACCTCAGAATCTGTCGCTTGAAACTTCATAACGTTACCCCTACGCTAGTGCGACATTAAATATAGGCCTACCTAATCATCAATTACGATAATTTCTACAAGCAATTGCCATCATTATCGTCTCTCTACCACTCTCTTGTTTTTGACCAAGTGACTGGTTTAAGACAATATTTCCATAAGCCTTCAAGTAGTGAACTACATGTACTTTCATAGACAAGATGATCCAATGACACATATCTATTTGAATATATTATAAAATTTTACTACAGTAACTATCGTTATAAAAGTAAGGCTTCAGAGGTGATTATCTATTGCCATCTTCATTTTCTGCTAAGTAGCCTCCTACGACAAATGCCGCATTTGACTGGAGCCAGTGGCGACGTCGGTAAGATATTCGACTGTGAATCATTATCTGCAGGGTTCAAATTCTGGGCTCGCCCCTCACTGGCATCGTTTTCGAGTGAGGAAACTGGCTTAGCTTTATACTGGAATTAGCTTTATATAATCAATTTTACAGTTGTGCGGACACAACACGGGCAGCCTACCGGCGTCGTGCTGCAGTATTTCGTAGTCGAGTCTGAATCCCATGGCGCCGTTGTATCTATCCGAGCGGAAGTGGATTATGAGCTCAGTGCAGTTCTGGGTGAGGGAGGGAGGGAAGTCTTTTCCACAGTACCTCTCCGATATGAACATAACCAGCACTCCGCCTTCCTCATACGTGCAGTTCATCTGCGTGACAAATAGATGGTCTATTAAAAGAGGTCATAGAATTTAGAATGGAAGCAAAAAGAGGCAGAAGCAGGCCGAGATTAGGTACGTTAGATGACTTAAAGACCCACTCAGATGGGGACATAAAGAGGCAAGCGTAAGACTGAGAAGAGTGAATGCGTTATATACCTCGGACCTGCCAGTTGGAAGTACATTAAGAGAGAGAGAGAGAGAGAGAGAGAGAAAGACTAGTGTCAATGAATTTTTTGTCATTCAAACTGGAGCTGACTTTTGCTACGCAATATTTATCGTATTGCTTCACAAAGCTTCGGCTCAGTCATGCCACTTTCATTCGCTTGCTTATTCGTTTATTTTCTACTGTGTATGTTCTGTAATTGTATATGTCTGGCGATAAATACAAATACACATGTAGATTGAATTGCGAAGTAAATAAATGAATGTATAATTATAATATAATCAATTAAATTTAATTAATCTAATTATAAAATTATACCAGTTACTCAAACCTGGACCCAGTCGTCACAGTTAAGTCCATCTGGATCCTCGAGGTCAAAGCTTAGGAAATCGTAAACGATGTAAGCCGACGACATCGGAGTTGAAATATTGAAGTAGCAGTCCAAATTATCTGGATAGATATCTGGATAATTCTCAGAAGTTATCGACCCTCGCAAGTCAGTCAACGTTCTATTGCACGTGACTATGTCTGGAATATTAATTCAAACAGATCTTAAGCGGTTTTGAAAATTAGAATTAACCAATAATAATAGTTTTATGGATTTGAGAGCTTTAAACATTTCATGGGAAGACGCTGTGAAGATTGCTGATGATAGAAACCAACGGAGGAATGTTGACGCCCTATATTCTGTACAGAACTCAAGGAACTGATGATTATGATGATGATGATGATGATAATGATGATGATGATGATGATGATGATGATGATGATGATGAATAATTTTATGCTTGTTGCCAATATTCGATCGCTCAGAACTAATGCTGTGTATTTTAGATCTGCTAATAGTGCTCGATGTTGTCATTGATGATAATAGTATTCCAAGTGTTGTTGTATTACAATAATACACGTTGTATTATATTATACATGTATTATATTATACATGTATTATATTATATTATATTATATTATATTATATTATATTATATTATATTATATTATATTATATTATATTATATTATATTATATTATATGGATGTGTCCGTAAGTGCAAGTTAAGAAAATCCTTCAATAACGCTTAAAATACTACTTTAACCACATTATAGAAATTCCGTTAAAATTAAACAGCTAAATAGCTAAAAGAATTGGTATTTTGTAACGCAAGCTATAGTTTATTATTTTAATATATTTAATCGCGTTCAGTGACGCATCTCTTGTTCTTCGATATCATGTATACCCGTTCTACGACGTCAGAAAGTGACGTCAGTGACGGGAGAGCCCAGGACTCGAACCCCGCACACACTGATCCGCAGTCGGATATGCTGTCGATGAAGGTTGATGTAAGTGCGATTCTTCACCACCCGGGGAGGTAGAAGTGCGCTCAGATTCCCCTCCCATCTCGCACATCTCCGAATCCGATAACAAAGAAAATTGCTCCCCGCCAATCAACTGACTGATGCGCTCCTGCTTCATTCCCGTAGCACCAGGCTGTAGTTGATGTAGCAGTGGCGGACCAAGCTGCTGCAGATCAGATCTCGTGGGAGCAGACTGAGCTCTACCGAGAGGTTGTATCAGAGCGTTGAACTTTAGACTGGACGGACGGTAGACGTGGAACGGAGAGAGCAGGTCAGCCGTGGGTTGAGCGAAGCCAACCTGCGGCGGCTGAGAGGTGGCGGAGACAGGACGCAGAAGAACCGGAGAGGTGAACCCAGCCGGTGAGCCGATCGGGTTCTGCCGCACGCGACCCATGAACATCCACGTGGATTGCCTCACTGCGGAGTCACCCCTCACAGTGGCCAGGCTTGAGAGCTGAGGCCCTGCCCCTTGCAGAGGTATGTGGGTTGAGGAATGCGGTGGGGGCAGGGAGCCAGAAGATCCAGGTGGGCTCACGGTTAACACGATACGCTGTCGATCAAAGCCCTGATTAAGATGTTGTTGCTTCAGGAGATTGAAATGAAGCACCGGCTGAATCTGAAGGCACGACGACTGCAACTTCTTCTTCTGTATCTTATGAAGTGTCTGACGGCGGCGGTTAACAATTCGGTCATGCGTCTCATACTGTTGACGATGATTTTCAGCACCGTGATGTTCATGATGATTTTCATCACACTGCAGATCATGATGTTTTCCAGCACCGAGCGGTTCATAATAACTTTCTGCACCGAGCTGTTCATGATGAACTTCAGCACTAAACTGTTCATAATGACCTCCAGCACAATGCTGTTCATGATGATATTCGGCACCGAGCTGTTTATGATGATCTACAGCACCGAGCTTTTCATGATGATCTATAGCACTATGTTGTTCATGATGAACTTCAGCACCGAGCTGTTCATGATGATCTTCAAAATCGAGCTGTTCATGATGAACTTCAGCACCGAGCTGTTCATGATAATCTTCAAAATCGAGCTGTTCAAGATGATCTTCAGCACTATTCTGTACATGATGACTTCCAGCATCGTGCTGTTCATGATAACCTTCAGCACCGAGCTGATCAAGGCGATCTTCAACACCGAGCTTTTCATGATGATCTACAGCACTATGTTGTTCATGATGAACTTCAGCACCGTGCTGTTCATGATGATATTCAAAATCGAGCTGTTCATGATGATCTTCAGCACCAATCTGTTCATGAAGATCTTCCCCTTGCTGAACATGAACAGCACAGCGATGTTCATGATGTACGTCAGCACTATATTGTTCAAGATGTTCTATAGCACCATATTGATTAGGAACACTTTCATGAGTTTCCGTTAATTGTTTTACTCTCACTTTTCTCTTGAATGCTAGCAGCTTATCGCTTTGTTCTATGCAAAATTTCGTACTTCCCTTGATCTTCTCGTCAGATACACTTACCGCGGACCCTGGAGTTAGATACGTGAGGTTGCTACCTTGACTCTCTCCCAGAACTGACTTGATGCAGGTAACAGCCGCCTGAGAGGCCGTTAAGTTGTCCTTGAAAGGGTAGATTAAACTCAATTCTGACTCACGTAGCATTGGCTTCATTCCAATTTCTAACCCTGACGCACCGAGCACAGTTGGCGTACCAAAAAGAGGTGACTGCTCAAAAATTGAAATCGGAGTGTCTCTCCCCACCTTAACTTCTGAGGAGTTATCGAAGAACAGGGATATGCAATTACTATTAGACTGGTTGACTGGGATAGAACCGGCAAATCCAGACTTTCTCTTGTCGGACAAGGATTCCTGTAGGATCAGTTGATTGAACTGATGATCGAAAGATCGACTAGGGGAGTCCACCTCCAGGTCAGCATTAGAAACAAACGTAAGAGCTGAGTTGACTACCACAGAAGCCTGGACGACGTAACATATTTCAGAGTCCTTGACAAATACGTTTTTGGGATAATCTTCCTGGTAGGATTCAGTTTTCGGTATGTTTGTGGAAACTCCAGCGGCCCCATTAGAGGATTCTCTGGAAAAATCAGAGGTTCTGCAGCCAGGTGGCGTCAGATTCAGCACTATCTCCCGAATAGGGGACTTTTCTGTATCAACACTCTGAACTACTAAATGCAGCTTCTTCCTCGACACTGCATCCTCCTCATTCAGAGCTTTCCTCAGCCCCTCCATCACCCTTGAGCTGTCCCCTACAACCTGCAGTCCTTCTGATCCAGACTCCTCGTCCTGAGCTTTCCTCAGTCCCTCCATCACCCTTGAGCTGTCCCCTACAACCTGAAGTCCTTCTGTTCTAGACTGCTCGTTCTGAGCTTTCTTCAGCCCCTCAATCACCCTTGAGCAGTCCCCTACAACCTGCAGTCCTTCTGATCCAGACTCGGAAGTGACGTGGATTGGAGCTGGATTAGAGGAACCGCTAGGAGCTTTCGGACCCGGAAACGGAAGGCCAGAGTTTGTATTAAAGATTTCTGAGTTTATCAAAGCCTGCTCAGTCTCGATAGAAAACAAGAAGGGTCTTTCGCCAGAATAGGAGGGTAACCCTGTTGCGCCGAGGTTCTCGAATTCGCCAAGCAGGAGCGAAGGGGAATGAGCAAAGATTTGGGAATTCATGGGAAGTGATGTTGAAATCCTGGAAGGAGACTCATGGAGTATGTTGGATCTGCTCGACATAATTTCGTCAGAAGAAGGAGGCGAGTAGGGACGGAAGCAGGATTGATAGGGAACCCCCGGAGACAGGATGGGTTCATAGCTGGAGAGCAAGGAAGGTGAATCTGGAACATCCACTGGAGAAACCGACGATCCCTGCGAGGATGACGACGACCCTGGCTTCATCGTTAGTAATGATAGAGGAAGAGCCTTCGAATCTTGAACATTGAATCCAGCTGTAGTTGCAGCATCTCTGGGACCATAGTACTCACCTTGAGAATTAAATGTACCAATTACACAGATGGTATTGAATCGCTGCACACAGATAGACAATCTCTGTCTTAGGAAGCAAGTTTCACGTTTTTCACCTGTCAAGGAAGAAAGTTTCTTGCCTAAAGAGGAGATGAATTTATTGCCCTCAACATTCATTGGGCCTAACGTCTCAAAAGCCAGAGGGATAAAACAGTAGCTAGTACAGAGTTCACTGTACTTGGCCGTTTTCCTATCTGCAGCCAGTTCAGCTACTTCACCCGCTGACATAGATGAAAGATTCAGGTATGATTTGGCTAGGGAATCAATCACTGTGACGTCCCACAGCAGCGATTTACCTTCAGCCCACGGGATCAGGGAGAGGCCATCTGGTCTCTTACCATCTGATCTAGACAAGCCTGTTGGTTCCTTAATGGCTGGACATCCAGCTTTATTCAGCGCATGCCACACAATGTCATTAAGATTATGATGTCTGAGGGTCCTACCTGCACTCTTGCGACAAGAAAGTCCGTGATATCCTCTGGCATCAACTATGCTGCCACACTTACATTTATGGGGTTCACATAACTTTGTGCCTAACCGTAGGCCAACAGCTATCCTTACAGCCTCGTCTTCAAGACGCAAACCACAAGAAGCTATTGGGAGAGCATGAAGCCAGTCGCTGCTATTTGGAGCGGACACAGCAAGAAGGCGTGCTTTCTCTAAGGGCTCCGATGTAGAATTTAACAGCAGTGCGAAGCTTTCTTCTACAATAGGGTTGTCCCAGTTTTTCTGGAAACAGGCAGCTTCACCGATAGGAGCTATCACATCGAATTTTGAGCTCCACAAAGCCTTAGCTTTTACAAATTCCGGATCAATGGGAGAGGTGACATTACCGAGTATTTCCAACTGAAGCGCCCGCGTAGAGTTGTATGAAGCCAGGAAGGCTGACGGAGCTAGTTGCGAAGTGCTGCGAATACCAAGACCTCCATTGCGAATAGGGAGTATCGCCTGTAGCCATTGTCGTTCGGTTAGGTCGACATTTAACAGGCTACACAGACATTCTCTGAGTATCTTGTCATAAGTCTGTAGTAGGGGATGTTGAGAGCACGGAGATGAACGGAGAGTATGCATCACTTTAGGCGCACTTAGAGAATGGCGAATCAAGATCAGAGCGTCGTGACGGCTAATATCTCTCAACCGCGTAGCGGCCCTCCGGAGGTCAGCAATGAGTTTCTCTAATTTACTGTCCATTGCTCCACCCACAACTAAAGGAGCACCTAGAAGATCTGCATCACTAATGTTCTTTTTCTGAAATGAGTTTAGTATTGGATCATCGTGCGATAGGGCCGAAGAGATGATCTCACATTTGTTAACATTAATCTTAAGGCCAAGTTCTGATCCCTTATCGATGACCATCCTGACATCATTAGCTACCGCAGCATCTAAACCTCCAATCGTAAGGTCATCCAGGTAACTAATTCGGAATGAACTTATCAGATCTTTAAGAAGTGGTTGAAGAGTCAGACTAAATAGTAGTGGGCCCAATGGATCACCTTGTTGAACGCCCTCACTGGAGAGGATAACTCTTTCGCCATATTTGAGGAGAGTTGATTGACAATAAGCAGATGAACAGAAGTCATAAATTTCCGGAAGGAAACTGTGAACAGCTCGCAACATCTTAACTCTGCTTATACTGTTGAAAGCATTGGCAAAATCCAGTTTGACCAAAGAAGAACCCGAAGGCATACGTGTAGCAAACTGACGCGTCGCATGGACAGCAGCTTCACAACCACCTGATACCCCAACACCTAACTGAATAGGACTGAGATAATCAGAGACTAATGGCATAGCGTACATATTTAGACATTTAGCTGCGAGTCTTCTCCATGTATAGCCAATGGCGATAGGACGTACGTCATCATTCTTTTTCTTAATTGCAATTAAGTTGCCACCGAAAAGTATAGGCCTCACCTGTATGGGACAGTCTCCTCTTATCAAACAATTGATAAAGCCAGTGATAGCTGTAAGCAACTGGGCACCTGCCTCCTTACATTTAATTAAATCTTTGAGGTGTTGGGGACGTAAACCATCAGGGCCGCCTGCGGTGCCGGATATGAAACTATGCAGAGCTTTCAAAACAACATCTTCCTGTACTTGAACGGCTGGTGAGGAATTATGTACTTGATTGTCAGGAGACTCAACAGCAATAGGGTGCTTATCCTGTAACTGTTTAAAAGTCTTCTCATTGTTTTCCGCTAAATATTCATCGGAACACAGGATTCTGACAGCGGCGCGAATGTTCCCTTCTTCTAACTTTGACTGCACCAAAGAGGGAATAGAAGACTTAGGAATATGTCTTTTAGAAACAGATTTGGCCTTATTAGATGTTTCCAAGTTTTCAGAATTAGAAACTTTAGATAGACGATTTCGAATGATGCCAACTACACTAACTTTCTTTCCCAACTTGACAGGCACAGTTAGAGTAGCAGGAGCAAAATTAAGAAGTTCAATCCAATAAGTTAACTCTTCAGAATTATTAGAGATCTTGTTAAGCACAGTGGTCAAAGCCCTAGCACAGGGAGCTCTAGCTGATCTCGGTATGTGTTTGATGATGGGATCTGTCAGAGTGGGATGTTGAACGGCTAAATTATGAGATATTGAGCAAACATTGACGTTGCTTTCACGGCTGCTGTCAACAATGGTGACAATTGAGTTTATGCTAGCAGCACTGTTTTTGCTTGTACTACTGTTTTTAGGCTTGCAATTAGCTGGATGACTGGAATCTGAAAAATATCCATCTACATGTTCAAAGTGGACGCAGCTTCCATCTGTGTGAGTGACTGACTGGTTGGGAATAGGTTGATGAGATGTGGAAGTAGCATTACGAGTGTTGAGAGAAAGGTTTTTATCAAGAGGAGGTTGACCAGAACCGGGACAAGGAGATTTACGAGGGCCATGTCGGTGGATTAGGCCATCTCGCAGATGGACTTGTCGTAAAGCTAGACACACCCGGCAGATTCCGCTTTCCTTGCCCGCAGTTTGGGAGAGAGACCATTTCTGTCGAGACATTAAATGATCGTGAACAAGCCCTACTTAGAGTAAAACCTAACTAAAGCGAAGAAACCATAGGATAATCCATCAGATTAAATAACCGAATCAGAATTTACGAAGATATTCGAATGAAGAGAGACCCTAATTGATATACATGTAAATATATCGTTGAAAAAGAAAAGTAATTTAATAACGGTGTTTATATTAAAAAATATAAACATCCGCCATTTATCATGACGTCATAAACTCCCAATATATTATATTATATTATATTATATTATATTATATTATATTATATTATATTATATTATATTATATTATATTATATTATATTATATTATATTATATTATATTATATTATATTATATTAATGAGTACGTGTCTACTGCACCAAGTCTGTTTGAACTGGAGCGGTGTGTGTCGAAAATGAAAAAATAACTTTAAACTTTGTTTTTTATTAAATTCAAAGCAACACCACCAACCTGCAGTCTATGATTCAGTGCAATTACTAAAACTGCTTCGGCATAATACGTTAAAATATTTCTACTAGAGAAATATACAATAAAATACTAAATGTTTTTAAAATTTCATGATTTTGTTCCCGGTCCTCCAGAGAGTAGGCCATCCGTAAACTGCCCGTGTGGTAGAAGGTAACTAACCTGGAACTGAGGAAAGCACTGGGATAGAATCTCAAAAGCTAAATGCTACAAAGCTGCATGTAAAAGCTCCATAAAGGTAAAATGTTTAAACGTATTGATGAGATCTACTCGCTCATGTTTCGTGAGCTTCATCAGCGTAAGAGTGAAGTATGAGTAGGAATATGTACATTGTCCCTACGAATTGGCAAACATTAGAGAGAGAGATATATATATAATGTGTTAAGAGGTCAGCTTTAGAAAACCTCTGAGTAATCTGAGTATTGTAAGTGAAACATCAGTTAGATCATATAAATCTGATTAGATATGGTGATCAGTTGAATCAAATAAATCTGATTAGATCAGATGGTCAGATGGATCCGATAAATCTGATGGTTAGATAAGATGATCAGGTAGATCATTAGATACCTTTAAAAATAATTCATTAATCAAATTTCAGTCAATCCTGCTCAAAACGATTAAACCTGACTCCAAGCAATTCAGTATAAAATTTCATTCTGGTGTTTAACCTAAATTTCATCTCTGGATGGGATATGGATGACGGTTTAGAATTAGATTTAAGTCTTACACCTACTGCTACGGAATCTGGGACCCTAAGGATCCCGTTATGGATTCAGTTAATTAAAGAGAAACGAGGTGGAGTGAGTGTAACTCTTTACCTGTCAATCTTCTCTGGTTGTTCTCTTTCAACTTTTCTAGCAAACTTAAGACTTACCTTTTCCCACCGTAGACATAATCAATCTACCCTGACTATTTTTGATCACCGGACTGGCTTTCGTATAGGACCTTACTTCTCCTCAGCACATTTATTTTGCAGAGTGGTCTGGGTGAATGATCTGTAGTGATTTGTGCTGTGAGGACAACCTGACATCATCCTTGGATGAGGAAAAAGACGCTAAACCTTTATTATTATTATTATTATTATTATTTCTATAATTATTATTATTACTATTAACCTTCAGTCATGTTGGAGCTGCCGCAGGGACCCCCGTATGGATTAACGCACTTTTCTGTCAACAATCAATCACAATAAAAAGATATAAAAAGCTAAGGTTAACGTCAATTTTCTCACTCGATAGCGATGTCAGTGACAGACGAGCCCAGAATTTGAACCCCGAACCTATTGATCCGCGGTCGAGTATCTTACTGACTTCGCCACTGGCCCCAGCCATTAATATGAAATATCACTCTTACATTTAAGCATGAATTACAGCAGTAAAGCTTTCATTGCCATAGACAACATTTCAAGATAGAAATATTAGGTTAAGACAGTAACCATTCAACAACTTGTGTAGAATATAGGCAAGCGAATAGTCCAATTACAAAGAAGAATGAGCACGCTATAGAGATTAAAATTGCAGATGCTAATTTACATGTAGACTAATTTTAAATAAGATATATTGCAATTATATTGACCGTAATTATGGTTAATAATTAATGATTAATAATTATAGTTAGTAATTATGGTTAACAATTATGGCAAATATCTATTACAATCTAATGAGATCGGATGCAGTTTAACATCGGCCTTCACACAGTAAAAATCAGCAATAAACATGTAGATTCTGGAAACCAATGTGGTGCTAAGTACTTGTGATTGTATATGTTTCATCACGAACACAAACTTCAACTCAGCAGTTCCTAAACTGATCTAACGGTAATATATGTTACTACATCTGTAAAACTTATCAGTAAATACAAAACGCTATTTAGAGGCCTATTGTACACGCTTTATATTATTTAATAGAAATCGTTAATTTAAAACTTTTATATAACTTTAACAAAAAAAAACTTTTTTATAACTTGAGGATACAATCTTAATAATATACGTTATGCTGATGACATAGTTCTTATTGCCGACTCGCTAGAGAAACTTCAAGAAATGTTGGATATTGCAATATATCATTGTGAGGCTAATGGATTATCCATAAATATGAAGAAAACAGAATGCATGAGAGGTAGAAAACTAAAAATGCCACAGCCATGCTTAATCAATGTAAGAGGTCAAAATGTCAAACAAGTCGAATCAGTCAGGGTCACTTATTCATCAAAATGGGAAATATGACAAGGAAATTAACAGAAGAATTGCCATGGCTAAGGAGGCATATAACAGAATGTCAAAGATTTTTTTAGAAGCCATAAATTATCAATTGATACCAAAAAAAGACCTCTTCAATGCTATATTCAACCAATATTGTTATATGGAAGTGAAGTTTGAACAATCTCTTCTGTAATGGAATCCAAACTTGAGGCAACAGAGATGTGGTTCTATAGAAGAATGCTACGTATATCTTATAAAGACCACACTAAAAATGAAGATGTTCTACAAAGAATGTCAACTTGTCGTGACCTTTTGAACCGAATACGACGACAACAGATGAAAGTTTTCGGACACATTATGCGGAACAAAATAGTTGAAAATACCGAAGTGACAGGAATAATAGAAGGAAGAAGATGCAAGGGTCGACAACGAATGACGTTTATTAAGAGTCTTAGCATATGGATGCAGTTAACTGAAACAGAGATGATCAGAGCAACAATGAACAGAGACATATGGAGGAATATGACCATGACCGCCCAGGCTTGGAACAGGCACGGCACTTAGAGAAGAAGATATAACTTAAAAGTTATTTCTTACGTGTACATGCAAATTTGTGCATTCCTACTGCATTTATATTGGCCTACTTTAACAACTTGAGTTAAAACAATCATGATGGTTTATGTCATATAATCTTAGGGATAACACTAATAAATGAAACAATAGTTAGATATCACAAGGATAAAAGTGTATTTTCATACATACAAATTAAAGTGTATTATCTAATATAGTTTTAATTATTAAATTAATGCAATTTTAATGCCTACAAATAATAATAATAATATTAAATTTTATTTATGAAAAAAGTCATTGATAAATATAACAGTATTACTTGCATCATGAATATTAGCAGTATGTCATAAAAATATTGTTAGCTTCAATTATCGAATTAATAGCATTTAAAAACAATAGTAATTAATAACAATTAGAAATTAATAAGGGCGTGCAGGAATTAATATTGTTTATTTTAAAAATGCTTTAATATCTGGCGGAATATAAAGAATAATGAGTAACAAAATAATATTTTCCCCCAGGATTAAATGGTAATTAATCCACCTAACTGAGGAAGGCAACGGGAAACCACCTCAGAAGCCATAATTTTCCCAAGCCATAGGCTGCATAAGGTATGAATGAGGCATAGCCTTTGTGAAGGGATTAACTTTTTGATCTAAAGAGTGCTCTTATGGAGCGAGAAAGCAGACTTTGAGTATGAATATGTACCTTGAACCTGCCACTTGGCAGAGCACTGAAAGAGATCTGGCGGAATATAAAGAATAATAAGTAACAAAATAGTAATTAAATTAGTAACAATATGAAGCATATTAGTTTAGTAAAAATAAACAAATATGCAATTAGTAGTAACAAAACGAATACATTGTAATTTGCAAAAATATTGACAGTATAATTATGTAGCAGTAACTCTTATTATAATATACAATTAGTGACAACAAAATTATTAATTATTAATAGAAATTTATTTCTACCAACATTCAGGTTCTCCGTTCAAGCTTAGTCAGGTTTAAACAATGACATGTTTTAGGCTACTTGCTTTTAATTCTTTGTTTTAAAATGTATGTATCGAATCGAACATATAGAATCGAACTTGATTTTGTGCCAAACAACGACAAATTTTCATATAGGCCAGTATTTAACTTTACACAGCAGCGCACTGAATGCAATCGATGTATTATAATAATAACACAATAACACACACTATAGTGAAAAGATCAACTACGTTGATATCTATCACTTTTAATACCACATGTTAAATCCTCTAGGCAATTTAGACCATTTTCCGTGTAACCAGTCCAGTGAATGTCCGAGATTTTACTCTCAGATCAGCGCGGCTGGGATTCGAACCCACGAGGGTTCAATTCACCTCAGGGTCTGTCATTTAAAACGTTATGACGTTATATACACCCTTAACCATTGCGCTACTGAGACATTCAAATATCAACGTCCGTGTGCATATCGTACAGTGTGCAGTGTTGTTAGATTCTTAATTGATTGTATATCGTTTAGAGATAAATAAAAAGGAAAACGGAAAACAATTTGTGCGTTTTACAAAACATCTCTGATTAATACTGTGATATACAGCAATGTTCGAAAAGATCAGCAAATTATTAATTGTGTAAAGGTACTTGACGGGGCCGACTTTGTTTCTTACGGTATGATTAATACCCTTACTGCATTTTAACTTTAATGCATAACTATGTGGCATGCTCTATTATATAATTATATAGAATTTTCATTGTTCTTGCTTTACAGATCTTTTGATTGTTAAATTATTTATTATTAACGATATTTAATTTCAAATAGCACTTACGCAATTAGTCTGTTTAATATAAAATTACACACCTGATTATGTAATAAAATGACTTGTAAACGTTATATTTTAAATGCAGCAAGTATTACAGAGCGATAATCAGGGGTTAACTGAGACCCGAAGGCATGTGTGATAAGGTAATTTTTTAAATCATTCAGTGTTAGCATCATAACTTTATTTCTTAATCGATTGTTACACATGCCACAATCATTAACCTAGTGAATCACAACACAAATGGATCCATGCTTTGTGAGGTTACATCACTTAACTAGCTACAAAACATTTCCAGTAATACTTTTTTATATAACCTGGCAGGCCTTTAAATGAAAGTTCGTCCCACAAGTGTATTAACAATAAAATAAAGAAACAAAATTAACGTCTTTATGAAAATGGTAAGAAATCATATAAATTTAAACTTAAAATTCTGCTAAAAATATTATTTCAATACTACTGCTATAAAGACTACAAAGTACAAATCTGGTCGACATTATTTATTTCTGTTAAATGAAATTTTTGTTTTGCTGATTCATAACAAGTATTAAATTAAATATAAGGCGATTGAACTGCAAAAGTTTCGAGAACGTTTCCACCAAAATCAACAACATTATTAGATTTTTGCAGTTGTCCATGATAGCATTTAGCCCCATGGAACTATTTCTAACTGATGAACAGAGTCTGGAGTCAATAAACTGTGTGAAAAAGATCAGGGAATTCAGTCTAATAAAGAGTGGTGACGAAATAGAGGTTAACTCGTCTACCAGCTTCAAATTTAGTTGAAAGTCCGTCCTGGAAATAGAGTTGAATTCTGGAACAGCGCTTAATAGATGAAGACAGTTAAATTGCTTCAATCAGAATACGAAAAACCTGTTCAAAAGAATCTGTTGTTAAATTAGAAGAGATGATGCTTAGCTTGGGAGATCTGCGAGAATCAGCGCTACGATTTCATTTAAAAGAAAATTTGATATCTATCGACAACTGTAATCAATTTTAAATACGATTTTACCTACAGATGAAATTATAAAAATAAAGTATATTACGTTAATTAAAACCGTCCGATGCTTAATCAACTTAATATTCGTAGAGAATTGAAAATTACAACGTGATCGTATGCAGAATTACCAAAGCTGGTATTGGTATTTGTAACCAATCCTGATCATCATTAAGTCACAAAATGTTTGCATGAATAAATATAAAGATAGAAACATATTTTGCTCATCAATTAAAACTAATAAATTAATATAAAAAAATTTCTAAAATATTATATCTTTACAATGTTGCGTTCGTTTCTATGATGTTGTCATATGAACACATATTCATATGACACAACTAGATGCTGTATTTCCCAGCAAGGTATTTCCCAGCAAGGTATTTCCCAGCAAGGTATTTTCCAGCAAGGTATTTCTTAGCAAGGTATTTCCCAGCTAGGTATTTCCCAGTAAGGTATTTCCCAGAAAGGTATTTCTCAGCAAAGTATTTCCCAGCATAATTGTTATCTTCGCGTGAGAAGCTGTACTCTAAAAAATCATCATTTACTGATCGCTGAGATGTTGCGAAATATTTCACAAGCAAAAATTAGATTAATAATTAAATTATTAATCAAACAATTAAATTAGATTCTTTAACTTTCTTTACATGTAGATATCTCCAGACGGCGGACTGTTAAACTTTGACTGTGGCAACAGAATATACCTCAGAATATAATAATAGCAATAATAAATAAGAAAGGTTTACCGTCCGTTTCATCATACAAGGATGATGTCAGGGACGTCAATTTGGATGATGTCAGGGACGTCAGTATGGAACATTAGTTCAACTGATCACTCGAGTTGACGTATTTTATTAATGCTAGCTATGATATTTTCCTATATTGACAATTTTACACTACATAGAATATTTATTTGACAAATTGAAATGATTTCAGCGTATTGCATAACATTAATCATGAGCATATTATAGCATTTATCATAGGTCTCTGTTTAAGAAATGTCACATAAAATAATCACAAACAAAACCTCGTATACCTGTGATCCGTCATATTGTAGGCCTAAATATGAAATTACTTATAAAAACTGAACTTATTCTAGAGCATATTCAATCAATAGAGAATTTAAATATAGAGAAGAGAAGAAACATTGTATAGACTACAAATTCTAAGTATGATGAACTATATTTAGAAACGAAAAACTGCTCTTTCTCCAAACTTTCAACAATCTGAACCCGCCTGAGTAATAAATGTAACTTAACATAAGAGTTTTGTGCAGCCATTACAGCCAGGACTTGACTTGTTTAGAAAGATTGCATAGGTTTTACGGTTTCAATTAGTCTATCCGTTTAATATATTCTTTATATTAAGGAGAGGTGTTAGGTTTTCGAACCTAGGCCGCAATATTTCCACCAGTTAATTTACTTTCTGTTTAGATAGTTGCATTAAGAATTTATGTCTTGGATGATTATAGCTTTTTAATTCTACTGTAGATGATTATTTGCCGTAGCAACCAATGAAAACTATTAATAGCTACAGAAAATAGAGCAATCCAAAGAATACATGTAAAACAATGAGTACTATAGAAATAAAACGAGAATAGAAAAGAGAAGCAGAGATTCCAATAAGACCGATAAATTACAATCGACATATAACAATTATATATATTTTATCAATTTATAATCAATTTATAAAGATTAAAAACTAAGGTTAATATCACAGAGAAGATTTTGATAAAATAATCTTACTGTATGGCATATGTTCATTACCGAAAGATTTGCAGTAAATTATTTAAGTTCTTAAAAGATGCTGATTTTTTAGACTGCAATTGCAGCTTAGTCCTAAATCAGTTTAATTAAGTCAGCTTAAATTTATTTTAAAGCAATTAATTATGTCAGTTTAAATTCAGTCATATGTCATTGTAAACAATGTCGCAGGTCAATTTAATTTAATCGGACCAAACTGGATTTAAACCGGTTTAATTTAGTCAATTTAAACTCACTATTCGAATTTGCTTACTTTCCTAGCACTACGTGGCATACTTTGGTCATATATGATCATTTATTTCATTCTTTGGTCATTTATTTCCTATGAAGAGTTCCATAGGCAGTTTAAGACCTCTCTTTTCCATCTCTCTTTTCCATCCAGTGTTCATGAGTAGCGACTAGCGCCTCAGCCTCCTTTTCTTTAATTTCTTTTCTTTGGACTGATTTTCTAGATTTTAGAATTTGAAAAATTTTTTTGCTCGCCGGTTGGATTTTGCCTCAAGAGTGCTCGATGTTGTCATTGATTGCTGTAGCACTCTAATTATTATTATTATTATTATTATTATTATTATTATTATTATTATTATTGTTATTAATATTATTATTATTTTTTTAATAATTTGTACCCCGGTGAAAGAACCTGGGGTTTGATAAAAAAGATTCAAGCAATATGTGCTGAATCGCCGCCCGGCTACTCGAGGTCATCAATCGGCTTAAAAGAATTATTATTATTATTATTATTATTATTATTATTGTTATTATTATTATTATTATTATTATTATGCAAATAGCAGAAAACCAAAAGCAGCATTTTAGAAGCATACCGGCGAGAGAGGGAGCCGTCCAAGCAAGTCTCTCTATAGGAAAACTGGAGTAGAGCACGCCACACGGCTTGTCGCCAAACACGCATACGTTCTTGTGAATCGCTGTGGAATATTAAGTAACATTGTTGAAATATTTTATATGATCTCAATGAAGTGTGCATGACCACTCAAATTTAGGAAAGGTTTAACCTTTTTTTTACTGCTGGTACTTAGAAGTCCTCTAAGTCATCCCGATCCTGGTTAAACTGGGATTTAAGGGAAGAGGATGATGATGACTTAGAAGTCCTCTTCCTATTACAAGTTATATCTATGACTTTCAGTAACACCCACATACTTTCCAGCGATACTCGAAAGTCCACATACGCAACTAAGACGTTCTTGCAGTCTGGATGCGAGAGATACCAATTACCCAGAATGCATCCAAACTGACCAATAGCATCGCTTTATTCTAGTTCCAAAAATAAATCCAGGTAAAGAAAGGGAGACTAAATATAAGTTAAACGTCAATTTCTTGTCTCGTAGGAATCTCAGTAACATGGCGAGCAATGGAATTGCTCTAACTGAACCTTAGAGTCGAAACTTTACAACAAGTTACAAATGTTGAAGTTTTCGAGAAAGATGATACAGAAATATACTTAATAGATTCGTTTATGAAAGAAAAACTGCAAAACACATAAATAACCTGTAAAACTCTAAAAACTCTTACAATGATTTATTTATTTAGCGTATTGCTCTATCCAGGTAACTGCTTCACTTCTAATTCAGCAATGATTAACAATGATTAAAATGTTTGATCCACAGACCTAGGTGCCTCACTAGATACTCTGGAGTGCATTCCTCCGTGGTGTCCTCAATCCTGACGTTATCCAGAGACACGTCCGAGGGATTGTAGGTGGCTCCATTCTGAGCCACAAACACTACGTGGAATGATCCTACTGGAATACACACCCGTCCCTTGCTCCATCTTCCGTCAACAGCTGCCGTGAAGTCAAACTGTTCCAGTGGATACTGGAGCTTGGAGTAGAGGAAGACAAAGAGATCACTCGAGTGCTCCTCTGATACCTTTGTTATATATATATATATATATATATATATATGTATAATATATATATGTATATATATATATATAATATATATATATATATATGTATATATATATATATATATATATATACATGTATATATTACATTTACAAGTAAATATATGTTATATATACATACATATATATATATATTAATATATATATATATATATATATATATATATATATATACTTTTATTTTACTGCTTGGAGCCAGTGGCGATGTCGGTAAGATACTCGACCATAGATAAGTATGTGCGGTGTTCAAATCCTGGGCGCTCGTCACTGACATCGCTTTCCAGTGAGGAAACTGACGTTAACATTAGCTTTTTACAATTCATAATCATTTTCATCACCAACTCAGTTTTCCTTCTTCATTTGAATTTTAAAATTTTAATTTAAATGAGTTCGTATTTAAGCCATAAAACTGACAGACCTGGATTCTATAGTCGAAGGTGAGCAGAGTGGTTCGAGTGAACTCAGTGAGGGGAGACATCAGAGCCCCTCTGTCGTTCTTCTCTCCCAACTCTCCGTCCACGTGTACGCTGTTAGACTCACCGTCTATAATCAATCAATCAATCAATCAATCAACAGATAAATCAATCAATTAATCAATCAATCAATCATTCAATCAATTAGTCAATTAATCAATCAATCATTCATTCAATTAATCAATCAATTAATAAACCAGTCAATCAATCAATCAATGAGGCATTCAATTTATCAATCAATCAATCAATCAGTCATTCAATTAATCAATCAATCAATTACTCAGACAATCAAACAATCAATAAATCGATCAAATCAATCAATCGATCAATCAATTACTTAATCAATCACTCAATCAATTAATTAATCAATATATCAATTAATCAATTAATTAATGAAAGTTGACTAGAACTTCGCTCAGATATCAGTTTAGTGTTTATACAAGCTAGTCACGCATAAGCTTAGCTTAGAGTTGATGTAACAAGGTAAAGTAGGCAGTATTTAAATTCTCTACCATTTATTGTACATATGTTTATGCAATGTTTTAACAACTCAGTGACTGAGTATGTTTTATTTTTAAATCAATACTTAAAAATTAATAAGCCAAATGTACTTTTAATCTATACATAAGAGTTCTTACTCTATGTTTAATAAACTAAGTTAGTTAATATAAAGCAATGCAACTCTGTTGACATATCTAAGAAATTTTAATAGCGAACAATTTGCTACCATATAAAAGGCTCAAGGCTAAGCCAAATAATTTCACTTTTTATTATTTTAATCCAGATTTCAACACGGGGTTCTGGCAATTACATACCGTGATGCGAACAAAGTAGCTAACAATTATCCATATCGGAAGATTACAAAAAATGTTGTAATATCGTCAAATCCATTATATAAAGAAAGAGTCTGGTAACGTTTCACGTAAAGCTTTAAAGCCGATGCTAGCGTCAATTTCATGTCTTGAAAGCAATATCAGTGACGACAGAGCCCAGGAGTAATTTACAAGTAATTTAGAAACATGGAAGGTTTACTTGTTCGGGTGGTTCCGTCAGCATTCTTGAGTTTCCAAGCGTAGTTGCCAAGAGTCTCTTTGCTGTAGCCACACATGTAGTTGTCGTCAAACGAGCACGTTATGTTCGTTCTATCGGCTGAAATCACGTTCAGGGTAAACGAGTTATAAATCAGCAACTGTTGGTTTTAATTCAGTATATAAAAATGTAAAGTAATATCAATAACATTTTGTCACATATTACTTCACATAAATATTACAATCAATATCACATTATATCACATATTAGTATTATTACTTCGCATATTGCTTACATTATATCACATATCAGTAACATTACATTAAATATCAGTAACATTACATCATATATCAGTAACATTATATCACATATTACTAACATTATATCACATATCAGTAACATTACATCACATATCAGTAACATTATATCACATATTACTAACATTACCTCAAGTATCAGTAACATTACTTCACATAACAGTAACATTACCTCAAGTATCAGTAACATTACTTCACATATCAGTAACATTACCTCAAGTATCAGTAACATTACTTCACACATCAGTAAGACTTCTACCGAGTAACGTCACTTCAGTTCTAAAAAGGTTAGTGAACAGCCAATAACCGGAATTATTGGTACTAATTAACAATAAAATGTAGTAGAAGAAAGACTATCTGGGAAGACCTAGTATTGGAAGGCTGGCAGGTTCGATTGCACTGTCCAATACGAATTTTAAATAGAATTTGGACAGAAACATGGAGACAATAACTGCCATGTACTTGTCACTAATAAGTGTACAGAAAGAAGACAGAGACAGAGAAAGAGAGACAGAGAGACAGAGAGAGAGACAGAGAGACAGAGAGAGAGAGAGAGACAGACAGAAAGACAGACAGAGAGCGACAGAGAGAGAGAGAGAGAGAGTGACAGAGAGAGGAAGCGAGAGAAAAACGAAAGATATGGAAACAAGGAGAGTGATGAGCTGTAGTGGGATATGGTAGGATACAAGACACTAAACTCTGGACGGCATAGAAAGATTTTGACGTCCACACTTACCGCAGAAGACATCTTCATTACTCGAGTCTCCACAGTAGTTTATTTCAGTGCAGGTCTTAACGGTGGGAATACAGCGTCCGTTCAAACACTTCGACTCCCGTTTACCCCTGCAAGCTGTTGCAGTTAAGAAAGCTAATGTTAATGTCAGTTACCTTAATCGAAAGTTTCCATTTACTGCTAGGTATTACGAGACCGCATATGCAAATTAAACAATTTGGTATATCAGTGACTTTTCACTTTTTCAGAGAAAAAGCTTTGTTTACTATCACTGCTCAATACTGAGGCAATCTCTGCAGCACTCTGCTGCTATTAATTCACAAACCTATGCTACATGTAATGAAGCCTCGCTCTCTCTCTCTCTTCAGTGCACTGCCAAGTGGCAGATTCAATGTACATATTCATACTCAAAGTTTGCTTTATAGCTCCATAAGGGCACTCCTTAGATCAACAAATTAATCCCTTCCCAGAATCTATGCCTTATCCATATCTTATATGTATATTAGGAAAAGTATGGCTTCTGAGATGGTTTCCCGTTGCCTTCCTCAATTAGACGGATTAATTACCATGTATTCCTGGGGGGAAATTGAAGCCTAATTTGGTTAAATTCCTATCCAGTTACGTCGTGACATATCACGATTTACTCACGGCACGGTTGTATTCTACACCGCTCCACTCCTATGGATGACTTCCCGGTCATGTGAACGAGGCAGGAGGGGCCATCCCAGTTCTGTCCTGGGATGTACCGACAGTAGTTCCTCGCCTCCTCGACCTTCTTGTCCGGCAGTAGACTGGCTAGCTCAGGGGACTTTAACCAGGGCAGGCAGTTCTTCTTGGAGTCTGACACTGAACTGGTTCCCATGTAGCCTCTTCCTATTGCGCCTACCAGGCATTCTTTCTCAGCATCTGAGGGAAAATAAGAGTTTAGGTTTCTTTCATATATTACTAGCATTGTATCATATTCCAGTAACATTATAGCAGTTCCTCGCCTCCTCGACCTTCTTGTCCGGCAGTAGACTGGCTAGCTCAGGGGACTTTAACCAGGGCAGGCAGTTCATTACATTACAGGGCAGGCAGTTCATTATATTTCATTTATAGCATTACATCACATGTCAGTAGCATTACATCACATGTCAGTAGCATTACATCACATGTCAGTAGCATTACATCACATGTCAGTAGCATTACATCACATGTCAGTAGCACATGTCAGTAGCATTACATCACATGTCAGTAGCATTACATCACATGTCAGTAGCATTACATCACATGTCAGTAGCATTACATCACATGTCAGTAGCATTGTATCACATGTCAGTAGCATTACATCACATGTCAGTAGCATTACATCACATGTCAGTAGCATTACATCACATGTCAGTAGCATTGCATCACATGTCAGTAGCATTGCATCACATGTCAGTAGCATTACATCACATGTCAGTAGCATTGCATCACATAGCTGCAACATTACTTCGCATAAAAGTAACATTACTCTCAATAATCCTCAACTCTGTACTAAAAGGTAGTATTTTGTGAGTAGGCAATCGAAGGGAGACTTCGTATTAGGACACAGAAACCTGCGATAAATATCTATCTCCACTTACAAGTCACTGAAAAATTTGAATTTTCCACTTTTTAAAGAAAAATAAATCATGGACTTCTCCAATAACAATTGAACTTTGGCATTCACTTATCAATCATTTGTAATTGAATATGGAAATATTACAAATTATCTATAATTATCAAGCTTAGCAGGCACTGTAGTTGATATGTATCTGCTGAAGCATTGGTAAGCAATTTACAAGTATATATATATATATATATATATATATATATATATATATATATATTTATATATATACATTATATATATATATATGCAAGCGTAAATATATATATATATATATATATATATATATATATATATATATATATATACATACTTGTATATAAAGCTAAGGCAAAGCTAAGGTTTTCCTCACTCGAAAGCGATGTCAGTGACGGGTGAGCCCAGGATTTGAACCCCGCACATACTGATCCGCGGTCGAATATCTAACCGATATCGTCAGCCATATATATATATATATATATATATATATATATACATATATATATATGGCATATGGCTGGCGATATCGGTATCTATATATCATACTACATACATATAGTATACAGCCATATATATATATATATATATATATATATATATATACATACATGTATATATATATATATATATATATATATATATATATGGCTGGCGATATCGATGGACATATATATATACGTATATATATATAATATATATTGTATATATATTATATATATTACATATTTTATATATATATATATGCACGAGTATATATATAAATTTTATATAAAATGTACATATACATATATATATATATATAATTATGTATATATATAATTATATATATATATATATATATATATAATTATATATATCGTCAGCCATATATATATATAATTATATATATATAATATATTATATATATATATATTATTATATATCATTTTTATATATATATATCGATTAGATATAGATATATATATATATAATTATATATATATAATATTTATAATAATTATAGTATATATATATATATACTATATATATATATAATATGCCACGAGTTATATATATAAATTTTATATAAAAGGTAAGTAACATATATATATATAATATTAATATATATATTATATATATATATATATATATATATATATATATATATATATATATATAATATCAGGAAATCAAATAAACCAGGAACAGACCGAAGGCGGAGCACTTTTGAATGGTAAAATCATCGACGGCTATTCCACTTCTTCCAGACGATGACCTCGCTCCCCTCACGACGATCTGATTGTTCCCTGGCCTCAGCCTTACAAACAACTGACTCCAGTCAGGGACAGTGGAGTTAGTTGTGAACAGCAGGATGGGATCAAGCGTCTCCGTCACGGATATGATCGCTAGCTGAGTGGATCCGGCAAGTTGGGACTCGATTCGGTAGAAGAGTTCCAGACAGGCGTCCGTCGTGTCGATGAACTTTGTCTCGAAGGCAGACTCGAAGCCAAGTCTCATTTCTGTGACCGGTAGCTGGAAATATCTGCCCGCCTCTGAATGATAAACAAAACTATTGTGCTCTAGTTAGTTAATTGTGTCTCATTTACATTGAAATACGAATATAATATTAAATACGAATGAGACTATATACCAGCATTGCAGGTACTTAGAATGAGAATATATAATAGTATTGTGGAGATTTAGAATGAGAATATATAATAGTATTGTGGAGATTTAGAATGAGAATATATAATAGTATTGTGGAGATTTAGAATGAGAATATATAATAGTATTGTGGAGATTTAGAATGAGAATATATAATAGTATTGTAGAGACTTAGAATAAGAATATGTCCATCGGACCTGTCATATTGTAAAATACTAAAGAGAGGGAGAGAGAGAGAGAGAGAGACACTAGCCTAGGTTTAGCGTATTATCGCGCTCAGCTGTCAGCCCAGCGGCTGTAACGATGATCCAGGGCTCAGCGTTAGTAAAGTTCTGCTTGATGGGACAGTCAGAGTCTGAGCCCAAGTCGCTCTCAAAGTTACAGTAGATGTAGGTCTCCGCTAAAACACACACAGGCACACAGGCACACATGCACATATACACACATACATGCACCCACAAACACACACACACACACACACATACACATAAACACGAATGCACACAAACATACGCAAGCACACACACACACACACACACACGCACGCACGCACACACTCACAAGCATACACATTAAGCTGACTAAAATGACTAAAATGGCTAAAATAACAAACATTGAAACGCCAAGAAAATCAAGTTAAGACAACATTATACCCACAACTGTCAAATAATTATAATATGAATTATTTATGGATTAAAACTAATCGGGTAACTCTTTTAGAAATCTATATGATTCGATAGATACCTTTTTAAAAATTAACTAACCCATAACATAATCTCTACGATAGAACTCGAAACCGTCCCAGGGGTCGCAGGTGATGATCTGTTGTGCTGGCACAGTGAGGCCTCTGTAGGGTGACAGAAGGCAGGTCCTGTTGTGTCGCAGGTAGAGGAACCCGCAGCAGATGGAAGTGTAGACTGTGGAACAGAGCTTACGACAGATGGATCGAGTCACTTCAACCAGTGTTACCACGTGGTGGGATTTTGATCCGGTCATGAAAACCTCCGGAAGATTACAGATCTCAGGGAGAAGCCAGTACGTATCAGCGAGGGTTTTAGCTGTAATAGAACAGACATGGAAAGGGACTTCAAGGGTTTGTACGAAAATAGGGACATAATTTAAGGACCGCCTACAGATTTTTTAAGCCTGGTTAATATGCATATTTTTTCATCTAGCGAGTTACATACACATCCATTGCATTATATATATATAAATATAAATATATATATATATATATATATATATATATATATGCATTATATACATATACATGTATATTATAAATATATATATATATACATGTAAAAAAAATATATATATATAGAGAGAGAGAGAGATTTAAAGAGATAGAGAGAGATAAGTTGATAGAGAGAGAGAGAGATTGAAAGAGATAGAGATAAAGATGGAGAGATGAATTGAGAGAGAGAGAGCGCGAGAGAGAAAGAGAGAAAGAGAAAGAGAAAGAGAGAGAGAGAGAGTACCTGTAGCATTCATGAGCACATTGGGGTTTGCCACATGTTGTCTGTCCACAACCATCAAGTCATACAGGCCCATACTCTGCATATTCGTTAATCTGACAAACAAACAAACAATAGATGACGCAACATTCTATAGGAACCTATGATGGGTTCATGTAACTCAAAGTTTGGCAAACTCACACACCTACGTAGTACGTACCTTCGTTACCTAGTACGTTGACAATTCAATAGTTCATTTATTTATGTATTTGAATAAAATGAAGCATTGGATATGAATCCAGAATGAAGGAATTGTTAATTGTTTCTATCAATAGTCAGGGATTGATTTAACGGACAGATTTAACTTCTTTTTGATTGATTTAACTTCTGCCTAACAAAGATTGTTACATTACATTGCTGTTACATTAGGTTACTACTCGGTTTAAGTTACTAGCGTAATTAAAATATAGATCTTTTTAAGTTACATGTATGAAGTCGTTTTAAGCCAGCATTACGCAGTCATATATCAATCAGTTGCATGTAACTGGAGTCTAATAGTCAAAGATACGAGCAGTTTGGGAATGAAATTAAAAGCCGCAGCTTAAAACATAATCTAGAGACATTCCCTGCAGAGCGTACTCGAGAAACAATTATTGCTTATGCAAAATTTAAAACTCTGCAATTTTTCTTAACTTTATAGTATTCTTCATTTTAGGCTTGAATCCTTTCTTTGTTTTCTCGATTTGTGATATTGTGTTCCTTTATTACTTACTAGCGAGACATCGCCCTACAATTATATTGTTGTTGTTGTCAGTAAAGTAGGCACTCTCTTACATATGTTGCTGTTGCTTTTATTTTTGCTAACATTATTTTTTAAGATTTTACTTTTATAGCATTGTTATATTTTGCTAACATTGCTATTTTTGTTACTAATTTTTGTTATTGTAGCTTTTGAGTTTACGATAAAGAAACTTCTACGAATATCAGATTAGACACCTTTATAGCATATCGCTGATAATTGAGTTCAAAATTTAAATTATACTTTCTAATTATTTTAATTATTACTCAATTTATGACACAAAATATATGCACGTTGTTCCTTCGAGCTGCGCAATTAATTAGAAATTACAAAAATTTGTCTGATTTTATGATCAGAATCGACAAATTGTGAAATACTGCAACACATATCATCACATAGATCTGCGCGCTTTAGGATCTGAGGTTTCAGATTTTAAAGAAACTTTCTCTCGATTAACAACTTCTCATTTCTTCCTCTTACTCTCAACTTACAGGAAATGGTCTAAGTCGCCTCAGATATTGACATATTGATATCGTTGTTAACTGAATGAACTCTTCTATCGCCATGTAAAACTCCGGCAGAATATTTCTTTATCACATAAGATTTAGGAGGTGTGTTCTGAGATAGTGAAGAATCAGTTGCCTTGACCCCACTGTCTTACAGTTCACGAGAGACTAAGAGATACAATAGAGACTGAGAGATAGACACACAGAGAGAGAGAGAGAGAGAGAGAGAGAGAGAGAGAGAGAGTCTGAGAGAGAGAGAAAGTAACATCATAGTAGGATGTGGGACAAAACAGGAAAGGGAGTTTGGACTCCCAGTGTGGATAATCCTCCATTGCGTCAATCGACTATGTGTATATATCATCTTTGGTAAATGTTTGGAGTCCCAAGAGAGTCACAGAATATAGATATGACTGTTGACACTACACATTGTAATGAGGGATATATCATAGTGCCTGAATACTACAGTGTCATAGCGATAGTGCCTATATGCTAGAGCATCAGAGTGGTAGTGCCTCTATACTAGAGCATCAGAGAGATAATGGACTATATATATATATATATATATATATATATACATGTATATATATGTATATATATATGCATGTATATATATATATTATATATATATATACATGTGTATATATATTATATATATATATATTTATGTATATATATATATATAGGGCCTATATATATATATACACTCCATTTTGAGATTCCGTTTATACAAGATAATCGACTCTATGATATCTAGAATTTTCCTTTTACCTACCTCACTTCCGAGTGATAGATAAACATAAAACGGATTCATAAAGATCTTATTTAGGTTCATTATTTCTCTTAGATTGAACCGATGGCTTTTTGGCAGTTTGCTCGACAGTGGATAATCGATAAGACCTAATGGGTGCGGGGTATAAATCCAGTGTTCTACTTGTCGCTGACATACTATCTAGCGGAAAACTGACGTCAACCTTGGCATAAACTTTTGTTCTTAGCTTTTTTAAAAGTAAATCGTTTAACAACTTTATCAGCAGTGTTTAGAGGAGCCAAACCACCATCGAGCTATAACGTAGGGCACTCTTCCACAATGTGATGCATAGTTTGCAGCAGAGCACCACACGAGCACCCAGCAGAGCACCACACGAGCATCCAGTAGAGCACCACACGAGCACCCAGAAGAGCACCACACGAGCATCCAGTAGAGCACCACACGAGCACCCAACAGAGCACCACACGAGCTTCCAGCAGAGCACCACACGAGCACCCAGCAGAGCACCATACGAGCACCCAGCAGAGCACCACACGAGCATCCAGCAGAGCACCACACGAGCACCCAGCATTAGACCTCACTTAGCCTAAGCTTGCAAGGTGCACATCGACCTTGACTGGTGCGAAACTGGTTCAACAATTTAGAGCCGCCAAATGTTCTCGATGATATTTTTCCAATTAGAAGAAGCAATTATTCTACATGTTTATGTCCGAATTACTATACATCTATTTATATCGGTCGATTTGTCATTCTTTACTCTCCTCGTATAGGCAATTAACTTGGCTGATTGATTGATAAATCGTATTTATCAACTGCAAGGTATCAACTGATCGACGTCTAATATTTAGCCTAGGTGATAATATCTGAGTATGTAAATTATTTTCGCTCGCATGACAATTTTTAGTCTCTTTAAAGTTGCAAAAATGTTGACCAGATAGATATACTGTTGAACATTTCCCTGGTCAATAATGCATCAAGATGAAGGGATAGCGGACCTAGTGAAGAATGGATTAACACAGTCAAGAAAGGAATATTCCCGAGATCGGAAGTCAAAATCAAATTTATGGTCCTGTCTATACGCAAAACTTTAGTTTGAAAGTCCTAAATCATAGCCGTTCGACTTACTTATATGTTGTTCAATTGTCGTACATGTATGTGTACATGTACATATATATCCTGAATATATGAATACATATAAACATATTTACATATATATATATATATATATACATGTAAATATGTATATATATGTATTTATATATACATGAACAGATATATACATGTATATATATGTACACAAACATCTCTCTCTCTCTCTCTCTCTCTCTATATATATATATATATATATATATATATATATATATATATATATTCTATATAGAAGAGAGAGAGAGAGAGGTTACATTACTTAAAATTTATATATATATATATATATATAAATTATTGTCTATATATTAGAAGTTATTGTCTATATATTAGACAAATTTTAATATTATATTATATGTATATGTATACAGTATATAAATTATTATATAAATATATAAATTATTAAGTTATTATAAAATGAACTATGTGGCGTCACAGGTTATGTCTGATTATGTCTGGTCTACACGGCGATATCCGAAAGGATTAGCATTTAAAATGACAATACTTCTAAGGCAATGTTATTCTCTAGTCGTACGTTGAAACTTTTTAAAAGCCTCCATGTAACACCCCTTCTCAATTAAAAGAGAACTGGTGGAATTAGCGTTAGAACATATCAATAGCTAACAGTTGTTGCCTCTATTTTACGTGTCTTTAGGCCTACGTTCATACACTCAAGAATGACTGTAGTGTCTAAGATTTTATAAACATACGTTTTAATACCAAAATCAAAATCAGAAGCTTTTTGATACGGTAAATATTGCATGCGAGTCTATTTTTACCTAAAGTTCCTTTGGACAGACAATTTAATAACGTAAATAATGAAAAAGAGCAAATCTATTTTACTTCAATTTGCCTTAGTGAAATTACAAATTAATCTTTTCGTCTGTTTGCAAACATAAATAAATTAGTTTGGGAGGGATTTAGTTGTAACTGTTGTGTTTCAGTTCTTGGCTAAACCTGATATAAATAAAACCACTGAGATCCTTTGATCCTGGTACCCTCTCCCTACAGACACCCTGGTCGAATAGGATCACTATAGTACTCTAACATCAAAAGTGGCACCGTGATTAAGCGGTTGGTCATCTATCTCTCTCTCTCTTTCTCTTTCTCTCCCTCTCTCTCTCTCTCTCTCTCTCTCTCTCTTGTTTTCTAATAATGATAATGATAATGGTTTAACGTCCGCTTCCTCATCCAATGATGATGTCACGGACATCCCCACGTCACACATCGCTACAGATCAATTCACCCAGATATACATAAATGGTGAGTAAATTGTTACCAGGTAAAGAGTTTAGATTGTGGGTGCTGCGTAAGAAAATGAACGTCTGCCCTATTTTGTGATAATACATGGAATACTTCTATAAGCATCTAGTTCAAGGCACATTGTATATACTTGCAGTCTGTCTTTGGCCTCTTTAAGAGCTCTGAGCTCTCACTTTATCAACAATATTAAGCAGTTTGAGCACATGAACGGAAATAAAGACTCACAAGTGACACTTGCATACTCTTTAAACTTGTCTTATTAATAAGTGATCGATATCATCATAAATGCACTATGATTTTCGTTTTATTAAAGTCGATCTTAATGCTTTCAATACCTTCCCTCTCTCTCTCTCTCTCTCTCTCTCTCTATATATATATATATATATATATATATATATATATATATATATATATATATATATATAAAGGCTAACGATAATGCACTGAGCGGCACGGTGTTTCTAGAACCTACATCGATCACTCAGACTCTGTAAGATCTGCTTCCCATCAATCAACTATTATATCTCGTGCATTACAATCTCCGCACAGTGTTTATTACATTACAAGGTTTAAAACTATCTTAGATACGTCTTATTTATATTAGATAATCGTGCAATAAGTTAAGGAAATTTATATGATACAGGCAGATTATAATTATATAGCATCTTGTAAAAGTTAAAACTATGCTAATGTCAGTCTCCTCACTCGAATGCGACGTCAGTGTGACAGGAGAGCCCAGGATTTTGAATCCTCATATACTGATCCGCTGTCGAATATCTTACCGATATCGCCACTGGCTCCAGCCGGTGGATCATGATTGTGCTATATTTTCTAAAAGTCCTTGAACGTAACTAAAGTTAGTTTCACCATTTTCTGAGGGAAGAGGTCCTGATTTGCGTTGTAGCTGAGGGGAGAGGGAGGGGCAACCCAGCAGCTGTATCCCATCTGTCGCTGTAACTCATCTATTAATAGATCGTTTGATATTTATCATATTTAGCATATCACTTTCTCTATAGTGGTTTAGTCGCCCGCTTGATAATATCCAAAGCAAGTGGTGGCAGCAGATAAGAGGACTGCGAACAACACAAGTGCAGAAGTAGTTTTGAGACTTCAAGATGTAAAGGATTTGCAGCATTTCTGAAAGAAATAACTGATTTAAGTTCCATGCAGAACGAATTATTTGAGAACAACAAATCATAGAGATATAATAATTGTGCTGCTAGAGAAAAGGTGCATCAACTTTTAAGTAGATAATAATATGATCATATCAAGGCGCTGACAAATGAATGATAGATAGCGAAAGTGAACTCGTTTGATACAGGAATGAACTATAAACTCTAATTCCAGTCCTAAGTCACTCCATGTGGAGTATGGACTAATGGAATAAAAACTCTCTGGCTTATTCTGTCAAACACAGCACCACTAACTGAACGAGTTCTTATTACTCTATTTTATTTCTTTATTTAATCGATTTATCACAACATACAGAATAATAAATCAGACACAGGCGGAAAGTTACATTACAAAATTGCATGCGTGTGTGAAACGGTATTAAAGGCTAAAAGATTAGCACTTAAATATTCCGCAATTATTTGAAATTAAAATTACCAATAATGATTACAATTTTTAATTTAAAAAGTAGGAAACAGTAAAATCAAAATTAAAACGTAGATTACAACATCGGCACACAGGAACATTTATGTAGAGAATCTAAAGTAGAGCGGTGATATTACAGAACATAGGGTGACAAGACTTTGATTGACTGCCTTATTCTCACTTAGCTACTGCATCACTACAGCTGAAGTGACAACACTTAGCGATGTAAATTTGAATACTGGCTAGATTGGGCCTTGTTTGCCCGGGTCTATGGACCTAACCTATTCAGCTGCATGAGCCTGGGTGAGAGAGGAGCGGGAATCCGTCAGTCCCATTGAGGGATGGAGAGATAGAGTGAGAGGCAGCATGGATTGAGACTAGTGTGCTGCCTTCTTTTCCCTTACCTACGATTGTAATAGCTGCTTGCACACAACGGTGCGCAGAAGTGCATACTACTACTACTGGTGAAGTTGAATATGCTCCCTCAAGATATCAAACACGCCTCTTTGTTTAAATTACAACAAACTATTCAATCAATCAATCAATCTGACCAGTTTATTTTTACTTCCCTCTTATTTAGAACAAATACATCAGCATACACCTCTTTACACACAATGTCATTCGCCTGCTACATACTACATAGCTATTACCTATTACATAGCTCTTACCTATTACATAGCTCTTAACTATTACATAGCTCTTAACTATTACATAGCTCTTATCTATTACCTAGTTCTTAACTATTACATACTGTAGATCTTACGAATTACATAGATCTTACCTACTACATGGCTCTTACATACTATAAAGCTCTTAACTATTACATGGCTATTATCTATTACATAGCTCTTACCTATTATATAGCGCCTATCTATGACAGCTATTATCGATTACATAGCTCTTACCTGTTACAAAGCTCTTACTTATTACATAGCTCTTACTTATTACATAGCTCTTACCTATTACATAGCTCTTACCTATTACATAGCTTGTACCTATTACATATCTCTACCTATTACATAGCTCTTACCTATAACAAAGCTCTTACCTACTACATAGCTCATACCTATTACATAGCTCTGCATCGTACTCTGAAATTCTTTCCAATAGTATTGCTGTATGTAATATGTAACAGCTATGTAATAGGTGAGTGCTATGTAATAGGTAATCTTACCTATTACATAGCTCTTACATATTACATAAAGCAATATTATTGGTAAGAATTTTAGAGTAACGATGCATCGGATAGACACCTGATGATGAACGCTGGAATGTCAGCTAAGATAAATTATTCCTCAACGAAGATCTAACGTCAGCTTCCACGTCCTAGGGATACATCACAGTCATCCTAGACGCCAACGAACAATAGACAGTTTAACATGATGAATGTTACCCTGGGTAAAAAGTTAACGCCAATTTCCTCACTCGAAAACGATGTCAGTGACGGCTAGCCCAGGATTTGAACCACTCATATACTGATCCGCGATCCGCGATCGAATATCTTACCTACGTCACCACTGGCTCCAGCCAATTTTTTGATTGATTGATTGATCGAAAGATTGAGAAACACAAGCTAATACAGTATAGGATAGAAGGCTGGAGTTGTGACGCACCTGTATTTGTTTTCATTGCAGATGGTGATGGCGGGGTAGGGCAGCGTATCGTTGTAGGTGTAGTCGAGGTTGACGCTGGTAGGGTTCGTTAGGAGATACTGAACTTTACGAGTGATTAGGAAGGTTAGGATGGCGATAGCAAAACAAAACACAAGAGTCCACAATAACCTGAGATAGGCAATAATACATGTAGTTGCTAGATATCAGTGATTTAGAGAGATGCTAGAAGTGTGCTAAAGTAATGTAAACTAAACTTGACTTAGGCTTCTTAATAACAATGACATTCATCATCATCATCATCATTATTATCATCATCATCATCATCCCTTGATCCCAGTTTAATTAGGGTCTGGATTATAAACATTTTGAAGCAATTTCTGGAGCTTAGCGCCAGATTCTGTAGAGCAGCATTAATTAGTGTTTTATCAGACAGGGTGTGAATTACGATTCGAACACATGGCCAGCTGTACATTTATCAAGAGCTCTATCGGCTCACTCTATTAGCTCTGTCACCAGCCGGTACAATTTTCACATAAAAACATTTTTAGATTATTGACTGATCGTAAATGATTTTAAAAAAGCTACAAACAAGATCGGACTGGGATTCACCTGCGCAGGATTAGATCACTGGATCCGGAACCTGCGACGAATCTGAATCCGTGCATAGTAGTCCCATCGGAGAATTGTGAGATAACCGAACCGAACCCGGATTTCTCTTTCTCCTCTTTATCCATGTCCAGTTTCTTCTCATCTCCGCAGTCCATTCCATCTGTTATCAATAACATCTCATTTAGAGTGCTAGTCATTCATGATAATAACGAGCACTTGTGGAGCAGCCCATCCGACAAGTGAGTAAATGAATAATTCGCAAACGGTAAAGAGATATCAACAGCTACCAATGCAGAGGAAATTAGGCAGGGTTGGGTAAACTTGCCTTGAACCTGTCAATCAAGTTGTGAACTAGAGAAGGATGTTTTTCATTGTGAGAGTTCTTATCTATTCCACAATCTAATCTTCTGTAAACGATACATCACCGCTTAGTAAATGACGGGTCAGGACCCTGTATCGAGCCGCGAAAACAACTGAATTTTGTTTCCTCAAATGGGCTTGTTCGAACGCATAAATATTGAAAATAATAAACATTATCATTTTTATCTTTGATCAGAAATGTAAGCTTTGAAAACGTTTACAATGTGATTGATTTTGTTTCTTTACGTGATGCTTTCTGCAAAATATCCTAAAGGATTTCTTAGCAATTGCAATTGTTGTCAAGCAGAATAAACGAACATCAGGCATAGAATAAAGTTAAACCAAAATTCCTTCAGAAAAAACTTACTAACGATATTGACAATCCCAATCACTGATTTTTTTTGGTTTCAATTGTCTTTATCTTTGCTATTCGCAATAACCAGCATCGTGTTTAACAGAATCTAAACAGTAAATGAGCAATTTTAAAAATAGGCTATGGCACACGGCTCAATCTAATGCGTTAAGTTTATATTTTAATTAATTCATTCGTTCATTCAAATATCCAGCCAACCATCCATTGTTCGATCTCTATATTGATGGACATATGAGTGTATCTAATAATAAAATGCTTTTAGAAATATGTGGCAAACTCTTTCCTTTAGTAGACATGATATATGGTCCACATTTGCTGCGCCTACAGAAATATTATTGGCCAGGAAGCACAGCTGCAGAAACTGAACGGTAGAAACCATGAACTCATTAAGTTTATAGAGCTGATAAGTAGGCCTAGATCCGATGAGTAGGCCTAGAGCCGATAAATAGGCCTAGAGCAATAAATAGGCATAGAGCCGACAAGTAGGCCTGAAGCCTATAAGTAGGCCTATAGCCGATAAGTAGGCCTAGAGCCGATAAGTAGGCTTAGAGCCGATAAGTAGGCCTAGAGCCGATAAGTAGGCCTATAGCCGACAAGTAGGCCTAGAGCCGATAAGTAGGCCTAGAGCCGATAAGTAGGCCTAGAGCCGATAAGTAGGCCTAGAGCCGATAAGTAGGCCTAGAGCCGATAAGTAGGCCTAGAGCCGATAAGTAGGCCTAGAGCTAATTCTTGAAAGCACAACGGCTAAGGAATAACGGTATCATATTAAATGTATTTGCTGCGTGATTAGGCCATAATCAATGGGCCATTGATGGCGAAATCGATGAGATGAAATTATTGAAAGCTAATAAAAATAAAATTAATTGATGCCACAAAAAGATGCTAACTCTAATAATATAATCCACAAGTGAATAATCCAATAATATAATCCACAAATTCTCTAACAATTGCCCTGTTTGAGATATTTGGTAAAAGCTGGTAAAAGCTAGTGTCAACGTCAGTTTCATCATTCGAAAGCTATGTCAGTGACGGGACAGCCCAGGTTTTGAACCCCGCAAAGACTGATTCGCGGTAAAATGAAATGATCAATTTAACTATTTAAAAGCGATCTCACTTTAGATCTAAATTGAATACTATTCTCCTAAGCAACTAACTAACTTTCAACCTTAGCAACTAAGATGTTGATTTTCCAATAGTGTCGTTTCGATGAGTTATTGAGGTAGCAGTTAACGTTTCCATTTTAAAAGAATCCATAGACGAATATTAAGTACATGTAATATCAAAATGGCAATAAAATTTTATCGTATTCTCCGTTCGTCTATACTTGCAACAAGTCGCTCCGTGAGTTATGAATCCCGTGGGACAATATTGGGACTCCTATCCACACATCCAGTGTCATAATCCTTTCTTCTCTCCAGGATCTAATCCTCTCTCCGTGCATTTAAAATAAGCCAATACGTAGATGAGTAGATATTTGTCTAATATCAAGTGTTATGTCATAACCACGCTTACGTCAATTATAACATGTAAACTTCTGAGTTATATATAGTTTTGTATACACTGCACATTTGTGCTCATTGTATAGTAATGTACATTTTTGAAACTGTCGCGTACACTATTAACAATCTTGTGGATGCTTAATTTTTAAAATCCATTTAAAATGTATAAAATATTATTGCAGCGTTTAATTCAAAGTCAACCACAGAATGGTTTGTGCCAAAATGTTTAGTGTATAATTATAATACATTAGTACAAAGACCGAACGATTACGTTGATGACTGTACAATGTGCATACACTTAAATGTGCACACACTTAAATATGCACACTTTTAAATGTGCAAACACTTAAATGTGCACGAATTTCAAGTAAACTCACTTTCTACATACATTCACTACCATTCAGACATATACATACATGTTTATGTACAGACATTCGTTAATTAAAAGAAATACAAGCGAATTTAATTTATTTATAGGGCTATTAATTAGAACAATTTATAGTTCAACATTTTTTAAAGTAAACTTCCGATGGGTTTTTTGCAATCGGTTGGTATCCGGTCAACTACGTCACACTAGCGGCCCATAATGCTGATTGCTTGACCGATCAAAACCCTTCAGCAATTATGACGCCCTGGCGGTGCGATTAAAAAGTGTCCAATTCTGCGTCATGTGAAAACATAGGGAATCCACTTGAGACTTCTCGTGTAGGAATATTAAATTAGAATTGATTAAACTTGATGAACGTGTTAAGCTATTAAAAGATATAACACAAAATTCCTTCAGTGTAAAATACCGAATTAGTGGAGACATGTTGACTATGTTCGTATCAGAACTTTTAGGACCAGATGTCTAAGTTTCAGAACACACGGACTTTTTGAAAAAAAATCACAATTAGCACATGAGACTAAAAGGCTAAAAGATTCTAAATCCGAATTTAACGTCAATTTCCTGTCTTGAGTTTCTTGTGTTGAGTTGTAATTGTCTAGTTTTCCAGTTCATCGTCGCTAAGAAAGGAATCCCATTCCAACAGTTACTTGACTTAGATCTTATCTTACTTTCTAGATGGGTACTTCAGAATACACCAATACTGGACCATTCTGTACGAGTTTTATTATCTGATGAAAAACAAAACAGCGTCCGCGTTTAGAGCAGTCTGGCATAACAGCAGCATAAATGTGAAGAAGGGATGAGTGACGTCCCTGACAGCATCATTGTATGAGAAAACGGACATTAAACTATTATTATTATTATTATTATTATTACAAGATACGTTTAATTGTTATTTACTGTTTTAGTTTTTGCCATACTTTATTATCACTCAAAAATGTTAAAAACATAAAAACAATACATGAATTGATATTAGACGAATATCAGAAACGCATAAAATTAATGAAGCAGTTTCTAACAAATAATGGCAGATGGAAATGAGTTTCCAATGTGCATGTGAGCAGATAAGCGTTTGCTGAGAGTGATGTAGGGGACGAATAATCTCAAAGTGCGAAGATATGTTTATGATAAAAACTGCAAATTATTTGTTACAGGAATGATTAGCTTAATCGATGGAGTGCTCTTGTTTAGACGCGAGAGCAGACTTCGAGTGCGAATAGTAAAAGCTAAAGCTAAGGTTAACGTCAGTTTCCTCACTCGAAAGCAATGTCACTGACGGGCGAGCTCAGGATTTGAACCCGTACATACTAATCCGTGGTCGAGTGTCTTACAGACTTCGTCACTGGCTCCAGCCAGTGGCCAAGTCGGTAGTAATAATAATAGTAGTAATAATAAAAGTTTAACGTCCGTTTCCTCATCCAATGATGATGTCAGGGACGTCCCCAGAGCACACATCACTACAGATCAATTCACCCAAAATCAATCTTCAAAAGAAATGTGTTGAGGAAAAGAGAGAATGTGCATCCAAGACCCATTGTCTAAATACTAGAGCGAAACAAAAGATAGTGACAGAGACATAGAGGTGGAGAGAGAGAGAGAGAGAGAGAGAGAGATAGAAATAGGTATAGTGTGAAGGGTAAAGGCCTTTTAAAGAATTTCTAGAACGTAATTCCACGGACATTTGTTAGCTGTGTTGCGGATGGAAGGCTGAAACGTTATCTTCACTGAAGGAATTGTCTAACGTTAACAATTAAGAGCAAAACAATTTGCCACTGCTATCAATCTCTGGCGTAGAAACAGGCTGGGATCAAATTATGTCTTGGATCCAATTAATCCATCAGCCATGACATACATTTCAGTAACAATTCTCTACTTCATCGATTAATAGCTGCGATGAAGGCATACAGTGATTTTTAAAATAAAACCAAGACGACCTCACCAATATACGTAATAGGCTGGAGCTAGCGATGTCGGTAAGATATTCGACCGCGGATCAGTATGTGCGGGGTTCAAATCCTGGGCTCTCCCTTCACTGACATGGCTTTCGAGTGAGAAAATTATCTACTATTATCTACTACATCTAGTATTATCTACTATTATCTACTACATCTAGTATTATCTACTATTATCTACTACATCTAGTTTTATCTGCTATTATCTACTACATCTAGTATTATCTACTATTATCTACTATTTATTATCTCCAATTTTTCTACGATCTTATGTTGCTATGTTACTATGTTTCTGTGATTCCGGTACTCAGCTAGATAGAGCTCAATTATGCTCTTTCTGACGGCCGTTGTTTTATTCGTATTCTGTCTCGTTGTATGCGCTTTATGTATATTTTGATTCAGTTTCAAATAAATGATCATGATTCTCTCTCTCTCTCTCTCTCTCTCTCTCTCTCTTCCCAATGATGAGTAGATTTATTTAAAGTAATTAATTTAATTATTATTAATTATTGAAGCAATTATTATTGCTTATGTCTCCCTCGTTTAATATACTATAATTCAGCTTGAATTTTGCTGATGTCTAAGTTTTGCATTTTCTGGAAAAAATTTCTAGCCGCATTGGTTTGGATATAAGAAATTTGGTAAAAGCAAAGATATAGAATTATATTACATGTAATTATTATTATATGTAATTATTAATTATATTATTATATTAATTATTATTATAGTAATTCTTTATTCTATGGGTAAAATTTAATAAATCTCTCACCTTCAGGATCAGATTTCTTCTTGTTATTCTTCATCAGTACATTCCAATTTTGCTAAATTCTAAAGAATGCCAATTTAAACATTCCAATTATCAGTCAATATTTGACTTAATTCAGTAACATCCAAAAGCAACAGTAAAACACTTTATAGACTATTACAAAATCAATTTCTTTATGAACTGCAAATCAGTTGCAAATCAAAGAATGTCTGTAGATCGAAGCTATAACTAAAATTATTGTTCATCTGATTAGTATCAAAATATCAATGACGGCTTAGTTACTTCTTAATAGTATGTTATTCTTTCTGACGCACAATTGTTTAAAAATGTGCACTAGAAATTTCATTTTTTACACCTTTTTGCAATCTTATTCTCATATATACCGTAATCAGTAAATTATAGTCGTATATGATTAGTAGTCTTTGATGTGAGCTAGAACACAGAGTTGAGTAACCCAATCTTTGTGGCGGTAGCTCGAGTGTGTTCAATCGTCTCGAAGGAGAGGCCTAGTGCTTCTGAATCTTGACGGTAAACGCATGGCAAACTACATAACTCAGCTTTTTATCCTGTGATTTATGATAAATTCTTACAATACCGTAAAATTAGCTAGGCCTATAGCTTCATCTTCAGACATTATTTGATTTGCCACTGGAGCAAGTGTTGTCGGTATGATTATCGACTGCGGATCAGTATGTGCGGGGTTCAAATCCTGAGCTCGCCCGTCACTGACATCGCTTTCGAGTGAGGAAACTGACGTTAAAATTAGCTTTAACTTTTAGCAAAACCGTACATTACCGTTGCATTGTATTTTTCCTTGACTAATCTAGAATTCGACCAAGGTCTTTAAATTCTGAGGCCCGTGTTCTATCGACTGAGCCATAAACACGGGATGATTACTCGAGTAACTAACCAGTTAACCAGACTGCTGATCAACAGGTTCAAGATTCAAAGCCTAGATTTCTCATTATTCTAAAATATTTATAATCGAAATATGTTCATACGTACACGTACTACTAGTATTCTAATATATACATGAAACAATCGTATCATGTTCTACATTATGAATTACTCTGAAAGTATTTCCTATAAATAACTTCACTAGAAAACGATCTCTTTATTACTTTAAATGACTTCTACTATTATGGTTTGTACAGTGTCCTGTACATTTAAACATATACATCTAATTATCTCTCACATATACATGTACATGTACGTAGCCATCATAAGCACTTTGACTACTCTACTTCCACAGTAGGTCCGTAGATTCTCGAGAGATTGTACCAGATACCATTAAGAGTGACAGAATTGCGCGGTAATGTGTGTATAATGGTATTAAATGTAAAGAAAGGTGTAAGCTATTGCGCTGTATCCATCCGGATATCCTAAACAGCCTTGCGGCTCTTACCTAATCACCAAGCATCTCTGCTAAATTCATTATCGCATAAATCGCTATTCACTCTCGCATGCACTTACTGGAAAATCTATTCATTCATGAAAATATCAAGGTTATGGCAATATTATTATTTTCTCTGTTAGCCCTATAGGCCCTATTGGAAATCGATATCTTTCCTATTCGATAGATTCATGTTAGATATTTAGAAAATGGTTCTTTTATGTTAGTTTGCGAGAATGATGACAATAATTTTACGATAAAGTTTATTATTTTATCATATATTTAGGCCTATATATTTAAAATAATTCCACAGCTCATTATGCTTCTTACGAGAAAAGCTAATAGAATACTGTCGCATTCATGAACTATGATAGGATTTTTAATACTATTATTTATAAGCCTACATCGTGTGAAAATTATAACACAATTACAAGTAGGCCTATAGAGATCTGCTTGATGTGTAGAATTTGTCAAAAATAAACGTAATTGCTAATGATTAAAATATAAATATTTAAAGGTAGGCCTACTTAATATATTTATAGGTACTTAATAAATTTAAAGGCACTTATAATATCCTCTGGACGTGAAGAGGAAAGCTGAAGACAGAGAAGAGTGGAGGAGTTATATACCATGGACCTGCCAGTAGGCAGTGCACTAAGAGAGAGAGAGAGAGAGAGAGAGAGAGAGAGAGAGAGGATAAACGTTCGACCCCAATCATTGTCAAGATTGTGATAGTTAACTATTTTGACATTAAGCTTTGCCCCCACTAGTCTACAATAGTCCCTCCATTCCCGTATCTTAATTCGAGCACTGACACTGACCTCGAGAAACTTAACGTATGTTTATATCTGCAGCTGTTCCATCGCATTTTCTTTGTTTATAAATAACATGTACAGCATCTGATAAAAATCTATTAGCGAATAAGATATAACGGTATCTAAACTCTCTTCCATCAAGTTCCATATCACTTACATTGCTGCTTTACTGAATTCCTTCCATAGATGCCAATATCTATTACAGAGCTTTTATAGACTAAAATCATTTATCTGGAGTCGTAGATTTAGCTCCTTAGCCTTCATAATGATGATACTATAATAACATTTAAGCTATTTAGTGATTTTTAATTTTTTTAGTTTTTTTAACATAAAATAAAATGAATTTCAACGTCATTACTGTAATTTGGCCTTACTCGTCACTGACATCGCTTTCGAGTGAGGAAACTGACGTTAACCTTAGCTATACCAGCTATACTTGTCAGAAGCAAACACGCATTATAGAGAAATGATCAACTATGTTGACATCTGTCACCTTTAATACCACATGTTTAAACTGTTAGGCAATTTAGACAATTTTCCTCAAAACCAGTTCAGTGAATGGCCGAAATTTTATTCTCAGATCAGCGCGGCTGGGATTCAAACCCACCAGGATTCAATTCACACCAGAATCTCTCATCTAAAACTTCAGGACGTTACCACTACGTTATTGAGACATTCAAAAGACTCCTATTACTATGCTATAACTACAGAATGTCAAATTGTACTTGCTTATGTCTCAGTGCTTGGCTGAACCAGCGATGGTATATTGACTAGTAGGGCAGGTACCTGCATGCCGGCATGCTATAGCCAAAAAGTTACTTTTGTATGACTCAGCAATCAGGCTATCGATAGTAAATAGGTCATCATTTAGCAGTTGCATCGTATTCTAGATCAGGAGGAGGTACCCAAAATAATGAAGACTTTATTAAAGGCGGGGAGTAAGCCACTGTTAACGTCAGTTTCCTCACTCGAAAGCAATGTCAGTGACTGGCGAAACCAGGATTTGAACCCGCACCTACTGATCCGCGGTCTAGTATCTATCTCCTACTGATCCGCGGTCTAGTATCGGTCTAGCAGACATCCAAGAGGATATAGACTGAAAACTTTGTTGCAGGAGGGTTTCAGCATCAGAGTAAGAGTTAGGGGTGAAACAAGTGTACATTTGAGTGTCATCAGCATATAGTTCATGAGTTTTTAGGTAGTTTCCTACCTAAAAATGAAAAAATCCTATGGCTCGGCTTGTTAAGTAAGCCAATTTATTTGTGTGCTATTACATTTTCCCCGACAGAGAATGGGTGTTAAATCTGCTGAAATCATAAAAAAGACACTACAACTGTTCTGTTTGCACTTTAGCAACGATTAAACAAGGAAACCGTGAGCAGGATGTGAGAACCCGCATCAAACATTGGAAAACCCCAGCTTTGTTAGTAAACAAAGTAAAAGTTTTTCTTTAAATTAAATTTTGCTTATAATTTCTTCTCTTTTTCTTATTATTGTTTCACTTAAATTTATAGCCATATAGGTGTTCGCTAGAGTTTAATTAAGAACGTGTAGGTTATAGTTTTTGTATTATATGACAGGGTTAGGTTTATAGTGAGATTGTGCCATTATATTATGTAACTTAAATAAATCATATGACTACAGTAGTTGATTTTTATGCGATAATAACCATAGCAACAGCAGTTATATTGTTGCTGTCGACAATGACAACATCGAGCATTATTTATGCAAATTTAAGCAAGGTGATCTGATATCGCATTCTTAAATAGAAATTCTGACCAAGTAGTATGAATCGAATTATATACAATGAATTCGAGGCATTTTATGCCTAGGGCTTAATGACTGCGATAGAATATAATGAGTTGCAAGAAAGAGGGAAAGAGAGAGCTGTGCATATGTTTATCATGGATTAATATGTACTTGAGGTAGATTGCAGTGTAGTTGTACTAGTTGTGAATATGTTTTTAAATTTTTATAACTAATGAGTAAAAATTAAATGTAGCCTTTGAGTTTTCTGGAACATAATTCTGTTAAATATATCTAATAATATTAGATATCTATTAAATATCTATTTCCTTATAGATTTATATTCTAAATATTACATTGTAATTATTGAGTACTACCTGGTATAGTAGAGATTAGATCACGATGAAGGACTTTATTTTCTGCTCCATCTTGTCAGTTATTTGTTTCCAAATTGACAGTTCAATTGGATTGGCCTTCAATCAAGTGGATAAGACATATTCAGGTACATTGTCTTATCTTTAAACTTAGATAATTTTAATGTATGGCTTTATTTTAATTAATAGTAGTCATTTATTGAAAATAAATTTAAATTATTATAAATTTAGTAAAATCAAACTTGTAATTAATTGTGCTTTATGTTTATAATGTACAAGGTCTCAGCTTTGATATATATTCAAATAATCTTCTGTTATTATGATTTGTATCTAATTAGGGATATTCTCTCATGTTGTGCGTGTGTCTGTGTATATGTGTGTATGTGGAATAATAAATGTTGCAATCATTCATGTATGGCGCATACTTGTATTTTTATGTTATTGCATTCTTACTTGTATTTTGTATTATTTAACATTTTCTACACATTTAACCCTAGTTACTGGGCACGTAGTTTACTTGTTTGTTTTCTGTTGAATTGAATTCTTATCACTGCCTGAATTGAAGTAATAATATGAAGCCGAACATGATTATGAAGTTATGGATGAAGTGTATTTAATCTGCTATAAGGCTAAAGAGACAGAGAATTGCTGAAACTTTAGGTTGAAACACTACTATAAATTTTAAGTAGAAAACAGTTGCCTGCCAGCATCATTGTAAGACAAGTTTTATTCTGAAGTCTGCGCCATTTTTTAAGTATCCTACAGTATTTTATACTGATGTCAAAAATTATATATCGATACAGAACTGATTTGCAAGTTACATGTTCGCTTTATTATAAAATTAGTAACTGTTGATTAAGTTCCTTTATTAATGCATAAGTATATTTTTAACTTCTCAAAACTGTCATTATTAATCACAGTTTATGACAGCATTCAATCATATGTCAAACATAATTTCTACTTTTCATATAAAAAAGTATACGTTTTATTTTGAGTTGATTTAATTAGGCCTAAGCTAGTCTTTTTTGTCATTAGAATTTACAAAACAAGTGTAATTTAATTTACATGTACTATTGTATATTTCTAGTAAATGACAGCCTGAATTTCTTGGTTATTGGAGACTGGGGTGGTTTGCCAGATCATCCATTTTTTACTCCGATAGAGAAAGCTATTGCCTATCAGATAGCAATGGTTGCAAAGAGCAAGAATGTTCAGTTCATTCTAGCACTGGGAGATAATTTCTACTTCGATGGAGTAAAAAGTGTCGAAGATAAGCGATTTCAGGTTTGTAGTCAATTAAATAATACTCTGTATCTTGCATCATTTTTCTGTGCCTAATTTAAATTTATTTTCTAAACATGTATAGTAAATAATACTGTGTATCCTGTGTCATTTTTCTTTGCCCAAGTTAAATTTATTTTCTAAACATGTATAGTAAATAATACTGTGTATCCTGTGTCATTTTTCTTTACCCAATTTAAATTTATTTTCTAAAAGTGTATATATTTAGTTATTTTTTACTTACTGTACATCAAACATTTAAACAATTTTTAGCATCCTGTTTCTTGTCCAAATATATTCAAATTTTATTGGAGTAAAATGTGTTGAAGATAATCGATTTCAGGCATTTTAATTTTACTTTCTATATCCTGTCTCGTTTTTCTTCACCGTATATAAATTTATTTTCTGAACAAGTGATAAGTCAGAATTATTATTGATGGAATTATTCAATAATTTAATGTAACTGTGTACTTATCAAAACTTCTCCATTTTATTGAAAAATACAAATTTAATTCCTGGATCACATGCCATCTGAGCCAGATGCTCTATTTCTTCATACTGTGCAGGTCATGCTTACATATTGCTTGATCTAAGATCTAAGTTAATGACAACACACTTTATATATTATTTGTGATGAATTTCACTTCAGAAAGGTAAAACTTTTATACTGTACAGGAAACATATGATGCAATATTCTCGGAGCCTTCTCTGTATATAGACTGGTACCTACTCGCTGGAAATCATGATCACAATGGTAATGTGTCCGCTCAGATAGAATTCAGCACCTTGGAAAAACGATGGTACTCAGATTTTTACTTATTATTAATTTAATTTCACTTATGAATATCATCACTGTCTCTTTTGCTAGCCAGTGTAAGTGATGGTGTATATATAAAAAATAATATTCTATTTATTGCATGTCAATCTGAAAACTGCAGAAAGCTACATCACAAAACAACAAATTACACGTATAGCATAACGGTGTATGAAGACGAAATTAAATTTTAGATTAAATTTAAATTTTTTATATAAATGTATGTATCACATGTATGACAAAGTTCTTCTATTGAATGTACTGATGATATTGTGATAATTTTAATTTAATTTTTTACTTTAATTATGACTAGAACATTTATGTCTTCGAGTATTTTGAAGCCACTTTTCTACCCTGGCCTGACTCTGCTATGATAATGTTTTTGTAAAATCATTTTTGCGACACTTAATTTTTATTAATTATCATATATTCATTGATTATTAATTGTGTATTTATTATCACTGTTATAATTGTTATTGATTGATTGATTGATTGATTGATTGATTGATTGATTGTAGGAATTTTCCTGACTACTACTACGTCCAGAGTTTTTCCGTACCTGGTAACATGAGAATGGACGTAGTGATGATCGACACGGTTTTGTTGTGTGGTAACTCTGACCATGACTTCCTGCGACTGACTCCTAAAGGCCCTGACAACATAGAGCTGGCTGAGAAGCAGTGGGTGTGGTTAGAGAAACAGCTAGCCATAAGCAAGTAATAATTATTATAATAATAATAGTAATAATAATTTAATAATAATATTAATTTTTGTATTAATTTTATTGTTATTATTTTTTATTAATAATAATAATAATAATATAAACAAAATAATAATAATAATAATGGAGACCTCTTTTCTTTGGGTAAGGCTTTCCCAGACTTTGCAAAGATTTAATGCAGTCTGCTTTAGTAATTCTTTTAAGCCGATTAATGACCTCGAATAGCCAGGCTGTGATTCAGCACATATTGCTTGAATCGTTTTTATCAAACCTCGGGTTCTTTACACCCCAGGTACATTAATAAAACATAATAAGTATTATTATTATTATTATTTTGATTGGTAATTTTGGATTTTGCACTATTTTGGATCCTTTTTTACTCTTCAATTTGGATATATTTCATTGGTGCTCTATGTTATCATTGCTGATAGTAACACTCCCACTGTTAATGTTGTTGTTGTTGCTATATAGACCAGTTACTACTGCCTGTTCACTGGAAACCGTTATATTATCAATACTGTTATCAATACTGGCAGGTAGTTTTGTTTTGTTGCTTTCTCTCTCTCTTAGTGCACTGCCTACTGGCTGGTCCATGGTATATAACGCCTCCACTCTTCTCTGTCTTCCGCTTTCCCCTTCATGTCTACATATGAGTGGGTCGTTAAATCATCTAACTTACCTAACCTAACCTTGTTGCTATTTACTGTTGTTTTTCTAGGGCAGACTATTTGCTAGTGGCTGGACATTATCCTGTATGGAGCACAGGGAGTCACGGGCCCACTGAGTGTCTTACTGAGAGACTGGACTCCCTGCTGCACAACCACTCAGCCAGCGCTTATCTGTGCGGACATGATCATAACTTACAGGTTAATTAGTACTCTTAATTAATTAATTAATGATCACAACTTACAGGTGTTTAGTTGTACTGAACACAAGTACTATACTCTCCCGTTGCAAAACAGCTGTATCAAATCATCATCATCTTCGTTGAATCCCAGGGTCGTATACCAGGGTCGAAATAAAATGCTTTAGTGTAAATATTTGTACTTTTTAGAAACTGAAACACACCACGAGAGACCTGCCTCATATGAATCCTGTGTAGTTCACATATACATCCCACACAGAATTGTAAGCTAATACAACTTGTGCTCAGAAATTGCTGACGTAGTATTAAGTTATCTATAATGGAATGTTATTACTATTATTGAAACTTGAAAGTCCCATCTCTATAACTGAGCAGTAATGAATCAGGTCAAGCTGATAGAACCTTATTCAGGGAGGGTAGTGACCTTCCATTGACAAGGTATATGAATAGCTAAAATTTAAAGTGATGATTACTTATTATTACTAACGTTATATATGTATAAAGTTATATACGATAATGAGTGGTTCATAAATTTTCTTAGATTAATGATGGGTTGATTTTGATGTATTATAGAAATTATTTTTAAATTCTATTAATATGTGTAACTTCTCATTATGGTCTATGGAGTTTTTTGTATTTTCAGCACCTTGAGTACACTGCAAATGGGACCACGTTACAATATTTTCTATCAGGGGCTTCTAACTTTATCGACCCCCTTCAACCACATAAACATAAAGTACCGACGAATTCTTCAAAGTTCTTCTGGGGTCACCATCTGCTTCTGGGAGGATTTGGGTTGGCCGAAGTCAGCAAAACAGAATTAAAATTTTCATTTATGGATACAACTGGAGCTCTGTTGTACAGTAAATCAATTCTGCCGAGAAAGAATCTATGAGGTATCAGTCTGATATCTGGGTCATCTGATATCTGGGTCATCTGATATCTGGGTCATCTGACATCTGGGTCATCTGATATCTGGGTCATCCGACATCTGGGTCATCTGACATCTGGGTCATCTGATTTCTAAGTTATCTGATTTCTGGGTCATCTGACATCTGGGTCATCTGATATCTGGGTCATATGACATCTGGGTCATCTGATATCTGGGTCATCTGACATCTGGGTCATCTGATATCTGGGTCATCTGACATCTGGGTCATCTGATTTCTGGGTCATCTGACATCTGGCTCATCTTGCATCTGGGTTATATGATATCTGGGTCTTCTGATACCCGGGTCATCTGACATCTGGGTCATCTGATATCTGGGTCATCTGACGTCTGGGTCATCTGATATCTGGGTCATCTCACATCTGGGTCATCTCACATCTGGGTCATCTGATATCTGGGTCATCTGATATCTGGGTCATCTGATATCTGGGTCATCTGGTATCTAGGTCATCAGTTTAACATCTGGAGCAGTGCTCATATTGGCTACCTTGCTGTCTCTTAGGGTAGCAGGTTTAGCTAAGTGGCCAAATATTTTGTTTTAAATTGTTCAGAATTTATTCGGAAACCAAGGTATCAAAGTTTACAAAAATGTAACATTATAAATATTATTCTAGAGTTCTATCATTGATGTCAGACTGATGTTACAGGTCTTGGCGACCTCCTGAACAGTATAATAAAAATTAAATTAAAATTAAATGTGTCCCATTTACATCTCTCTCTCTCTCTCTCTCTCTCTCTCTCTCTCTCTCTATCTATCTCTCTCTCTCTCTAAAATTGAGGTAGTGGATGGGATTAAAAGTGTTCCCTATTACTATGGGTTTTACATTTTCATCCTTTATCATGGGTATGATAAAGTTAGTGGGGGGTTGAACTTTAGCACCTGAGGAATTTTGATACTTCATACATCTATGTTGATTTGAAAGAGTATTGACTAGTTTATATTTAATTTATAATCAAGGCTTTTGTGTTGTTAGTGTCATTTCTAATTAGTCTGGAGCTATTTTTGTTTTAGCTATATGTTTTGTTTTCAATTTTTTACATTCTAGGGGCCTACATCATTTTATTTGCGTGTATTTCAAGTTTTAAGTGCAGAACCTTTGAGTTAATTCAGAGCGGCATGTATCTGAGATTCTGAAGATAACAAAAGTATTCGCCGCATTAAGTAAATTATCATCAAAATAAATCCTCATTTAGATACCAAGAGCTTCTCGTAATGTGTTGAAACCTGCAATGGGATAGATTTCTTTAAAGAGTGAGAGGTTATAGAATGCTTTCCAAGTCACTGCATGTGATTTTCTGGATGATAGGATTTCGCATTTGTTAAGTTTAGCATTGTTTGCCTAAATATTTTATTTTTTTATTAGGCCAAAGTTAAAGATTTGTATAATAGTTAAAAGGTACGCTTTAGGGTCTAGCCTGATGTTAACATTATATCAGTACATGGGATGTTTTTATTGCAAATTTAAGAATTTCTGCTTTTGTAATTCTATATATTTTGTATTATTATTTAATTAATATTTTGATTCAGTTGTATAAATCTGGTATTTTTTCAGATTTCATACTATTAAATATTCTACCATTGAATAGAGTATTTATTTTACACATTGCATTTTAAAAATTCATTGCCTTTTGTAGTATAATTTTTATAATTGTCCCATTTTGTTTGGTTTTAAATTCTTTGGGGCTATTCTTAAGTTTCTCGTTGGATATTTTCAGACAACTTAAGAATAGATCACTAAAAACTGCGCTTGTTTTGTTAATGCCGTCTAACGATTGTAGTGGAAATGGGCATTCAAGTATCGTTATATGGAAACTGCTAAATATAAGCATTTTCTGCTCACTATATTTAAATGTTAACTCTGGCCACGTATCTGAAGATAGTGATAGTCTTAGAGTTGTTGGTGATTATTTCATTTAATTATGTGCATTTAATTATTTTAACATGACTGTACATAGCGAGTATAATGAGAGTCCTTTAATGCCGATCGGTATGAGTGGAGTTCAAATCCTGGGCTCGCTCGTCCATCACTGACATGGCTTTCGAGTGAGTAAACTGGCGTTAACCTTAGCTTTACCAGCTTTTAGAGAAACGCTTGGCAAATCAGAATCTTGTGTTATGAATCCCTTTTGGAGTGCCGACGATATTTTAATTTTACAATTGTTTTTAATATTCGTTACGCGTTTTTTAATGAAACTTGTGACTTTCAGTGCCTCCTTTGAGCATTTTTTATGTAATTCGCAGTACCTTTTCCTACTTTCCATATATTTTATATAGGTTAGTAGTTTTTAATATAATCTTAGACCTGCTCCATATTATTTTGACTAAGATTTTTATGATAAATGGGGTAAACAGCATTGATTAACGTAAAATTACTCCTAATGTTGATATCTACCTAAGTTTATAACTGATTTGTAATAGATTTAATCTCTGTTAAGACACTGCTATGCTAATTGTGTTGTTAATCTTAAAAATTCTGGTTTCTGCTCATAGTTATTTATTGTTTAACTTTTTGATTACAGTGTAGTAATGAAAATATGCAGTATGAGAGATTTTTCTCCAATTTAAAAAATTTCATTAAACGCAATAATAAAAAAATCTAGAGTTAGTTTTAAGGTCCTTGCACTCTGTAGCCAAACCTGGAAACGTAGCTATTTTTATTTTGACTGTGGATTAGACTAAATAAGCTCAGGGTTCATTCCAAAGGTATCTCTATCACTGGCATCAAAAGATGAAACCATTAGTTAAATTAAGTTATAGCCTTTGTGAATAATAATAACAAAACAAAAGGCCCTTTCCTCATCCAAGATTAAGTCAGGGACGTCCTCACAGCCTTACCCTTTCTAAAAGTGCTCGTTATCATTTCTAGGTAATGGGAAAAAATATTAATTTAGAGACTGTGACAATGCTTTGTTAAAAGAGTTTCATTTATTCTGATAAGTATTAATAACAATAACAACAATTAGAGTGCTACAGTCATCAAGGACAACATTGAGCACTATTGCGACAAAATCAAGCCGGCAAGCAAAAGATGGTAAAAAACTGTGCATATTCCATAAATCAGAAAATCAGTCAAAAGTAAATGGAATTAAAGAAAAGGAAGTTTAGGCTCTGGTCGCAACTTATGGACACTGGATGGGAAAAAGAAATGGAAAAGATAGGTCTTCAACTGCCTATTAGATCCTCAAATTCTTCATACTTAAGTGATCACACTACAGTCGATCATATGACAACCTGCGGCAGTGAGCTTGCTGGAGAATAGAACCCACGACCTCAAGGCAAGCCAATGACATTTCATGACGTTATCTGACTCTCTACACACTAAGCTATTTAAATATTCGTTTCATCTCGTCGTGTCTGTTTAACTCTTATAAAATACAAATCGTGGAGCAGTCACAGCCCGATATGAAGCAAATATACTTGATCTATGCAGGTAATGAATAATAGATGACTACTACCATTACTACTACCAATTACTTATCTACCGCATTTAATGATATGATATTATAAGATAAAAAGCTTAAAAAGCTAAGGTTAACGTCAGTTTCCTCACTCGAAAGCGATGCCAGTGACGGGCGAGCCCAGGATCTGAACCCGCATCAACTGATCCGCGGTCGAGTGTCTTACCGACTTCGCCACTGGCTCACTCATATTATATAGGGAGTAATATACGTTTGCGACCAGCACAAAACCTCCCTTTCTTTAATTCTAGTTATCATTGGACTAGTTTTCTGGATTATGGATTTTGCATCGTTTTGGACCTTATCTTTTCTCACATGGTAGAATTTGTCTCTATAATAGCTAATGAACGTGAACGGCAGTAGCTCTGTAATCGTTATTATGTTTCAATTAAAGTTATTAGATTGTCTTAATAGCGCAGCGGTAACGTCATGCAGTTTTAAATAACAGATCCTGAGGTGAATTGAAGCCTCGTTTGTTCGAATCCCAGCCGCGCTGATCTGAGAGTAAAATCTCGAACATTCACTGGACTGATTATACGGAAAATGGACCAAATTGCTTAACGGCTTAAGCATTTAGTAGTAAAAAGAGTACTAAAAGGTGATAAACATATGAACATGTAAGTTCAGTTGATCGTTTCACTCTAATACGTGTTTACTTCAAGTTATAAAATTCTTGGCCAACATATATTTGGGCTGCATCGAATTTTGTAAGAATGGTAACAGTCAGTATTTTGCACTAGGCGTCAACAAGAAATCATAACAAATAATATACATAAATGTCATAATTAATTAAACTTTAATATTTATTTTAAAGTCTAACTTTTAATTTTTTTATTTATTTCAAACTTTTATATTTTAATTTACACAACTAATTTATTAATTTTTATGAGCTGTCGTTAAGCTAACCTTGAAAATGGGAAACTGTTTTAAAACACAAAGTCAAGATGACATTTCTTTATTACGCGGCGGAATGCAGGAGAACTCGGAGCCCAGTGATCTAAGCTACGACCCACCCCCCCCTTATCATCCAGCCCAAGAGGTTTTAATACGATATTCCATCATTTCATAAGTATTTCATTCCTGTTATTCTTGTTATTTTTGTTGTTATTTGGAAGTTAGTTCTGATTTGTTAATGCGTTGTTATTTTTCTTATCTTTCTCTAATCATTCTATTCAATATTGATTATATCAATAGGCCTACTAGTCACTGTGCGGGATTTTTACGTGTATCAATTCACTATTTTATATTCGTGTAGCTATGGAATAAGGTTGAGTTATGCAAACGTTGACATGATTTCTGTGAACAATAGTAGTAACAATAATAATAGCAGTAATAATAATAATAAAGGTGTAACGTCCGTTTCCTCTTACAAGGATGATGTCAGGGACGTCCCCCATCACATGTCACCGCAAATCGATTCACCCCAAATGATCTGAAAAAACGTACTAAAGAGAAAGAAAAGATCCTAAATGGTGCCGGTCCGGATGCGTTATGAGAGTCATTCGTATTCTGTTATGGAGCAATATTACATTAGTATCTCTAGGATTGCTCAGTCCTTTACCTATTTGATATTACATTAATTAGTATCTCTGGATTGCGCAGAGGATTCCAGTTTTCTACCCAAGTCCTAACGTGAGCAGACTGGCGACACAGCTGACAGAGGAGGAACAGATCAGAATCGCTAAGCGTATCGGGCTGATCGGCCATTTACCCTGCGCCATCTATGACGGCAGCAAGAAAACTAGAGAGTAATACCCGCGTTTAATAACTTTTCTTTGATCAGTTGATAATTTGCGCCTCTGTTGTTAGATAAACTATTGTTCAGAATTTTTGGTATTCACTAAAAATGTTGCATGGTTATTAACTACAAGGTCAACCGCCAAAATTATGTCGCTCAGCCAAGCACAGCGCTGTCCTTCAGGCTGATCGACCAATCAGCTTACTTTGTAAACAAAGTCAGAATATTATTTCGTAATCAGCGATATAGCATGTCAACTGTTTAAACGCCCGAAAACAGGCGCACAGAGCTTTGCATTACTTTACACAGTGATTCAAGCTTGCAGAATATCAAATTGTGACGAATCAGTAGTTTATGTAACTATTTAGGTTTAAACATTTCATTATCTCACTAGTAACTTATACTAACTACGGCCATAAGTATGAACAGTGATTGATTGATTGATTTAAAACTAGAGAGTAAGTATGAATGGTGATTGATTGATGGATTTAAAATATAGAGTAGGTGTGAATGATGAATGATTGGATAATATATATATATTTATATATATATATATATATATATATATATATATATATATATCAACTGCTTAAACGCCCAAAAACAGGCACGTAGAGCTACGCATTACTTTCCTCTTAGCCACCTGCTTGCTCAGTCCTCCATAAATTTTCATTTCTATGCAGACGACACACAACTATGTATTTCCTTTTCTAATCATGATTCTGATCAAAAACTGGCTCATCACTCATCCATTCTAGACAGGGTTTATTCCTGGTTTTGTGCTAACCGTCTTGCTGTTAATCCTTCCAAAACTGAATACGTTTTAATTGGCACTCCTTTGCAATGAAGTAAAATTACTTATAGTTCTGTTAATTTTCAGAATCTTGCTCTTTCACCTTCTCGATCCGCCAAAAACCTTGGAGTCATATTTGATGAAAACCTTGACTTTAAATCCCATATCTCTTCTGTTTGTCGCGCTTCTTTCTTTCAGATTCGTCAGATTAGGCAAATACGTCCATCCCTTACTAGAAATTCAGCCACTATCCTTGCTAATTCTATAGTTCATAAAAAGCTCGACTACTGTAATTCATTATTACATGGGTTGCCTACTTCTTCTCTCAATCATTTGCAGCAAGTCCAAAATTCTCTTGCAGGTGTTGTTTGCAAGTCCTCTCGATCTAATTTCGATCTCTTTCTTTACTTCGCAGACTTCACTGGCTCCCTGTTAATCAACGCATAAAATATAAAATAGCTCTATTAACTTTCAAAACTCTGCGATTTGGCTAGCCTTCTTACTTATCTGAAATTCTTCTTCCCTATCGTCCCTCCCGTTTACTTCATTCCGCTGATGCCAATCTTCTCTCTGTTACAAATATTCTCACATCATTGGGCAGACGTTCTTTTTCTTACGCAGCACCCACAATCAGGAACTCTTTAACTGCTAATCTTCTGCTAATCTTCGCTCTTGTTTTTCTCTTTCAACATTCTCTAGAAAGCTTAAGACTTACCTTTTCCCACCGTAGACATAATCAATCTACCCTGACCATTTTTGATCACCGGACTGGCTTTCGTTTAGGACCCTACTTCTCATCACACATTTCTTTTGCAGATTGGTCTGGGTGAATTGATCTGTAGTGATGTGTGCTGTTGGGGACGTCCCTGACATCATCCCTGGATGAGGAAATGGACGTTAAACCTTTATTATTATTATTATATATATATATATATATATATATATATATATATATATTAATGTAAATTTTTTCGGAGCACTGGCTTCAGTAGCCCTGACGCAACACGGGTTGAGAATATAATCCAGATTAATTATTACTTTAATTAATTAACTATAACGTTTCTACTATTAGTTATACTACTAATTATTAAAATATTGCACTAATTCATTTGTATCTACACCATCGATAGATGCGCCATCTGTATGGTGGAGTTTACTGTGGGAGAGAAGGTGCGATATCTCCCCTGCTTGCACACATATCACCAGGAATGCATCGACGACTGGCTGATGAGGTCGTTCACCTGCCCATCCTGCATGGAGCCAGTGGATGCTGCCCTGCTGACCCTCTACGAAACATCTGACGCCAGGCTTGCCCCGTTCTAGCCTCCAACGGTTCCACGCTCATCATTCACGCTAACCTAAGTAGTGAAGGACTACGCTGCCTGTTAGTGCCGCTGCTTTTATGTCACATTCTAAATGTGCATTGGAAGGAGGAATAGAGAGGATTAGGGATGCCCAGGACTGAATGGTGATGGACTGGGAATGGCGGTGATGGACTGAGAATGATGGTGATGGACTGAGACTGATGGTGATGGACTGAAATTGATGATGATGGACTGGGAATGGTGGTGATGGACTGGGAATGGTGGTGATGGACTGGGAATGGTGGATGATTCAATAAATGAAGTCGTACGTGGACGTACAGAAATAAGAGATTAAACAAAATGAAGGAAATCTGGAGATCTTTCACTAAGTAGTTAGCTGATAGAAAACCTCAAACAGGAGGAAACAGTGGGATGTAGTAAGCTAAACAGTAAAATTGAAATCTTTGCCTGTGTTTGGTTGAATCAGCTGATAATGTTGTTGCTGACCCTTCCGTATTTCCGTGTTAATTGCTTATAATTTATTATTTTTACGTAGTTAATTTATTTATTAATTTTGTGCATTGTTTGTGTATATTCTCCGCTTTCATCACGTAGTTTAAGTTTTTTAAATTTCTTTGTGAGGGTTTTTAAGCTCTATTGTGGCATATGCCGCAAGTACAATATTTTTCCAGAGTTCGGAGATTATCTCGTTCTATAGTTATACCAATATTCACTTCATTAAAATTCTTTGTAATTCAAAATTCTCTACAGCATTTGGAACGATAATATTTCATTGTAATACTTGCTGTAGAGTTCCTTCAAGGATATTAAACAGTCTGATCAGATTGATCTTTGTCTCTCTTTCCATATGTGCACTACACTATGCTAATGAGATTTTGACACTTGCGATGGGAGCTTATTTATGAATTTGAAACTCTAAGACCTTTATATTTACTTCCAAGGTGTACTTACTAATTAATTATTTATTCCTCGCTGTAGTTCACAGTTTGAGCAAGTGTTTCTACTACCAATAATATTCTGTGGAAAGAATTTGTCTGCGTGGAACAAATATGATTCCATTTTTAGAAAATTGTACTGGATGAAAATTGTACATGAACTTTCGGAATGCATTTCTGACTTATATTTAAAGTTTTTTAATTAATGAATTTTCTAGTTGGCAATTTTTTACGAAATAAGTTTTTACTGAGTTTATGATCTAACAGAGTTTTTCTCTTGATCAATATTGTATATCGTTCCAGATATTTAAATTACAAAATAGAAAGTGTTGGGATGTAGCACTGTTAAGCTTATTCTCTGTTAATTCTGTGCTTTAGAACTTCATTGGCTTAGAAACAATATGATATTTGCTTTCTCTTAGTGCACTGCCTACTGGCAGGTCCATGGTACATAACGCCTCCACTCTTCTCTGTCTTCTGCCTTTCTCTTCATTTCCACATATGAGTGGGTCTTTAAATCATCTAACATACCAAATCTCGGCCTGCCCCTGCCTCTTTTTCTTTCCATTCTGCCTTCTATGACCTCTTTTAATAGACCTTTCCCCCTTAGAATGTGTCCTATCCATCTCTTCTTCCTATTTCTTCTCTTCTTCCTATTTCTAATATTTGCTTTATGTGATAAAATACAAGCCTAATCGATCAGAGAGATATTGAATAGGTTTAGTAGAGTGACAACTTGTAGTTACCCCTGTGATTATGCTGTAACTTTGAAATGTATTGCAATACTTCATATATTCCTTACCAGGCCTCATTCTCCTATTAATTAGAACTAATTTTTACAATTTATTTATTCTTTCTTAAATTGACAGAAAAATAAAGGATCATATTTATGTATTTGTTACTGTAATGTTAAATAACTTTAAATTGAACTTAATATATATTTACCATAAATTTAAATTGAAATATTTCTGTGATAGATGTTTTACGGACAGTTGACTTGCCAGACAGTGTTAGCAGTGTAATAACTCTGTATAACTCTGTGCCCTGTCGAATTGAGATACAGAAATTGTTGAATTTTGCAGTTTTCTTGTACCTTGAGACGTCTCTGCTTTTTACGCTGTTTTAGTTGCTTAGCAAAAATGTTCAGCTAATTAGAATGTAAATATCAATATTCTAACAGGTGTTCTGTAATTTGATTCAATTTTTATTTCACTGTTAGCGTTGAGCAACTGCGATAAATCAAATGATAATTGTTGATTCTTTGTGATCTACTTGTTCTTATGTTTAAATACTTTAATATTGTATTTTGTGGTTGCATTTCGTAAGTGAAAGAGTAAATTATCTGATATTGTCGAATATATTTAAATTATCTATGACTCTGGAAATGTTTACGTGATTTTTATTTCCTAATGGTTACTGTGATCTCTTTAATATATTAGCTGTTACTGTACCATCATTTGATTTTATGATCATATTTTTAAGCACCTTATTGATGGTGCATTACGATTGGACTTCTCAATAATTAATGTAGGATTTTGTAAAGTATGTACAGAAATCTCTGTGTAGAATAAAAGTCCATGTAGTATTCTGTAATGGATCACTTACTGACAGTACCTGTAAATTAGTCAATTCTAGTACATATTTCAGTTCATATCCTTTATAACTTTCTACTACACAAAGTACATTGTAAAGTTGTAGAATCCAGCTGAAGCTTTTATGCAGTACCTAGAGTTTTTAAATTCTGTGTTGAATGTATCAACCAGTGTATTGTCAATGCTGATCCGTCTCTGACAGGCAAAGAAACAGGTGCTAAATCCTTGTTTTACTGTCGGGGATTATACATTATATATTAGTCTGTCTGCTATTTAATATTAAATTTGATAGTACCATGTTTAATCTGATATGTATACATTACATACTGTCCAATCCTTATGTAGTTATATGTGTAGCAGTTACCTGAGTCAGTCTATCACATATTCTATCACATACTCTATCACATATTTTGTCCCATATTCTATCACATATCCTATCACATATTCTGTCACGTAGTCTATCACTTATTCTGTCACATAGTCCATTGCATATTCCTGGCTGATTCCGTAAAATTATTTTGAAAGTACATTCAAAGTTGACGCTCATTTAGCCGTATTATTGTATCGCCGGGTGATACCATGATATGATATCATGATATGATACCATGATATGATATCATGATATGATACCATGATATGATACCATAATATGATGCATGTTGATTGCTTGTACTATGTTTAAAAGAATTAATTTGAAAGTATAACCGCACTAGTAATTAACGAAATATTGAGTAATATTTCACTTTGAAATTGTGCAACTTATACTATTATTTCTTTTTTAGTAATATCTGCTTTCATACTGTAATAAAAAGGTTTAATTAATTATAATTTAAATGCTAATCTATGCCCTTGTGATTCTATTGAAATGAGTTTTGTTATGATACAATGCAAATATTAGCACTGTGGAAGTTAAAGATTAATTTGATCGTTAACTTGGAATTTAACTTAACTTTATGCCCTGGACTAGGCTTGATAAATAGCGATTTACTGTGACTATAAACTCGGGCATGTCTTGCATAGACTGACAATAATATAACCCTTCTTCTTCAGAGTGCGTGCAATTGGTTTTACAGGTTTTCTATCCTATCGAAATGATGAACGTTTGTTTGAAATTTCTCTTAATTTCATACTTCACTGAACTTATTTCTTTCTATAATACTAAGAATTTAAGTTAATAGTTTTTTTTTAAATAATTTCTACTGATATTTTTGTGGTATTATATTCATTCCGGTTAGATTTTGTCTGCGTAGTGTCTAGTCCCAGTTGTCGTTAGGTCTGTGTGTCAGGACAGTGCAATGCTTATTACTTATTCTTCTATAATATATTTGCATATCATTCACGTAAATTTTAAATGCTTTTTGTACTATATGTGTTTTATTTATTAAAGCTATTAAAGTCTTTGATTTCTCTTAAAATAAATTTAATACAATTCAATGTCTATCTGTCTAGTGCACTGCCTAACGGCAGATCCATGGCATTTAATTCTTCCAACCAATTCTATCCTCAGCCTAACTTTTCATCTCTATATATGAAGTTGTTATCAGATCATCTTGCATCGAATTCTATCCAAGCAACAATTCAATGCAAGTAACACTCTTTATTAGACTGTCTTAATAGCGTAGGGGTAACGTCATGAAGTTTTAAATGACAGATCCTGAGGTGAATTGAACTCTCGCGGGTTCGAACCCCAGCCGCGCTGATCTGAGAGTAAAATCTCGGGCATTTGCTCAACTGGTTACACGGGAAATGGAATAAATTGCCAAACGGTTTAAAAGTGTGTGGTTTTAAAAAGTGAAGGATATCAACATAGTTGATTATTTCACTATAATGCGTGTTTACTTTTTTATCTTGAATTTACATACTTTGTGCTTTAAATGACGATAGACACGTTATCTACTTGGGGACTTCTGAAGTTGTTGTTCAGCAGGTCTATCGTTAGCACAGCCAAACTAAATCAAATTAACCTGGAGGTGAAACCACGAATGACCTTGAACTTGTCTGATTGATATTGTGACCTAAAATGAAGTAGCGTTATTGGATAAACTAGATCTCGGGGCGCTATTTCACCTCAGATTCACGGATTTGATTTGAAAGAAATATGAAGTTACATTACAAGAATAGCCTTGAATAGGACTTAGCTTATCGTAGCTATAGAAAGGGATGTTTATGTAATTAGACTACTGCAATAAAGTAGCAAGGCCTCATGCAGATATAGGTTAATACCTTTACGACGATGTGTTAAATCTTTTTTATATTAAAAGCCCAATGACTGTTACTGAAGATATTGTTGTATAACATGATATTCAGTGTGATACTAAGCACCGGGTGCTTTCTGACTCGGTGTGCTGTTATGTTATATACTATTCAATCTAATAAGATAAATAAGACGACTAAAATAACTAATGGCTTAACATTATATGTACCCACCAGGTCGAAGGGTTCGGTCATATTGTCCATAATGGCTCATTTTTAGAATTCTCCAATTGCTCAGATTCCCTGTAACATTACATAATATGCAATTGTTATAAATTACAAAGATGCGTTTGTATGATATACGCTATTAAAATTTAATAGTTAACGTATAGTATAAATACAAGTATATGTATGTACATAATTTATATATAAATATTAAATATATATATATATATATATATATATATATATATATATATATATACATATACATATATATACATATATATATATATATATATATATATATATATATATATATATATATATATATGTGTGTGTGTGTGTGTGTATATATGCATCTGTGTGACTGTGTATTTTGGAATGATGAAAGGATAGATAGGTTTAATAAAATACATTTTGAAATAAAACCATAGGAGATCTACCTGGGAGTTAATCAAACTACCATACACACTGATGTAATTTTGTGTTATGGTAATTGATGATTAAAATGGTGTTGAATAAATTGATGTAGTTAAATAAGTATTAGGTGATGTAAAATACATGTAATAGCTGTTAATAATGTAATGATTATCGGTTTTTTAGAATTATTAGTTTTAATGCCTTAAACTACAAACTGAACTTCGGACTAATCTTTACTGTATTAAGTTCGAAGAGATTAAGATTTGTGTTCTTGTGTATTGTCGTAAATGAAAGTTATATTAATAAAATATACTTTAAAGCAAACTTCGTGCTTGACTTTCTGAAATTCTTCGTGCAGTATTTTTTCGGTGCCTCTGCAGAATATACCATCCACAATTAAATAGTTGCATATAGTAATTAAGAAAAAAGCTAAAGCTGGTAATAATAATAATAATAATAATAATAATAATAAGATGACGAGAAGATCAAGGGAAGAACGAAATTTTGCATAGAACAAAGCGATAAGCTGCTAGCATTCAAGAGAAAAGAAAGAGAAAAACATTTAGCAGAAGCCCATGAAAGTGATCCTAATCAATATGGTGCTAAAGATCATCTTGAACAATATAGTGCCGACGTACATCATGAGCATCGCTGTGCTGATCATGATCAGCAAGGGGAAGATCATTATGAACAGCTCGGTGCTGAAGATCATCATGAACAGCTCGGTGATGAAGATCGTCATGAACAGCTCGGTGCTGAAGATATTCATAAACAGCTCGGTGCTGAAGATCATTATAAACAGCACGGTGCTGAAGATCATCATGAACAGCACGGTGCTGAAGATCACCAACTATCCACTGGCAGTGGCCTTGCCCTGCACGGTAGAAGCAGCGTCGTGCGCAAAATTCCTCGAGATTTTTTAACAAAACACTGAATAATACTACAAAATTGCATTTGCAACTTTCAGAATTCAAAATCGAATTTAGTAATATACTAATTCTTACCATACGTGGCTACTTGGTCTTTAACAGAAATTTATCCATGACGCAATTATGCAGAACTTGGTTTACTGTCTATGAATTTATATTGTAACTAACACCATAAGCTAAACCGTTGTGCACATTTTTCAGAGCATCTGAACATCTACCGATGGTTGATAAATTGACCTCTCAAGATACAATATGCAGCCGCGATCTCTAGATAGGCCTGTATAGTTTCATCCCGCTTAGCTGGACTAGTTGGCACTCTTCCATATTTCGTCACTCTTACTTACCAACGGTCGCTCATCCATATATCCTACATACTACTAAAGGTTGTGATACAGGAGTCTTTGGCCGAGCATAAATATAAATAACAACAATTAGAGTGCTACAGTCATCAATGACAACATCGAGCACTATTGAGACAAAAATCAAGCCGGCGAGCAAAAAGAAGGTCCAACAACGATGCAAATTCCAAAATCCAGAAATTCAGTCCGAAGTACAGGGACATTTGCATACACAGTACAACAACAGCTATGCCAATAATTAATATCATGGAAGCTGTCAGTTTACCACTCGATCTACAGCACGGCTCTATAAATGCTACTACTTACACATGCAGTTATTGAGCAACATTGAAAATAAGCAAAATTTCTTATATAAAGTATATATATATATGTTTGAGCTTAAATTCTGGGGGGACATTTGCATGCATGTCCCCCCACTCTAAATTCTGGGGGAACGTGTCCCCCGGTGGTTATGCCAATGTCGTTATGCATATGTATACTCCACAAATCCCAAGCACAATACTAGATTAAGGATTGGGTAAAGCAAAACCTTTGTAAAATAGATTAAGTATAGTTGCTCAATGGCCTGCTCAGATGCTCTTCTTGAATCCTGAAAGCATGCAGTCTCAGTGTACCATGTTTGCACAGTATAAGTGAGTGACTGGACTTCTAACAAGGAAATTCACGATGAAGATGACCAACAGATTTGAACCCGCTTCTTCCACGATGGGAAAGCCATAGATCTTTGGGCAAAGAAAATCAGCGGTAATCTGCGATTTCTTTAAGTGAAGTTCTTCTGACCTTGACGTCAAACCCACATCATCAGTCAGTTCTACAAGCAAGGATTACTTTTCATAATGTGTTCATAATCTTTTAAATTTATGTACAATTTCACGGTGCGATCCCGGGCATTTTATGAGCATTTTCAAGATGCCGTTTTTCACAATAAAGAAGAAATAAAGTTATTTCAAGAAATGCTGCCCTCTGATTGGCCAATGCATGTTTGTAGGCGGATGATTTGAGATCTGTTGTTGTTATTTATTTGATTGAATTTTAAATTAAATATATTTTAAAATACATGAACTAGTAAATATATGCCGACATTTATTCCTAATTGAAGCGGATAACTTTAATCTCATTATTCTGAAAAATCTAATCTGAATCGGCAATCGTCAATATGAAGTAAGAAACTATACATATTTGGCTTTGAAACCGGGCAATAAATTAGGCTCTTAAATATTTTAACTTAATGCATTTTTTCCTTTTAATGCCTGTTAATGTTTGTATTGTGATGATAAAAATAGAGATTCATATTACCAATTCTGATGCATCTTTGTAAAGTTAAATATGGATTTAATTATTATGTAGGCCTATTATTATATTCTACTTTTATTTGATTAGGTGAAATACATTTTGTTATATAATGCTCGTTGTCAAAGTAGATGAAGTACTTAACTCGCAAACTGCAACCATTGAAAGCTGGACACAAAAATACTTAGGCTCACATCTTTAAGATATTGAAATTTCAGAAAAGTATCATCATAATAATGAAAATATTCAAAACTTAATGATGTTTTAGATTATCTAGTACTTGTTAACATGCTAAGAGATTATTTAAAATTTATCTTTCTTTTAAGACTTTCGTACATATCAATATACCAGTTAAATTAGTACATCACTGCTTCATTTCGAATTGTTTTTATTTTTAACTAACCTGTAATTCTTAGCGTAGAATTGAAGCCTTCAGTCAATAGTAAATTAATAGTAATAATACAATTAAAAATAACAATTAATTGTAATAATACAATTAAAAATAATAATTTCAGTCACATATTTCAGAATTATAAAATATTTTTACCATTGTTTCTTATTTTTATCTTTATTTTGGATTTTTGACCTTTATTTTAGATTTTTTCATCTCTTATATTTTAACTTTTACTTTTACCTATGTTTCATATTTTTACATTTTTTTAAAAAGTTTTGCATTTCTAATATTTCATAATATAATATTTCAGTCAAATAAAAATAAGAATTTCAGTCTTGAAAATAGTAATTACAGTCAAAAGTTTGGAGTCATTTTACATAAGGGCCACTCTAAGAAACTTCAATACTTAAAATCCACCGCAGCGCTAGTAGGGCTAATTATAAGCACGAATGAATATAACAGCATGATCCTGTAAAACAGTCTATAATGTAATGAATGAATGTTTAGAGTTGAAGGGTTCTGTTGATCATCTGCGATTCTATGCTTTTTGAACTTGATGTAAATTTATATATAATTATATTTAGGGTGATTTTATTTTAACCTACAATTTTTTCCATTTAATCCCCCTCTCAAACAATTATCGTAAAGTTAATTTTAGAAATATAAAAGGAAACACTCTTAACAACTACTAGTTAATTGGTCGCTTATGTGGGCCATGATTTTTTAGCCTTGATTTTGTAAACTTTTAATATGCTTTTTTACCATTTTATGTCATGCTACATGTTAATTATTTGAGAAACTGATAGTGTGTAATGATGTCTCCCCTTCACTACTGTCTGTTTTAAACAGCGAAGATTTATTGATAGAGATTTTTAAAAATGTTTGATACATGAAAAATGTACTTAAATTTCCTTTTGCTGGGAAAATTAATATTAATAATAAATGTTTAACATCCGTTTCCTAATCCAATAATGATGTCAGGGACGTCCACAGCATACATCACTACAGTTCAATTCATCCAGACCAATTTGTTTTTAAAGAAATGTAATGAAATGTAATTTAATGTAATTTAAAGAAATGCGCTGAGGAGAAGTATGGCCCTAAACGAAAGCCTCTCGGGTGATTAAGAAATGGTAACGATAGATAGAGTATGTCTATGGTGGGATAAGATGTCTTACGCTTGAATAAAGCATTAAACGTGTTTAATATTCAATTTGAGGTTTAAAACCGATTATTATATAGTAATATAATAATAAAGGTTTCACTTCCGTTTTTTCATACAAGGACGATGTCAGGGACAAATTATCTTATCGACTAATTTTTTGGTGTGTGTTTTTGTATCTCAGAAGCTCAAAGACTCCGAGAAAAACTCCCAGGAAGCCGTCGTTCAGACAGACAGACCCCGTGGAAGTTTGTGTTGATTGTATTTGTATTGATAAGTACATATAGGACTCATATGCTGATTTCTAGTTTAATTTTCTCTTCTCAATTTTCATTTATAAAAAACAGACAGAGTATTTCTATTTCGACTAGCAATGGATTTTCATAACTGGCTTTCAACAACAATGTGGTAGTCAGCTAGATAGCATTCTGCTGTACCGGTAACTCTTACTTAATTGCATGATACATCTTTATTATATAGTCCGAGAATTTTAAATAAGTATATCTGGCGAGCTATCAAGTTGTTTCTTGTATATACAATGGGTCGAACCGCAGATTTGTCTTCAAGTTGTCAGACTGTCTGTCAGTGCGTGCATGGTTCAAATCCAGTCCTGTCTCCATTTGCTGGCATGTTGTTAAGACAGGCAACTGATGCTAAACTTAGCTTTAACTCGTCTCTATATTTAGTCCTTTTAAATGAAATGATCCATGGACATCTTTTAATATTTAATCTCTTTAATCAATGACCATTCCGATTTTTTAACAAATATATATTCTATGTATTAGTATGTGGTGCTATGTGCTGGTAGGTATTCTGCAGGATACGACCATTGGAAGATCAGAACCTGGGCTCTTGTGTCAAACTATCAGGACCTACTTCTATCATAGTCAGCCCTCCTGAGGTGCTCGAGAGTTTTGCTCTAATCTTTATTGTGATTATTGAAGTAATTTGAATGTCTTAATAGAGTAGGGGTAACGTCATGAAGTTTTAAATGACAGATACTTAGGTGAATTGAACCCTCGTGGGATCGAATCCCAGCCGCGCATATCCTAGAGTTAAATCTCTGACATTCACTGGATTGGTTATACTGAAAATGAACTAAATTGCCTAACGGATTTAACATGTGCTATTAAAAAGTGATAGATATCAACACAGTTGATCATTTCATTATAATGCGTGTTTAATTTTTTTTTTTAATTTATTATCTGTGAGAATTAATTATTTATTATCTATGAGTTTAGCATTCTATGATAGTGTCAGAATATTAAAGGATCAGATTTTACATAATATTCATGTAGATGGATCTTATATTCAAATTTTGTGTCATGAGTGATAGGTCATTATAAATTAAAATCCTGTATGTTTTGTAAGTATGCATATCTAAGCTTATGTATTCTACCGTTTACATATCATGAACGTATCTAAGTTTAGTTGTATGTTATACCATAAATGGGATGTTGTTGGCAGGTTATCAGATAAATTTGATGTTATTTTTGCTGTTCGACAGTCTGCAGTCGCTTTGAGGAATGGAAATCCCTTGAAAGAGGTATGATCTGTTTTGTTTATCCTATTACTCAAGATTTTTATGAATTAAAGCTGTGGCCTAATTTGTTTTGTGGAAGTTTTGATTTAATGACATTACAGAACTAATTAATGCGTCGGTACTAGTTTGACGTTGAATTTTAGATAACTATCTTAATGCAGTATAGATGCACGACATTCTTCTTCATGAATAAAATTAATGAATTTACATGATTTACAAGAATTTTATGCAAATACACTACATACTGCATTAAATTCTTCTTCATGTGTCGTGCCTGTTCCAAGCCTGGGCGGTCATGGTCATGTACCTTCATCTGTCTCTGTTCATTGTTGCTCTGATCATTTATATCTCCGTTCTGCAGATAACGGAAACTGAAATGATCAGACCAACAATGAAAGAGAGGGAGAGAGAACTGTATGTTAACAATGAACAGAGATGCATGTAGAAACATGATCATGATCTCCACTTATGTAGTCTCTCATGTTGCATCATATTCAATTACATGAAATAATACAATTACGTTAAGAACTGTATTACATTATATATAGAACATTACACTATACTAATGACTCTGCATTACTAGCAGTAGCAAACCAGGTCCTTGGCCTGGTTTGTGGTTAAGAAAAAAGCATTTCTTAAACTAGAAATAATTAGTTATTGTTTTATAACTGTCTTCGATGTTACATTAACTATCAGTAGTGTATAATGTTGTGTCACCAACATCAGAAAGGGCATTCGGTTGGTGAGCGCCTAGGCTCCAGAAATTGCTACAAAAATGTAAACGAATGGATAGAAAGTCTATTCGTATCCCAACCCTTGTTAAACTGGGATTTAAGAGAAGATGATGATGATGAGTATATAATGATATGATTGTGGTGTGATTGTTTTGTTTGCTGTAGACACAGAACACATTTCAGAGAGTGTTTGATGACGGCACGTCGCAGAAAGCCGTCTTTGATCACATTGCTCTTCCGCTCGTGGAAGATGTTCTTAGTGGAAAAAATGGTAATAACCTTTTTTTGATGTGTAAATATTTTGTCCCAATGTGTTAGATGCATGAGAATATCTTTAGGCTTTAAATAAAAGGACAAGTGAAGAAAATTAAATCTTGATTAATCCTAGATTTAAATGAGTCTCCAGAGTCGCAGATACGTGTAAAATATCAGGCTTGTACAATGTACAGGTGATTTTAAAATTTGTCAGATTTTTCCATTTTACTGGACATTATCTGAGATAATAATCTTGGCACTTTAATTCAAGTTTTACAATATAGTTATGACGACATATTCGCTGATGTCAGACTTTATGTACGGAACATGGTGTATTATTTTATCTACTGAGTTTTAGTGACAGAGCTTTTACTTATCAAGCGGCTTACTCCGTCAAGATCTATATCTAAGATAGTGTTAATACAGAACCGCAGTGTACTGTTGATATTTCTGACTGTAAATCATCACCATCATCTTCACTTTAATCCCAGTTGAACTAGGGTCGGGATATGAATGAACCTTCTCCACTCCTTTCTGTCCCATACCATATTAAATCTTTTTGATTTGTTTCTGACTGCAAATGTATTGGTTTAATCTATTGATTGATTGATCGATTGATTTATGATAGCTCTACTATTTGCCTATGGAGTAACTAACTCGGGTAAGACCTACACTATGACTGGCTCACCTCAGGATCAGGGTGTTCTGCCGAGATGTCTGGATGTTATCTTCAACAGCATCAACGACCTGCAGGCTAAGAAATACGTAAGCTCATCAACCTGTATTCGCTGCCAGGCGAAGATTAAATGTGATGAAACGAGAGCATTAGGTGTTTGAGTTTTTATTATGTAGTTATTCATCATCATCTTCCTTTGAATCTCAGATAAACTGATGTTGGGAAACTACTATTTGAAACTTTTTTCACATCTCTTTCCGCCATAGATTTGTATTATCTTGCCTGACTGTTTTTCTATCACAGGACCGGCACCATGTAGGACCTGTTTTTCTCTCTCTCTACTACTTTTTTGAATCATCTATATGAATCGACTTGTAGTGACCTGTGATATGTGGACATCCCTTACATCATCCTTGTATGATGAACCAGATGTTAAGCTCTCACTATTACTACTATGATTGATTGATGCCAGTGTTTAAGCCAGATGGTATGAACAACTTTGACTGCTAATCAAATTGATGATGTACATTGATTGATTGATATTAATGATTAATTGATGCTGTTAAGCCAGGTAGGAAAAATGAGTTTTAGTGCTAATCAAGCTGATGAAGTAAATTGATTGTTGATTGATTGATTGATTGATGCAGGTGTTTAAACCTGACAAGATGAACGGGTTTGAAGTGCAGACAGAAGCCGATGCTATGTTAGAGAGGCAGAGGAGAGATATAATGCCTAAGTTTGGTAGTTCTGCTGCCACACCAAAGACGCCAGCGCCAGGGTATTACGACATTAGTTTTCTAAGTTAATTTGTGTATACATATTACACCACTTTCATTAATCACTACTTTTGTACAAATAGTATTCTACAATAAATTTTCTACGAAGTAATGATTCTATTGAGCTAATGATTGAGATTCCTTCATATATGCATGTATATTCATATATTATAATAAAGAATTCTAATACTATTAATTATAATTACTATTTGTAGTGAAATGTGATGGGGGACATCCCTGACATCATCCTTGTATGAGGAAACGGACTTTAAACCTTTACTATTATTATTATAGATGAATAATAATGCAATCGCACTAATTGATCGTTCTCTTCTATTTCACAGTTGTTTTATGTTTTTTGGATACTGCATGGACGCTAGATATAGGATATGTGAGACTCTGGTCAAAGAGCTGGTAAACCTAATGTTAACGTCAGTTTCCTCACTCTAAAGTGATGTTAGTGATGGGCGAGCCCAGGATTTGAACCCCGCACATACTGATCCGCGATCGAGTATCTTACCGACATCGCCACTGACTCCAGCCAAATGGATCAACACATTGAAATGGATCAGTGTACAGCTCTGTGTTGTTTTCTACTTCAGGAGTCATGTAGTTGCGCCCCGGCTTGACTTTGACTCAATAGTGCTCGCTGTTGTCATTGATGACTGTAGCACTCTAATTGTTGTTATTATTATTATTATTATTATTACTATTATTAGATGATTTAAAGACCCACTCATATGTGGAAATGAAGATGAAGGCGGAAGACGGAGAAGAGTGGAGGCGTTATTTACCATGGACCTGCCAGTAGGCAGTGCACTAAGAGAGATTATTATTATTATATTAGTGTAAGACTCCGTGTTGTTGTTTTCTACTTCAGGAGGGAGGGAGGTAGCGGTAGATTATCCAGAGTTAGAGAGACGTACAGCGTGAATGATATAGATGAGGACAACAACTATGCAGTGTTTGTGTCGTACGTTGAGATATACAACAACTACATCTACGATCTGCTGGAAGAGCTACAGTATGACCCCATCACCGGCTACAAGTTAGTACTGTTTATATATCTATGATCTAATCACTGGTTACAAGTTAGTACTGTTTATATGTCTATGATCTAATCACTGGTTACAAGTTAGTACTGTTTATATATCTATGATCTAATCACTGGTTACAAGTTAGTACTGTTTATATATCTATGCGCTCATCACTCGATACAAGTTAGTACCAAGATAAATCTATGATCTACTAGAGAAGTTGCATTACTAGTCCATCCCTGCTTATAAATTACTGTTTCCATAAATCAACAATTGGTCATATCACAAATTCCAGACTTTTGTGACTCTTTCCTTCGTTTCTCTTATGTAATGTAAGACTATTTCTTCAGAATCTTTACTGGCTTTTTCGTCATCTTCTGCTTCCATGACCTGCCTGTACTGGGCTGAGGCAGTAGATCATTCGATCTAGGTTTAGCATCGCTGCTAATGATTAGCTGATTGATTGTGATGGACTGATTCACAGCACTGATTCACTATTGATTGTTTCACAGCTCTCTTCTAATTATTGATTGATTGCGATTTACTAATGCTCAGCTCTCGCCCTTATGATTGACTGACTGATTGATTGATTGATTCACAGCTCTCTTCTAATGATTGATTGATTGTGATTTACAACTCTCCTCTAATGATTGTGATTTACTAATACACAGATCTCTCCTGAGGATTGACTGATTAATTGATTATTGCCACAGAGATCTCTTCTGATGATTGATTGATTGATTGATTATGATTGACACACAACTCTCTCGTGATGATTGATTGATTGCTTTATTGACACACAACTCTCTTCTGATGACTGATTGATTGATTAATTGATTGTGATTGACACAGAGCTCCTCTGATGATTGATTGTGATTGACACTGAGCTCTCTTCTGATGATTGACTGATTGATTATGATTGCCACAGAGCTCTTGTCTGATGACTGATTGATTGATTGCTACAGAGCTCTCTTCTGATGATTGATTGATTGACTGTGATTGCCACAGAGCTCTAGTCTGATCACTTATTGATTGATTGCTACAGAGCTTTCTTCTGATGATTGATTGATTGATTGTGATTGCCACAGAGCTCTAGTCTGATGACTGATTGATTAATTGCCACAGAGCTCTCTTCTGATGATTGATTGATTGATTGTGATTGCCATAGAGCTCTTGTCTGATGACTGATTGATTGATTGTTTGCCACAGAGCTCTTATCTGATGACTGATTGATTGTGATTGACACTGAGCTCTCTTCTGATGATTGATTGATTGATTGCCACAGACCTCTCTTCTAATGACTGATTGATCGATTGTGATTGACACAGAACTATCTTCTAATGACTGATTGATTGATTGATTGCCACAGAGCCCCCACCTCTAAGATACTGCGGGAGGATAGTGAACATAACATGTATGTCAGTGGGGTGGTAGAGATGGAGGCTAAATCACCCGAGGACGCCTACGATATGTTTGTCAAAGGTTAGCTGGTCATTCCTTATCTACTGTATAATCTATAATTCTATCGCTTTAAACTATTAGCTAGTTTTCTCGTTATAATTTATATGTAGGATCATTGCATTGCATAGTTTCCTTTGAACAATCATTTCTAGAATGTGGAAACTTGCGTTAAATAGAAATGGCAATTCATACAGAAATGGTGTTTTGCTCTACTACTGCTTCAGCTTATGATCAGTGTAAGCTCTTTGTAATTTCATTTAAATAGTATAAAAGTTAGAATAAATCTTGTAAAGTGTTAATACATTTAATAAAATATTACTAAATAATAATTATGATAAAGACTTGCTCTAAATAATTTTCTCGTTTCGGTCAGTCATTGTCATAGAATATCAACTTGAACACTGTTCACGTAGTAACAGCGTGTTTTATGTGTGTTTATGTGTAGAGGACAGAAGAGACGTAAGGTGCACACTGTTCACGTAGTAACAGCGTGTTTTATGTGTGTTTATGTGTACAGGACAGAAGAGACGTAAGGTGAACACTGTTCACGTAGTAACAGCGTGTTTTATGTGTGTTTATGTGTACAGGACAGAAGAGACGTAAGGTGAACACTGTTCATGTAGTAACAGCGTGTTTTATCTGTGTGTATGTGTACAGGACAGAAGAGACGTAAGGTGGCACACACAGCGTTGAACACAGAATCATCACGTAGTCACAGCGTGTTCTGTATCCGTGTAGTCCAGGCTCCACTGGATCCATTGGGAGAGGAAGTCTTGCAGGTAACAGGCACAAAGAACTCCTTTATTTCCCTAACTTAACATAGCATTACAACAATTAGAGTGCTACAATCATCAATGACAATATTATGGTAACAGGCTCTTATACTAAGCATTATTTCATTAACATAACATAGATAGATAGATGTTTTTTTCTTCACGAAAATCACAATGACACCGTACACATAGAATGACGTGAAAACTGACAAACAGGCCCGAAGGCTCTAATGCATGCCCTCAAAGGCTACAATTAAAAACAGTTCATGACAACAATTATAGTGCTAATCATCAATGACGACATCGAGCGCAGTATAGAGACAAAATCATGCCAGTGAGTGAAATGAAGGTTCAACAACGGTGCAAATTCCAAAATCCAGAAAATCAGTCCCTAGCTCATCATTCATGCTTTTTTATCGTTCGAGGGCTCTCTCACTCTGCATAATCTCAAACTGGTTTTATGTCAATCAGCTTATTGTCATATCGTATCAGTTAATATCCATCTCTCTTTGTCATATGTTCCTCTTCTTTGAGGTAAATTTGAAGCTAATTTTGAATTATAAATTGATTACCTTTTATATACAAAATGATTGCCAAATTCGGTAACATATCCGGCTGGACTTGTCAAAATCTTTTGGAACCAGATTTGCAAGAAATGCCAGAATCTGGTCAAACCGGAACCAGCATCCGGTACATCTCTACTGATTGATTGATGAATAGATTGATTGATTGACTGATTGATGAACAGAGAGATTGATTGACTGAGTGATTGATGAATAGACTGATTTATTGACTAATTGATTGATGAACAGAGAGATTGATTGATGAATAGACTGATTGATTGACTAATTGATTGATGAACAGAGAGTTTGATTGACTGAGTGATTGATGAATAGACTGATTGATTGACTAATTGATTGATGAACAGAGAGATTGATTGACTGAGTGATTGATGAATAGACTGATTGATTGACTAATTGATTGATGAACAGAGAGATTGATTGACTGAGTGATTGATGAATAGACTGATTGATTGACTAATTGATTGATGAACAGAGAGATTGATTGACTGAGTGATTGATGAATAGACTGATTGATTGATTAATTAATGTATTGGTACAGGACGCCACAAAGATCTGTGTGAGTCAGCTAGCGCTGGTTGACCTGGCTGGCAGTGAGAGATTGACTAGGACTGGTAATGCTGGGGACAGACTGAGAGAGGCAGGTGGGTTGAGTTTATAGTGCTGTAGTTATATTATCAACTAGATAGGTTTTTTGAAAACCTCTCTGACGGCCTAGTGTGTGTGCATATTTAAGTGTATTTTTTTAAAATAAAACATAGTACTCTCTCTCTCTCTCTCTCTCTCTCTCTCTCTGCTTCTATGTTTAGTCTTAAAATACTTGATTTCATTGGACTCTATTAGTGCATTAATGTTGGTCATGTACTTATCCTAGCTTCAGCTAACTGAGAGTGTTTAAAGTCGTGGAAGACTGCTGAAGAAGATTGCAAAGAAGAAAAATTGTATAATAAATTTGTTTTCATCAGTGAAGATGATTGACATCTTATTTTTATGTCACCTTTTACAACACGTGCAGTGCATGGTTGGTCTATAACACGGGGGATTGTTTGGTTGTATTTTAATGCCTTAAGAAAAAACTGACTCTAAAAAATCTGATCCTAGCTATACTGGGATTTAAAGGAAGATGATGATGAATGAGAACAAATTTTCAAGTGTTATTATTATAATTTAATTCACCTTTTTCAACTTGAACCATCAAGTTGTACAACCTCTGGTGATCAGGTAGACTAAACTCTTCCACTCTATCTATTGGTGGCTCTTTGAGAGCAGGAGCTTCAACCTCATTGCTAGTTTCAACTCATCCATCCACCTTACGCTGGGTCTTGCTTTCTTCCTTTCTATGAGATTCAGCATGATTCCCTCTTCCTGTATCATTTGGATGTTCATTTAAAATCTATTATATATGAAATATTCATTTATATGGTTAGTTTAGATTGAAGTCTGTATTGACTCTAAACACTGTGTATATACCTATGCTTTGCAGGCAGTATAAACCAGTCTCTGATGGTCTTAAGGACCTGTATAGAGATGTTGAGAGAGAACCAGAAGTCTGATCCTAGCAAACCAAAGCAGGTTTGTTCAGTCCGCCTCAGTTTATTGATCATAAGACATACAAGTTGTGTTTTTAGACTGTTCATATATATGATGTGAGAAATCGGAAACCTAAACTGCTTTATATCAAATTTGTGAATACTAAAACACTGTGCTGATGTTATTTTATTAATTGTAACTTTTAAATATATTACTTTAAATTAGAACTCTGTACAAGCTTGGAGGTCTAGATGGCTGAGATGGTGGTTGGAATCCTCTAATTACCTCTCATAGTTGCCTTATTGTAAGCCAACAAGACAACATCATATTAACATCTGCCAGAGATTATTGCAATATTTGCAATGGCATAAGCAAAACTATATCATCAAAACATCACCAATTTTCTAAGACGCTAGTAATGGCTAAAGTTTCCGCTTAAAAAATCGTTTTAAACGTATGCCTGCTTTATATGTTAAATATGTACATTTTAATATTAATCCTTGTTCTCTTATATATTATACACAAGCAGATGGTGCCGTACCGTGATTCTAGACTGACACACTTGTTCAAGAATTATTTTGACGGCGAGGGCAGGGTGCGTATGATAGTCTGCGTCAATCCTGCTTCCAGCGAGTACGACGAAACTATTGTAAGTTACTTGTCATTATTTGATTAATTGATTAATTGGTTGTATGAAATTGCTACAAAAACTTAAACGAATTGATAAACCTTGAAAGTCTATTCTTATCCCAATGTTGTTTAAATTGGGATTTAAGGGAAGATGATGATGATGATGATGATGTATGAAATTTTAAATTTTACTGGTAGCTATTCTCTTCTAGTAGAAATAATAGAAATTAAAAGCTAATTATTTCTACTGAATATTATAGTCATTGTTTTGAATACATATATTTTAAACTTCTAATTAGATTTAATAATATTTAAGATTTCTAATTGCTTTTTTTATAGCAACAGACTGAACTAACATTGTGTTTTGTGTTTTAAAAACATCAGGGAAGTAGAATATTTCCAAGTGTAATTATTATTGATACACACGGTTATATATATTGATATACATGGTTAAACTGGGATTTAAGGCAAGATGATGATGATGATGATAATTGATATAGATGCATATTCTCTTGCAATAGTTCTATGAACGTTTCGACCCACTGAGGCTTCAGTCTATTCTATTGTAACTTCCACACCTTAAGGGATAATTATATTTACGGATACCCTTGTTGTCTCGGTTTACTCGTCGTCATCATGTGGTGCTTTGGCGCCTGTTTGTGTTGAGTCTGCAAGAGACGTCCCTGACATTGCCTTATGGCGAGGAACCGGACGTTATATTCTTATTGTTTGATTGATTGATTTAGTGCCTAGCGTTGAGTGGAGACAAGCAGGATGCTAGTTTGTATTTTAAAAAAATATATTGACAGTTTTGTTATATTTAGTGGTGTCTTGTTGATCTTTTGTATTTGAGACTTCTCTTCTGTGCATGTTTGCATTATTATCTGATTGCCTGATTGATTGACCAATTGATTGACTGACTGATTGATTGATTGACTGACTGATTGATTGATTGTTGGATACAGCAAGTGATGAAGTTTGCTGAGATGACTCAGGAGGTTCAGGTAGCCAGACCTCAGGGCGCTGCTATTGATTGATTGATTGATTGACTGATTTATTGATTGATTGATTGATTGATTGATTGATTGTTGGACACAGCAAGTGATGAAGTTTGCTGAGATGACTCAGGAGGTTCAGGTAGCAAGACCTCAGGGTGCTGCTATTGATTGATTGATTGATGGATTGATTGAATGATTGATTGTTGGATACAGCAAGTGATGAAGTTTGCTGAGATGACTCAGGAGGTTCAGGTAGCAAGACCTCAGGGTGCTGCTATTGATTGATTGATTGATGGATTGATTGAATGATTGATTGTTGGATACAGCAAGTGATGAAGTTTGCTGAGATGACTCAGGAGGTTCAGGTAGCAAGACCTCAGGGTGCTGCTATTGATTGATTGATTGATGGATTGATTGATTGATTGTTGGATACAGCAAGTGATGAAGTTTGCGGAGATGACTCAAGAGGTTCAGGTAGCAAGACCTCAGGGCGCTGCTATTGACGTGGGTTTGACACCAGGGCGGCGCAAGATCAACCAGCAGTATAAGGAAGCACTCACAGCTGCTGCTTCCCATGCTTCAGCTGCTGGTAATAATAGCACTACTATTAGTGACTATGATAACATTTTAATGTATTTAATTTAGTGCATTTAAAAGTTTATTGTCCTTTTCCTCATCTTGAGGAAACGTCAAATTATTGATGTATAGTCTTCTTGTTGATGTTTAATTAGGCATAAGATAATTTGTGCTTTAATCTGGAATCTCTATAACTGTTGTTTACTTGTTGTTATCTGTTACATTTTAAATAGTCTTCTGACTTTTAATTTATTGTATGATTGATTGATTGATTGATTGATTGATGAGCAGATAAGGCAGATGTGTATGTACCAGAACCCATGCTGTACAGCCTGGGGCCTCCCTTTCCTTCTCTCATAGTAAGCGCCTGCTCTGTCGTTTTAAGTGTCTACGTTCATTTAGCACGGTTGAATTTGACTACTTGCAGACAACTGAGGGCAGCTCTAGATAGAGCTTACAAAACTTACTAGCCATATCAGTAGAGTATCTTTGTCTGCCATTCGCAGTAAATTCTTGAGCCACTGAACCTCTGCAGGAACCTAAGTGAACAGCAGGAAACTACATTAATCCTGGGCTCGCCCTTCTCTGATAAGGCTTTCAGTGAGGAAACGTGACGTTAGAATTAGCTTTACCAGCTTTTACATTATCTCTGATTGGAGAACTAAATATGATAGAATTTCACACAGTTATATCTGACTCTGAATATCTTTGTTAAGCTCAAGGTCATATAAATGATTAAGCACAAGATCATTGGTTCAATCCTAGTGACATTAACAGTAGCCTTGCCAAAGCTAGGCAGATGTTGAACTTAGTTTTATTTAAGTTTACTTTTACTTTAGGTTTACTATTATTGGCTATTAATTTCTTAGTTAATTGACTTAGGTGATTTATGAAATGAATTCTTTGCCGCAGTAATGTCTGCTTGTGAAGTTTTCTGATGTAATTTCTTCTGACTGAGTAGCTTTTTGATCGATTAATATACTGATCGATTACATTTACCAGTCACCCGATTGCTTGCTTGATTTATTGATTGACTGGTTGATGGACTAGTTGATTGATTGAAAAATTTATGGACTGACTGACAGATTGATGGATTGAGTGATTGATCGGTTGATAGATAGATAGATTGATTGATGGATTGATTGATTGATTATCTAACAGAATCCAGTGATGATAGAACGCTCAGTTAATTGATTGATTGATTGATTTATTAGCTAACAGAATCCTGTGATGATAGAACGCTCAGTTAATAGATTGATTGATTGATTGATTAGCTAACAGAACCCAGTGATGACAGAACGCTCAGTTTGCTGATGAACTTTCTGAGAGATCGTGAAATGCGAAGATCCACTCTGTCCGCTGATCTCAGCAAGAAAGGTTTTGTCTACAGTTATACTTTATCTTCCTTATTTAGATGTTTATTATTATCTACTATTATTATCTGCATATTTTTCTTATTTGAGGAAAAATGCAGTACATGGTAGTTTTGTAGTGATGTCTAAATTTTTTATATAATTTTGTTGACATGTAATTGTATTTGAAGTTATTTATCTGATCCTGGTATTTGTACTACTATTTTGTGATACAGATCCTTTCTGATTTCTTAAATTTATTAAACAAGAATTCTAGAAATTATAGTGCGTGTTTTGCTTTATTAGCTGAGTTATTGATTGATTGGTTGATTGATTGACTGATTGATTGATTGATTGATTGATTGTAGAAGAGAGACTATGCAACAGAATGCTAGAGATAGACTCAGAGAACTCTTCTTTAACTAGACGCCTGGCTGAGCTGTTGATTGATTGATTGACTGATTGATTGATTGACTGATTGATTGATTGTAGAAGAGAGACTACGCAACAGAATGCTGGAGATGGAATCAGAGAACTCTTCTCTACGTAGATGCCTGGATGATCTGATTGATTAATTGATTGATTGACTGATTGATTGAATGATTGACTGATTGATTGATTTAATGATTGCAGAAGAGAGACTACGCAACAGAATGCTGGAGATGGACTCAGAGAACTCTTCTCTACGTAGACTCCTGGCTGAGCTGATTGATTGAATGATTGACTGACTGACTGATTGATTGATTGTAGAAGAGAGACTACGCAACAGAATGCTAGAGATAGACTCAGAGAACTCTTCTCTGCGTAGACGCCTGGCTGAACTGGAGGAGGAGTCTAATTCTCGCGTGCAGGAGATGAACAAGGCTAAGAGACGACTGTCCAGTCTGGAGAAAGCTAACGAAGCGCTGCAGACCAGGAACTCTCTGTACGAGCAAGAGAGGCGGGAACTCGAGAAAGAGGTCTGATCCTACGCTTTATATATATATATATATATATATATATATATGTGTGTGTATATATATATGTGTGTATATATATATACTTTATACTTTGGACTGATTTTCTGGATTTTGGAATTTGCACCATTTTGGACCATTCATTTTGCTCGCCGGCTTGATTTTGACTTAATAATAGTGCTCGATGTTGTCATCATTGATGACTGTAGCACTCTAATTGTTATTATCTATTATTATTATACATGATTTTGTCTTTCTTTTCTACTAAAAGATGTAGAGGTAAGTTTAAAAGCTGTTTCTGTATCGCAAGGGAACTGTAAAAGATAGGCCTGTTAGATTTGAGCAAATGGTCTCCTGCTTATGATCCAAGCTTGCTATTCATCTGGCTGTTCAACTGGTACTCCACTTGAAGGACAAATTTTGAAAGTTAAAATCTTCACAATGTGGATTGATTGATGCTTGTCCCACAGATAGGAGAGAAGGAATGGAACTTTCTGCAGGATAATATGAACAAGTACTGACTCTCTGATTGATTGATTGATTGATCGTATGATTGTCCCACAGATAGGAGAGAAGGAATGGAACATTCTGCAGGAGAAGATGGACAAGGACCGCCTGCGACAGGATTACAAGGCTAAGCTCGTGCTCACGGAGCAGCAATACAACCACAAGATAGAGCAGGCAACGCGTCGACTCAACCAGGAGAACATGGCTCGGCTCAACGCCAAGCAACACAAGCTCGACCTCCTGCGTAACATCATCAACCACCACGACAGCGACATGGACACGGCCAGGACCCCCCAGACCCGCCCGAGGGCTCCACCAGGGGGCCTGGCCTCGGGGGCTCGGTCCGCCGGGGGGGCGCTGTCTCGTATCTACCCCGCTCAGTCTGAACCCGATCTCTCCGCGGTGATGGAGGCCGACGGGTTGACGGCGGCAGCTGTGGCTGGGTCGAGGAGGCCGGGAGGCGTGGCCAGTGCTGTGAGGGGGGCGGGGGCTCAGCCGTCGTATGCTAGGCCGCTTAATAGAGGACCCCGGGGCAGGTCCCCTCCTCCCCTCAAGCCCGTGAGTGATTGCTTAAACTAGATTTACTTTGACGTTTTAATCATCTGATTTGTTTGTGTTTCTCTTTTCTACATGCACTGTAATTAAAATAAATGTTAATAGTAGTTTAGATTTCAATTAAATTTCATTGTTTTATAATGAAATTTAATGATATAATGTAATTCAGTACTAAATGCCATATAAATTGTTCACAAGGAATTTCATAATATGAACTTGTCACAACATTTTTTTGTGTAGGGTTTTTATAGTTACTTCTTGTCTTGCTTCTAAAGAAAGTCAATAGCGACAGATTCTGTGTTGATTTTTTGTAGAAGCCGCTGGTGACGACGAAGTCCCACAGGAGATCCAAGTCTCAGGGAGAGGTGTGGCTAGATCACAGGCCTGAAGGCACCGTGGAGTTGGGTGAGACACCTGTTGTCATCTTATCATATGTATATATATATTCTATTATTAATTTGTCCACGTCTCTACTCTAGGACAGAATGCAATAGAAGGTTGTCTGATGCATACATTTGTACAATTGATTATGACTTGCCTCATGTGCTACAAACTTCTTTGCTTAATTACTGTCTATGTATTTTTTATTTATTTCTAGGTTCCTTTGATATTATTAATCAGTGCCATTTAAATTGTTTTAATTTTACCGTATCAATCAACAGTTACTGACGAGAATTAACTTAATGTAGTTAATCAAAGCAATTTAATCATTGTATAGATTTTACAATAAATAAAGTTTTTACGAATAGATCTATTTCTTGAGCAGTGTGATTCAAAGCTGCTCCGGACTAATCGACCAATATTATTATCTACTAGTGTTACAACGCCCTGTGGTGTCTACTGTATTAAGATATGTCTAAGCATGCATACATGGTTATGTCGCTAAAAGCTACAGCTAATGTTAACATCAGTTTACTGACTCAAAAGCGATATCAGTGATGAGCGAGTCCAGGATTTGAACTCAGCATATACTGATCCATGGTCGAATAGCTTACCGACATTTTCACTTGATCCAGATATATATATATATAATATATATATATACACACATTATAATGTTCCCTATTACTCATTAATTATTATACAATTGCAAAATTTTATTGAAATTTAAGTAAATATGTAGTATGTTTATCAACACCATCAGCTGAGGAATTGTTCTGGAACAGTCCCTATCGAGGCAAGTTAAGTAGCTGTGTTGAATTAAAAGCCACATTTACAAATAAGTTTTCAGCTTTTGACTCGTTGAAGTTAAGACACTGTTTCTATCGTAAAATTTATACTTTCTAGTTTGAACAGAGGAAACGCATTTATATTTCAGTGTTTGTTAAATATTTTAAAATCTTTCTCTAATGTTTATGCAGTTGTAGCATAACATGTTGTTGCATTGTTATAGTTTTTTTATCTACCGTTGGTCCGTTTGAGGCTGTATTGTGAATTATATAGTGTTCTAATGAGCTTGTAGCATCAAATATACAGACTGTTCATTGTTTCATTCTCTGACTTAACTATTGATAACTATTGTTATAATTGTTGATAATTATTGATTAGTGATTCTTGATTTTGTTATTTCGATTACTCATTTTGCTGTTCTATTATATTTATTAAGGTGTTTTGTTCGTTGCTTACTATAATATTTGCGGAGTGTTTTTATTTCTCTTACAACTTATAAAAATCTCAGATCCTAAAATAAATCTTAAAACATTTTGCTTCCATTTTAACTTGAGATTTTCAAGATGTAGAAGATGTATATATATATATATATATATATATATATATATATATATATATATATATATATATATATATATATATATAAAATATTCATCTCTATTATACAGAAATATATAACATAACATTACAGAGTCAGGAAGCAATTATATGCTTGTTTAAGACTCGTCAGGCTCTTAACTAAAACCAATTAATATAAATCAAATCATATAGACTTCATGTCAACATGTGAAATTTGTACGTAGCCTATGTACTGTATAACACTGAACATGCAATTAGCATCTAATTTACATGTTCTTATGTTTATCATATTTATTTTTAACAGCATTCACTGATTCTGCTTCCACAACTTCGCTTGGCAAACTATTCCAAGCATTTATAACTCTCTGACTAAAGAAAAATTTCCTTAAATCTAGTCTACTTCTAAATTTATTAAGTTTTTACATATGTCCCCTTGTGTTTCTGTTGTTTGATAAATTAAACCAAATACTATGGTTAACTTTGCTGAAGCCTTTGAGTATCTTAAAGACTTCTATTAAATCTCCTCTAGTTCTTCTCTCACTTAAATGGGTTATTCCTACGAATTTTAATCTATTCTCATAACTAAGTTTTTGACAGTCAAATACCAGCCTTGTTGCTCTGGCTTGTACCCTTTCTAATTTATCGATATCTTTCTTAAGATATGGGCACCAAGCCTGAACGCAGTATTCAAGTTTGGGCCGTTCAAGAGCCTTATATAGCCTTACCACAATATCTTAATTTCTACATGTAATTGTTCTTTTAGTCATTCTTAATACACAATTAGCACTTTTTACAACTTTATTACAATTTTCACTTAATTTAAAAGAGCTATCCGCAAAGACTCCTAAATCCCTCTCACTGTTTGTGGATTTTAGTTTTATATTGTTCAATGTATACTCAATTTCTAAATTATTATTCTCTATATGCATAACTCTACATTTCTCAGCATTGAACTCCATTAGCCAATCCCTAGACCAGTTCTGTAACATTTTTATATCATACTTTAAAATCTCAGTATCAATCTCAGTATATCTCTGTATAAGATATATATATATATATATATATATATATATATAGATATAGATATATATGATATAATTTATGATTTAGATATATATATGATATAATTTATGATTAGACCAACCATGCAAATATGCACATGTTGTAGAAGGCGAAATAAAAACAAGATCCAAACCAACGTCAGAAAGGGCATTCGGTTGGTCAGCGCCTAGGCTCCAGAAATTGCTAAAAAACTTAAACGAATGGATCAGTCCATTTGTATTCCGACCCTGGTTAAGCTGGGATTTAAGGGAAGCTGATGATGATAAGGATAAAATTTAAGTTTAGTTTTAGTTTTCATACACCTACTTGCTTATATGCGGACTCGTATAGCAGGAGCAATTGATTCTACACAAGTTTAGAAGCTATAATAGATTACAAAATACTGTTATTATTTATGTACGTAATTTAAATTAGATGGAGCTCTTTATGAAGTAGAATCTGGTACACTGTTAATTTTTGAGTTTACTTATATTATGCACCCTTTCTCCACTTGACCCTTCTTCTCATTTCTCACTGTTTCTCTATTCCCCTCTGTCCTCTCTCTCTCTCTCTCTCTCTCTCTCTCTCTCTCTCTCTCTCTCTCTCTCTCTATCTCGATCTCTATCTCCCTTACAAATACACGTTTTAGTATAAAGAAATTTAAAAATCTCTTTATGACTGATTTTGTCAATCATTTATGTCTTTATTACACATCGATATAGATCGATATGTGTGTTGGCGTTCCTGACATCATATTTGTATGGAAAACCGTATGTTAAACTTTCAGTATTTTTACTGTTATGTATTAGCTATTGCTGGTAAGTCAATTCTGCCAATGAGCGTAATGCTTACGTGTGTCTATAGCCTGACTAGCGAGTAGTCGTTGTGTACTTGCGTGCTGTGTAAGCATACGCTGTTGACTGACTATTTGATTGACAGATAGGCTATTTGATTAACTGACGTACTGATTAATTCATTGGCTGTTTTATTAATGGACTGACTGATTTACGCTGACTGATTGATTGATAGGATTATTGATTTATCAATTGATGTATTGACTGAAGAATTCATTAATTGACTGACTGATCAATTGATTGCTGACAGGCACACTGTTGCAGCCGAAGATGAAGAAGCGCAAGTCAGTGGGGACTCTGAGTGAGAAGAACACGAAGGAGGCGACGAAATACGTGCTGACTCATCAGGACATGGACAGGAACGGAGACATAGCCACCAGTCTTGTTAAGGTTCTCTGTAGTTATTTATAGTCTGCTATGAATGTGTCATAGTGCTGGCTATAATAGTGTCATAGTGCTGGCTATAGTGACTTTAGCGATTTCTATTGATAATTAATGTGTGCTGACTTTTAATGAAGTATTAAAAATTGAATTTTTCGAGTATGATAATTTGGAATTGATTTTCCCCATGTTGTGTCTGGGTTGCTTGAGGAATAGACCAATGGTGAGCGCCTAGGCTCCAGAAATTGCTACAAAAACTTAAACGAATGGATAAACTGTCTATTCGTATCCCGATCCTGGCTAAACTGGGATTTGAGGGAAGATGATGACGATGATGATGATAATTTGGAATTGAATTCCTTTCCAATGTCTATGTCTGCAGTTTACAGACATAGGCATATGTTTAGTCAAATGAAATTATGGCAAAAATACTCCAGTTTCTGTCAAATGGAATGAGTTATACATTTCCGGCAGCTGATATAATAACTAGCATACTTTTGCAATATAAAGTTTTATATTTGATCATCGAATATGGCACCGTTTAGAATCTCACTTTTTCTTTTCAAAGCATTTTTTCAAATCTTGTGGATTAATCGGCTTGTTGTGACATGTGATGGAGACGTCCCTGACATCATCCTTGTATGAGAGAACGGACGTTAAACCTTTGCTTTATTAATACCATAACTTGTGAGTTTTATTATTGTTATTATTATTATTATTATTAATTATTGCCCTGAACTATAAAAGACCTTGGACTACAGAAGATAATAGAGGTCTTATTTAATTAAAGAGTTTTAAAGTATGATTTACAATAATAACAATAATAATCATCATCATCATCTTCTTCCCTTGAATCCTAGTTTCAGTTTCTCAGGGTTGGGATACGAATAGACTTTCTCCGGTCAAGTTTGTCCATTCGTTTAAGTTTTTGTAGAAATTTCTGGAGCCTAGGTGCTCACCAACCAAATGCATTTATTACATATTAAAGTAAAATAATTTCAATTGTTTTGTAGTTATTATTCAATATTCATCTAAATTGATTGATTGATTGATTGACTGATTGATTGATTTATACAGGGAGACATACTTGTGACGCCTGGGGGAGGTTCAGCCGTTGTGTTTCACGATGTAGAAGTCATAACAAGAAAATCACCGGGCGACAGGTGCTGATTTCATTACGCTACTCTTTCGTTAGACAAATGCATAATTTATGTAATCACAAAGCTGCTCTCTCTCTCTTTCTCTTTATCTCCATCTCTATCTCTTTCTTTCTCTCCTCTCTCTCTCTTTCTATCTCCTCTCCCTCTCCTCTATCTCTCTCTACTTGTATCTCACTCTCTCTCCCTACCTCTATCTCTCTCTCTCTCTCTCTCTCTACCTCTACCTCCATCTCTCTCTCAACCTCTCTCTCTCTCTCTCTCTCTCTCTATCTATCTATCTATCTCTTTCTCTCTCTCTCTTTGGACACCCATTTCTCTTATCTATTTCTCAATATCTGTCTCGTTCTATTTTTATAAAAAATCTGACCCTTAATTTACTAGACTTCTATAGCACCCTTATTTACTGGAAAATTAATGCAGTGTTATAAAATAGCAACTTGAACTAAGGCCTTAATCACCATTACCTTTGCAATTTGGGAACGCTAAGAGGAATTTCTTCCACTCAAGATAATCTCGTGTCGATGGAGATCTTACTAAATATATCTTTTGATTGCATCGCCGAATATAAATTATATAACAGTAAGTACACAGTAGGATGCTTGTTTCCAGCAGTTTGTTTCATTTATCATGGCTTGATAAATATAACTATACAGTTGATAGTTGTCTTTTTAAACATCTTCATCTCCTATTTAGAAATTATAGTATTATAATTTCAGCACAGGCACTATGCAGGAATTAGTAAGTCTGGATTGCGCAGAGAATGTTAACCTTTTTTCTGTAGTAGCTGAAATATTTTGGGAGATTATTGTTGATACAGTGTGGGACAGAGGGGTGTGGAGAAGGTTTATTCATATCCCGACCCTAGCTACTATGGGATGATGATCATGATGATGATCATCATGATTGTGATGATGATCATGATGATGATAATGTTGATGACAACGACGACGATGATGATGATGCTGCTGCTGCTGATGATGATGATGCTGAGTTGTAGTAGTATACCGATATTATATTACGACACTTACTCTGCTGTTTGTGTTACCACAGAAAGCGCAGATCTCCTGCAGACCTGAAACCTGAAGATTATGATGGACAGTGGACTGACGTAGAGGCACGCTGTAGTATAGCCATAGAGGGGCATGCTAGTAACAAGTGAGTACTTTTTTCTGTATCTGTTATTAAGATCTTTGTATGTCATGCATGAGTATTTTAAGTGTGCGGAATGTAGTGTTTAACACCTAGTGAACATTGTAAAGAAATTGGGAATTCAATTAAATGAATAATACAACAGTTACTTAATATTGCAAAATATTCTCTTAATATTGCAAAACTTGATAAGCATTATTTTAACTCGTGATAAATATATACAATTACACCTTACTAAGCAAAAATATTTTGATTTGTGTTGAAGGAAGCAGAAATCTTCACGGGTGTAGAGATTTTATCAATACTCGAACCTCTAATTTATCTAATATACAATCTTTCGTCAGACTTTGAAATCGATCGGTCAGTCAATGTGAACTAGCTTTCCATAGCCGCCTGGAACTCTGGCACTGTATTTAATGTTGTACCTACTTATAGCGTTTAAACTTCTCTCTCACGTTACTGTCATATTGACAATGTCGTCTATGATTTATTATCTTAATACACTGAGATAGTATAATTAATTATTTAGAAATTTGCAGTTGCTTCATAGGAGGCTATTTTGAGTATCCAACAAATATCTGTAACTGCACGTGTCGTAGAAGGCGACTAAAGCTTCGCCACTGGCTGGAGCCAGTGGCGAAGTCGGTAAGATACTCGACCGCGGATCAGTAGGTGAGGGATTCAAATCCTGGGCTCGCCGGACACTGACATCGCCTTCGAGTGAGGAAACTGACGTTAACCTTAGCTTTACCAGCTTAATCAATTGCTGTAAAGTGGTCTCGAAGACCGGACACCGGCCATGACACCGCTATAGAAACTGTTGGAGGATATTATTATTAACTCCCTGTAGTTGATTTAGCCTTGTTTCTGCATTTAGCTAGATCTGTGGATAGCTTTCTAAATTGAGTTAAATCTGTCTGTAGCTTTTCGGCAAATGGGGTCATGTATTTTAGCCTCGATTTCTTCACACGAACTGGGTGTCTGGTATGCGAGGTTATTGTATAGTGGCTGGTTGAAGACAGTGGGAACCCTACCTCTAAACGAGGAAGTTGTGCTTCATACGAGCACTGTGTTTCTTTAAAGCACAGATGTTGTTGTGTGATAGGGTCAATCGTTGATGTGTTAGTTGTCTGTTGCAATGATGAATAGGGTTAATTATAGTGAGCACGAATTTAAAAACTGTAAGAATCTGAATCTTGCACCTGCTATAAGACAAAGAACTAGAATGATGTTAATATTTGTGACGTTTTTCTATTTTTTGGTTATATACCGGTATCCTCGACTCTTATACTGGTGTTAATCGATCTATTAACATTATTGTTGTGTGTGTCGATGAGAGATTGAATCTCTAACCCGCCAGTCGCTGATGTTACTTCGATGACCATTGATGATAATAATCATCATCATCATCATCTTCCCTTAATTCCCAGTTTAACTAGGTTCGGGATACGATTAGACTGTCTCAATTCCTCTATGTCCTACATCGCAATGATAACAATGATCATACTAATAATAATAAAATGCTTAACGACATCAATAGTGGTAAAGATTTAACGTCCGTTTCTTCGCCCATAAAGAACGTCGATAGCATTGAAATCATAAGTCGCGGCGAATGTTGCATGCTAGCATTTACTACTAAATACATTTTCTCTTCTTCTTTCACCAAATGGTAGGCCCTAATGCAGTTTAGTTGGGTCTTAATTCACATATTTCAAGTAGCTATTTCCCGCTCAAGTACTTGCGTACATTACACAGTTATCAACGGTTCAGTTCTATCTCAAATTTACGTCTTTATCAAATCACCTGGTGGCCTTTAGCATGAAAAAGACTTGAGCAGTGTTTCACCTGTCGCTAGTCCTGTTTAGTCGCCTCTAGAACTCGTGTAGTATACGCGGGGTCACTTCGTAGGCGAAACAGCTGCTGATAAATGATCGTGAATTGTCAAATATATGATTTTAAGTAGTCGAGGGAATTAGTTTTTATTTGTGAATTATATTATCGTATTTCTGTACTAGTTATCATATGTAGCTGATCTTAAAATACTTGCATTCATGAGAATTTTAATTTTGTTGTATTTTTGTTAAGATAACTCAATATAATATAATTCTATTTTTGCTTGCTCGCCGCTTGCGCTCGACTTTCGTTACTAATGCTATATGTACATTTTTAATAAAGTATATCGTGTAAAAGCATCTCTATACTTTACAACAATTACGTACAATAAAATCTAGATCCTTGGGTCCTCTACCCTAGTACAAGTTGCCCGGATTTGGTATTCCTTATTTCTTTACTGCATTTTAATCTTCTAAAATCATTGTCCGCTGATTTAATGGCTTAGTTTTCTCAAAATTTGCAGATTTCTACTCGTATTGCACTCGACGCATCTTTATACACAGAGCGTTAGTAACGTAATATTATGGTGTATAATGTAAACTGTGTTAAATAATATGATCTAGTATAAACTATGCTGCTTGATTAGAACGATCTGTTATAAAAAAAAATAGAACTGTTTGTTGTTCGTACTTAGCCATGAGAAGAGTAATGCAACCAAAATTATAATTATGTCTTCACGTTATTGACTCATCATTTAGTATAGTCAAGCAATTCGCATAGCATCTCTACAAGAGTCAGTGCTGCGCTAGTTTTATTCTCTTTTAATATCGCACATAACAATAATACGAACATGCTTGTAGAGCTCGACTTAGCTTGTAATTCGTAACTTGATGTAACCGAGCCTTTCTCAACAGTAACGTTAGTTAGCAGATGCCTGTTTGAGTAGGCGACGCTTTCGTATTTAAGTCGAAACGTTAACGGGCTGACTTCTGACTTGCTTATTTCATGACAAAAATTGTAATGCAATTATTATTTATTATCAACAATAAGTAAGAGTAAAATCTACAACGAGGTATGAAGTAACAATGTGCACAAAACATAAGCTCTGCATTAAACATACTTGAATTTCTTAAGAACTTTACTAGCGACAGGTCAGTTTAGTGAATTATGACTTGACCATTTTGTGTGACTTCTCTACAGATTAGACGAGTCCCAAGTTCTTGTTCTTCAAACTGTCTAAAAGGATGATTATCTGCTTTCACTCTACAACAATCCCCGTTAATTAAATTAAAGAATTTATAAATAATTGAAGATGACGGAGTCTATTGGAGAAAGTGTTGATACTGGCCTGTGGAGAAAGTGTTGATACTGGCCTGTGGAGAAAGTGTTGTTACTGACTTGTGGAGAAAGTGTTGATACTGACTTGTGGAGAAAGTATTGATACTGGCTTGTGGAGAAAGTGTTGATACTGGCTTGTGGAGAAAGTGTTGATACTAGCTTGTGGAGAATCTGTTGATACTGACATCACTGTCTCTACTATCGTTTCTTTCCTGGTGCACTTTTCTTGGAAGCTGGTAGCATGCTTTCGTTGAAGTTTAGAAACAGCGCTGTATGAAACAGAGAACTAAAATCAACGCAACTATTTCAGAATTGTATCATATTGCAATGCACTTATAAAGCAGCTTACAATTAATTATTGATAAAATTCCTATCACTCTCTCGAATGTTCCGCCAAGTGACCAGACTAAGGTAAATATTTCTTACTCGGAGTCGGTTTTATCGCTCCATAAAGAGCACTCCATAGATCAACAAGTTAATCGCTTCAAAAATGGCTTGGCCTTATCCGAACCTTATGCTTCCTGTATAGAAATATCTTAAATACATATACGTAATGAAAAGTATTTCCTTACTTGGCGCACACCATTGTTTCATTCAAGCAGTCATGATCAAGAAGCGCTGTTTAACGTCCGTTTCTCTCAGGAAGAGACATGAGATTCTATTATCTTACTGGAGCCAGTGGCGATGTCGGTAAGATATTCGACCGCGGATCAGTATGTGCTGGGTTCAAATCCTGGGCTCGCCAGTCACTGACATCGATTTCTAGTGAGGAAACTGACGTTCACATTAGCTTTTTAAACTTTCAATAATTATAAATAGTATTCCGCATTCAAGGAGCCTACAGTGTAACAATGTTGACTTAGCAGATAATACACTATCGCTACTAGTCGCCTCCTTCAACCACGAGCTGATCTCCGCTGTTCGTTGCTGTCTAACTAAAGCGAGAACACCCTGGTGCATGTCTATTGTTTAATGATTTCAGTTGATCTATCACCCTTCAAACTTAAGATAGTCTAATTTCAACTTTCGTTGTTACGTTTTATTAGTATTCAAACTTAAAGCTGAATCTCAATCTTAGCGCTACTGTGGCATTCAGCGTATAGGCTAAGCCTACTTCACCCCATTAAGACTATATAGAAGTGTTTATTTGTTAGGATATCACTTTCTAGAAATATAGGCCTACTGAGGAGATATAGTTAAATATATACAATCAGTAAATGCATTAAAATACATTTATTAAATGCATTGTAAATATATTTATAGGCCTACATAGTAAATATATTTATAGGCCTACATAGTAAATATATTTATAGACCTACATAGTAAATATATTTATAGACCTACATAGTAAATATATTTATAGACCTACATAGTAAATATATTTATAGACCTACATAGTAAATATATTTATAGACCTACATAGTAAATATATTTATAGACCTACATAGTAAATATATTTATAGACCTACATAGTAAATATATTTATAGGCCTACATAGTAAATATATTTATAGACCTACATAGTAAATATATTTATAGACCTACATAGTAAATATATTTATAGACCTACATAGTAAATATATTTATAGACCTACATAGTAAATATATTTATAGACCTACATAGTAAATATATTTATAGACCTACATAGTAAATATATTTATAGACCTACATAGTAAATATATTTATAGACCTACATAGTAAATATATTTATAGACCTACATAGTAAATATATTTATAGACCTACATAGTAAATATATTTATAGACCTACATAGTAAATATATTTATAGGCCTACATAGTAAATATATTTATAGACCTACATAGTAAATATATTTATAGACCTACATAGTAAATATATTTATAGACCTACATAGTAAATATATTTATAGACCTACATAGTAAATATATTTATAGGCCTACATAGTAAATATATTTATAGACCTACATAGTAAATATATTTATAGACCTACATAGTAAATATATTTATAGACCTACATAGTAAATATATTTATAGACCTACATAGTAAATATATTTATAGACCTACATAGTAAACATATTTACTAAATACATTTAGTAAATGCATTGTAACTACATAAATGAATTTAGTAATACATTTATTGTTTAAAAATATGAAATTAATATTAAAAATATAAAACTTCTTAAAATGTTTGTTTTAAACGAAATACTGAACATTTAATTTTTGACCCTAGTTCGAAGATAGCCTTTGTCTTGAGATAAGATGCCAGGTTGATTAAAAAATCATGCCAGCTTATGCCCGAAGTCATTCTGCTATCTTTACATTGCAACTTGACTCCCTCTTTATTAAATGATTTAGGTTAGCTCGTCTAAGCTAATTCCTAAACTAATAAGAGAGCTTTTAAACGCTTTTGTTGTTGTGTAAATGACACCTAGCTGAAATCTCTAGTAACTTCTGCTAAAACAAGTTTTGATCAACTCTGCCATCGTCATGATGGTTTTCTGCAAAAACTGTGTCTAACAAAAACAACAGGTATATTAATATCAAACTATGATTTCTAAAATGGTGTGTTTATTTTAAAAAAAATAAATGCTGTGATAAGACCTGTATACTTTTACATGCTTTTAAGAAATATTTCCAAAATGTACAAACCTTCGATATTGTATATTTCTAGAAACGTATTAGAAAGATGTTTATTTTTTCTTAGAGGTGGGTAACTTTCCTTGAGCCAGACTGTAGCCAATGTAACTGAGAACCTTTTTTGAAGTGTCAATATAAAAACTAAAAAAGCTAAGGTTAACGTCAGTTTCCTCACTCGAAAACGATGTCAGTGACGGGCGAGCCCAGCATTTGAGCCCCGCACATACTGATCCGCTGTCGAGTATCTTACCGACGTCGCCACTGGCTTCAGCCATTGAGGTACGACGACACTTACCCTTGTTGGTTATGGGCTGTAGAAGGCTTGGCTCTATGTCCTTAACGTCAGGCATTGCGAATCCTCTTTTAACCGGCTTACCTGTCTTCGCATACCAAAGTGCACTTGAATTACTCGATAATGTCATAGTAACAATGTTATATAATTATAATAATATTACAATAATTTGATAGAATAATAATAATACTTCATCCGGAGAGTGTCCAGTTACGCGCCGTAGAGAATCTCGATGGATACGTGGATACTCGGATAGACACGGATGTGTTCAGGATACTTGTTTTTACGAGAAGCTCCGAGTCCTGATATCATAGATGGGTGTGGAAAAAAGCTTGTAAAGCTAATGTTAAAGTCAGTTTCCTCACTCGAAAGCTATGTAAGTGACGGGAAAGCCCAGGATTTGAACCCCGCACATACTAATCCACAGTCGATTATAATACCGACATCGCCACTGGCTCCAGCCAGTGAAAAAGAACATTAAATCCTCATAGTTTATTGATATGACAGGATATTAGTAAGCGTTTTACCATAGTAAGTAGAGTAATGCAGATATGAGAATAATGCTTCCAATTTCCATCGCTTCCAAAAGATTTTAGAATTTATAATAATATTTTTGAAAATAGTGTACAGCGCATAATGATATGCATCATGCTGTCGTTGTATTTATCTCAGTTCATCCAACCTTTACTGTCAAAAAGCACGCTTTGGATTTGTTCTACCTGGAGTAGTATTATGTAAATTGTATTGCAGTTCAAAGTTGATATAATGTTGCAAAGCTTTTGAGACGTTATGAGTAATATTATGTTAAATGCAGTCATTTATACTACGCGTAGGCCTATATTATGCGTTCATTTAGGCTCATTCTGGCTGTAGTACAGGTCGGTAGAGAGAAGAGAGATAAAGACATAGAAAGAGAGAGATAGAGGGAGATGGAGACAGAGAATGAGACAGAGACAGAGAAAGAGAGAAGATAGACAGAGAGAAAGAAGAGAAAACAAAGGTTGACGTACTTAGAAAAAAAATGAGAGAGAGAGATAGAGAGAGATAGATTAAGAGAGAAAAAAGTAAATAATAAAATTTTGAGAATGATTTAGATACAAGGCAGAATAACGAAAGCAAATGCTGCTCAAAGAACTTCAAGGAAACCAGCAGGGAAGAAGAAAAGGAAATCTGTTGCGTATTTTCTGAACACAATTCATCACGCAGACTTACCCTTGCTTAACAAGGCCATTCCAGGATCCTGGTCTCGCTTCTCATCCTCAGTTTTCACAGCCAAAACAAACTCCGGCCCATACATCTTCATTCTAAAAGGATAAGGGTCCGGGGGAAGCAGGGGCATGCCCAGGACGGTGCCTGAGCGGCTGAGGACCTGCCTCGCTGCGTATCCAGCCGTTCTGACGGCCACTGGCCAGGCGTAGTACTTCTTCTCCACCTCCGTCAAGCTCTCAGGTAGTTTCCCCGTGAATTCCATAACAGAGAAATCGGTGGTCAGCTTTGTGAAGTACTTCCACTGGGCGAGGAAGTAGTTGATGGAAGAGGTGTCCCCTAGTTTCAGTTTTTCCACTCCCTTCACGAGGTTTCCCGCCATTAAACTTGCGCATCTGAGTCGTCCGGAAATGTCAAGAAAATCCACGAGACGCTGTGAGTCCTCAATCAAATCCATCTCCAGCATCTCGTCCGCCATTTGCTTCATTATCTTGAGATTGTATATCCGCGCTGGTTTGGCGTTCTTCTTCTTCTTCTTCTTCTGAGGTTTGGATTCCATGATGTCGTCTGCTCTCTGGGCTGCCTGGGCGAATGAAGGAAAGTCCTTGTGGAGAAACTCATTGAGTCGATACACGGCGACACTGCTGCGTCGAAATATAAACTGCAGGAAATCTCTGAATTCGGCTTCCTTCTTTTCAGATATTTTAGCCAGGGCCATTGAAGGTGTGCCTTCGTTCTTCTGTGATATGATTTTATAATCGAGATTCCCGAAGTTAAAATTGCTCTGAGTTTTCTAGCTATAAATGAAGCAAGATTATACAAGACTTCAGTTTGTTCGCAAGAATAATGAAGCCTAGCAATGGCATTGCTGAAGTGCAATTGGGCTCGAAAATAGTTAATTGCTTTTTTTGTATGACATTAGAAGAGACTTTATAAATGTACATGTATATTGGTAGTCAAACTCAAAGTGGACACTTGTAAAAGAGGAGTGAGCATCGGCTGAGGAAGACAACGGATACACTTATATAACTCCCCTAACTAATGCTCCATCGTGGATTTCTAATGCTAAATGGTGGTTTGATAAATTGTGCAGTCCTTGTGGTACATTATTTGTATTGGGATCAGTTTTGTCGGTCGATGTAGCTATTAACAGGCCTTCCTTTACAGTAGATCATAATGGTAATACCAGACAGTGAATAGAACGCTTCTGTAACTCAGTGGGTTGATTCAGTCAGAATTACATCATGAAGTTAAAGACCGCTGTTCCAGATGTCGTAGATTCGATTCCTGTGGGAACAGAATTACTAATCATTCACTGGACCGATAGACCCGCCAGGACAATTCATTAAAAAACGATCTAACTTCTTAATCGTGTGGTATTGTACACTGTACTTTGGGCCGAATTTATGGATTTTGAAATTTGCACCGTTTTTGGACCTTGTTTTTGCTCGCCGGCTTGATTTTGTATCAATAGTGCTCGATGTTGTCATTGATGACTCTAGCACTCTAATGATTGTTATGTTATGTTATAGAAAGCGATCGATGTCATTATTGATGATAAGTGCATAGCACTGTGTACTTAGCCATATAAGTTTATATGTTTTATACTATAGCTCGAGAATCCGAAAATATTATTACAATAATATTTCGAACAGAAATATTATTACAATATTCTCTGTTGAACGCTATGCTGGGCGAATATAGAATATAGTCAATCAAGAATATAGTCACTGATTAGTAAGAAAATGTATTGTCTGTTAATAAATATTTACTGTGATAAATAATCGTGACGTCAGCTCCAGTTTCTCTAATTCTTTGGACAGATACATAATAACAAAATTATGTTATAACAACAACAATTGCAACAAAAAAACTATTAGCAAATAAAATACTAGTTACAAAATACATGTAGGCCTACTACATTACATTAACTGTTAGCGTTACTAGCTCCTTCAGGAGATTATGAGATTACTTTGTACTGATTTTCTGGATTTTTGAATTTGCACCATTTTTGGACCTTCTTTTTTTGCTCGCCAGCTTGATTTTAACTCAATAGTACTCGATGTTGTCATTGATGACTGTAGCACTCTAATTGTTGTTGTTATTATTATGAGTCCACCCTCATTTCAACAATTCTGGGGCAGTCTTAAGACTTTATAGCAAGCAGTATAGTTTGACGACAGATTCTGTTTAACCGAGTCTGAAATTAAATCAAGCAAGATCGAGATTAGAATTTGGATCCTTAGCTTTTCGGTCAATGGACTATCAACTATACAATAAGCTATCTACTATCAACTGTAATTGGTAGTGTAATAGAAATTTTTCCATTTCTGACTCAAATAGACTCTGCCATTGCTACTAATTATGGTATTACCGAACGGAGCGATGGCTCTTTTATGGTAGCCTCTTTCGTATTGTTATTTGTTTATCTAACTACATGAACGTCCATGTTATTTGTATGATCTGTGCTGTGATGAACAAATAAACGATACCAATAGCATCAACAAAAAAAACTATACCGCTCGGTCGATGAGTTCTTATCCCAAGTTCAATGTTTCTAAGATATTAGCAGATTAAAGAGAGAAACAGACTGACAGAGAAAAAGAGACAGAGAGAGAATCAACAGTCAGCCATGATTTTGTTTGAAAGTAGCCTACCGGGATGTGACTGTTGAAGAGACTCCCAGCTGGGATTTAAATAAGATCTCGTTTAGTTCTTTATTTCAAAATAATAGCCAGTAATGATTGGTGAAATTTTAGCTTATTATTCAATCCTTAATCTCTCTTTCTCATGCTGATAAATAGCTTTGTCTAAAATTACTTTTACAGAATTAAATTACATCATATTCTCTGGGGTCTACAGTCTATAATTACCTATAATAGCTCGTTTTATAGGCTATTTCATACAATTTATATAATATATCTCTTTGCATTTTATAAAATTGTATTTAAGCCTAACTGCTCCTTTTTAAACTGCGAATGATCTTAGATCGAGACAGATAGAAAATTTGTCCGATGATTAAATTTCAAGTATTTCTTTCATCTCCGATCAAGCAGTGAATTTCGTTTATTTTCATGTCTTTCGATGAGAAATTAAATTAAATGTAGACGTAGTACATGTAGTGCCTTCAATTTCTGACACTTCCGTTACTGAAATTAATTAAGAATTGAGAGGAAATTTCCAGAAATTTCAGTTTCTTCTACTGGAGAACTAGGATTTAATCGTAGATTTTGTGGAGGAGTGTGATTCGGCAGGTAAATTTGAAATTCTCTGAAGTTTCCGTAAGCTAGGCTTAAGCTACTTGACCTAAATGAATTCCGACGGAGTCAAAGATGACGTAAAATTTCTATAAGCAAAGCATAACTACAGTGAAAACGTATTCTGCAACGCTGTTGTAATATTAGGCATTTAGGAAAAGCTGTGAAGCCGACGTTAACGTCAGTTTCCTCACTCGAAAGCGATATCAATGACGGGCGAGTCCAGGATTTGAATCCACAAATACTGATCCACGATTGGATATTTTCCCGACATGGCCACTGGTTCCACCCAGCGAAATTTGTACATATTTAAATTAAAATGTAACAATTGCAGCCCTAAATTGGTGTAGGGTGGTATTGCACACTGAAATTAGGTGAAACTGAAGCTAGGTGCAACTGAAGCTAGGTGCAACTAAAGCTATGTGCAACTGAAGCTTGGTACAGCTGAAGCTAGATGCAACTGGGGATAAGTGCTGAGAATAAATACGAGTCGTACTAAAATTTCACCTAACTCCTTCCGCTATTTTACTAATTTCAATATTACCAAATGTCGATCGCCTACGAAACCTTTAATTTGAACCTCAAACCTCTACTACATTTCCTTTTAATGAAAACGCAACTATTGGAGTGCGGAAAGCTCGAGTTTTCCTGGTTTTTATATCAATTTTTCAGGAACATTTTGCTAGAAGCTTTTTTCTATTCCATTTTACTTCATATTTTTTATTAGATTTTTTATATTTCTTTTATATTTGAATTTTAGTAGTTAAACTCTTGTAGATAATACTTCATTCATTTTGATTAGTCTAACCTGAAATTACAAACATTGGTTAAAATGGGGACTAAGAGTTAGGAGAACGGTCAGAACTTTTCAGGCCCCCTTTAATTAAGTAACGTATTTACAGGTCTCATGGTTTCTAATATGGCCCCCAAGGGGAGTGCACATTAGAAAAAGTGAGAGTTGCGGGAAATGAGTTCCTTGCGTTCCCCCAGAGGTGCAGCCAGAAAATATTTTCGGGGGCTGGGTCCGGCATTTAATTTTTTAATTTTACTTATTAAAGTGACGACTTTTTCTACTCTCAGAAGCAAAGCGACATCCCTTTAAAAATCATTTCTATGGGGATGAAGCCCCTAGCCCATCCCTACGCCCCTGATTACCCCCCGAAGTCGGAAAGTATTTCTTGTAGTAGCTTATACACTAATGAAAGCGTTGGATATATTGATGACCAAACTTCTATAATTTAGAACTTACAAGAAAATTCTCGAATCTCGACAGAGATGCTTTCGCCTACTCACTGACAGACTACACTCCCCTCAGACGTTTAAATTTCTTTCCAATGGGCAGGGGACCCGGTGGGACGAGGAAATGGGAGGGATAGGAACAGGATGAAAAAGAACAAAAATAAATCAGATTGTCTGCAGCATGAGACCGGGGTTGTGTCCACGGCCATTCCTCTTACAATCAACGCTAATGAAGACGAATGTATGGCAGGCAGTTTATCAGAAAATCTGAAATTAACAGGCGAGACAACAGGAACGAAGCAAAGAACTTGAACGTTTTAGCTGAACCAGCAAACAAGTGTTACACGTGGAGGCTTAATGCGTCACTAATAACCGTCAAAAAACAGCATCGACACAAGTGAAGAAATCAAAATAGATACAAAATAGAAAAATAACGATAAAAAGACTTACAAAGTAAAGATTAATCATCAAAAATTTAATTTAAAATATTTGGATTCAATGCGAAATTGCTCATTAATTAACTTTTAGGCTCGGGTAGCGAATGTGTAGTACAGCACATAGTACTTACGGGTTATCCAGAAAATTAGTATGTACAATTGTGAAAATTTAATTTGCTTGAAATCGTGTTGTTAACGATAGAATGTTTTTTGGCACCTGCGAAATAAGGCCTAGACCTGCCAACTGTAAATTTAATCATAACAGGTCATTCTTTTACTGCAATTTTTGAATATTAGATTAGGCGTACTTTTTCGGAATTATCGTAATATTATATCCATTCATATGCCATTATGTCCAATAAGCAAAGTAAGATATTCTGTTTCTCGACGTTTTTCAATATTTGATATTTTTATCTTATCTGTAGTACTCTTTTCTTCTGTTCTACTTAATCTAACAGTTGAACTCTCGTCTCTCGAATCTTAATTAATTGATACATTTTTTTCAATAAGGACCTAGTGATAGTTGGCACACATGTATAGTTACCAAATACGCCTTTTCCTTAAATATTGATGTCCCTGACATGATTCTGACGTTCCTGACGTCATTCTGACGTCACTGACGTCATCCTGACGTCCCTGACATCATTCTGACGTCCCTGACATCATCCTGACGTCCCTATTGTAAGGTCTCCATGGTCTAGAGGTTTTCTCTTTTTTTAAATCAGCAAGGACAGTGTCTGACAGTATGCTTTCTATACGGAAACATAATTAAACTTAGATTTTATTGGTTTTTGTGAGGTCAGTATATTACAGAATGAACGGTCTCAGATTTCAAGCAATAGAAGAATAAAGACAACGATGCATCTTTAGAGTAGCCGATACCTCTTGGGTCATTTGAACATTCATCATGAACAGTCTCGGATTTTAAACTTCCGTTGCTTTTCGTTTCGACTGATCGTAAAACAGAGCATTCCAGTTCTGCATCCCTTCTTCCTGCATCCCAAACCCGTCTTCAGGATGTTCAAATCCATTTCCGCCTACGTCGCTTCGTGATAGACGTACTCGTTTGAAAGCCCTAGGGCCCCCCAATGGTCCGCCCACACCCCCATAGATTGTGCTCCAGTCGATAAAACGATCGTCTTTTACTCGATGGGGAAAACCCAGAAATTCTTCTGAGTCACGTGATCCATCGAACAATCCTGCGCGTCTGATTGGTCCAGACGAAGATGACGTCAGCGTTTGAGCAACCAATAGGAATGAGAGAACTGAAGCTGATCTCATCATTTTGTAATAATAATTTTTATACCTTTCCTTTGAAGTGCAACCAAAGTATGTAATAGTATCAGCTGACGAGATTTAATACGGCGAGTCTAAATCTGAAATGTAAAAAAGGTAAACAGATTAGATTTACGTTCATTAGCTGAATTAATCTTAATGAATCAATCTTAATGAATCAACTATCTGAATTAATCGATTGATCAGAAAGCTTTCGGAAAAAAGCTCTAAAGTTAAGTAACAATACTTAATTAGGATAAAAATCTTCACTAATTTTTGATTGTTTATTATTATTTTAATAAGATATCAAAATTCGTAAACTTTTCATACAAGCGTTCATCACTCTTAATTCTTCTAAACTTAAAATGCATGGTCCTAGTCAGACAATCTTAATTTCTACCATCATGTCACCATGTTGTGGCTGATTTTCAATGACAACTTTAGCAGAGAGACAAGTTCAACGTCAGTTTCCTACTCGATAACCTGTCAATGACCAGGAGAACACTAGCTTTGAATTCTACACCTACAGATCCGCTATCAAAGAACATGTCAATAAGCCACTGCTATGTCCAACCTTCTAAGATCTCAGTATAACTCTTGACTGGTTAACTCAAACTTCTGAGGTGAGTCTTTGTTGTATTGGCTTTCCTTTTTACAAGATACGGGACTTGCATAACCGACTAGTCTAAAATTGGAAAAAAATTATGACAGAATAGTCTACAATTGAAAGGAACGAGAAATTTACAAATAAATGCACAATACATAAGTAAAGATGCTTACGTCCTGCACGTAATTAAATGTGACAAATGATTCGGACTTTGATATAAGATATTCTATATACCCTGTGCGATAGATAAAATATTGCAAAAGTTTATTAGATATAAAAATCTCGTCTTAGTCGCTATGGAGACTCTGTACAGAGACTCGTACGGGGGACTTTTCAAGAGACAAAACTGACGTTGAACAGTTTTTAATATCGACTGTTCGGATTTAGAAAGTCGATTTAACAGAGGTTAGAAGATACCAAAACTCACAGTCATATATACATTTATACTCTCTTCAATTGGGGCGGGATTTAGCGCAGTCGGTTAAAGCTGCGTGTCATTTGAACGAAGTTAAGCTCCATCGCGCCGGTTAGTACTTTGTGGGCGACCACCTTGGAAGACCGAGTGTTGAAAGCTTTGAAAGAAAAAATCCCGAGGGTGTTGGAAGGTTATTCTTATATCCGCGCCGGCTGCTATTGAAGCGCCAACAAAAGGCAACGATTACTAAGAACCATGGAGAGGAATGGAGGAAATAACGAAAACTACAAAAACAGAAACCAAGAAAGGAAACCATGTAGCACATGCAGAATGTCATGTGTGAAACTATACGAACAAAATAATTGCTCGCATTCTCTAACTAATCGTTAGAGTTGACGTATAAAAAACTAATATGGATATATAACACGTGACCTTTTATAGAGCTGCAATAACTACTTAACCGCTAAAGCTACTTAACCGCTAAAATGTGCTAAAAATTCGATTAATCTGTTGTCACAGACTTATGTCATGCTTCACGCATTATGTCGGGATAAATGGTTAATGGTTTCTGGTGAATATAAAGAGAGATAGAGATAGATAGGGAAAGAGAAAAAGAGATACAGAGAGAGAGAGAGAGCTAGATAGAGAGATAAAGAGAGAGAAGGAGAAAGATGAAGCATGTGGGAAACACACACACACATAATAAGAGAGAGAGCGAGAGACATAGAGAAAAGGAGACAAATGAACCATGTAGGAAACACACACACTCACAGAGAGAGAAAGAGAGAGAGAGAGAGAGAGAGAGACAGAGAGAGAGAGAAAGGGAGAGAGAGAGAGAGAGACATAACAACATGACACGGTGATATTACAGCTGATTAGATCTCGTTTCTGCTGTCATATCAGAACAAAAATGTCATTATAATGCCACTGATGCTTTGACCTTCCTCAAATATGTAACACATAAAACTGCTAGATGTAATTCATACTAGTCTAGCTGAAAAATTGTACAACATTTATAATGTTACTTCATAGACTAAATAGTAATTTAAAAAGAAGAAATGTTATGCGAAAAATAAATCCATGCAGAAAGACAATAAAGAAATTCTGCAAAAATGCATATTTCTATAGACCTTACATAAAAGGTGTTTACTTTGAAAAATCGCACTTTATATTTTTTTTCGCTAGGAGGCGCCACCATGAAATCATAAACTTAATTGTTTTTTGGCAGGCAACTGCAACGTAATTTATCGTAAAAATGTAATATATCCTCTCTAGATAATCAATATAGACATATATTAAATGTAAATTAAGACATATGTTTATCATCATTTGATAGGTAATGGAAATATAATTTTTTTGTAATTTTTAAAACACTATTCTGTTAATAAATTACGAAAAACATAATAAATATATGGAATAACATTGCCACCCGGAAATATAAGCACACTCCCCTTCCCGCTTCCCCATTAGGCTTTGTTTATTATATGAACAAAGTTACCACTACATATCATAAAAGGTCTATATCCTAATTAATCCCATTTCACGAGTGTAGAGACTTTAAAGTAGGCAAAACTGAAGAGAAAGCATTGGACTTCAATGTCCCACTTAAATGCCCCCACTTAAATGCCCCACTTCAATGCCCCTGCCAATTTGAACTTTTATTTTTAATTTCAGTTAGACTCTTGACAGACGCAGGAGCTATAATGAATCTTTTCCATAATCAATCATAACTTTGAAGTTGATTGCGCCAAAATGACAGGAAGTTCCTTTTCATTTTTAACCTTCCTGGGACACTTATTGGGGGTAGCCAATAATTGATGATTTACCGGGGCTTTGAACAGAAGCCACCATAGATTCCGAGGTGAACACTCTAAGTACACGCCTTATCAAATATATTTCACCTCCCAAATATATTTCGACTCTGTAGTTTACTCTTTAGGTCTAGGAATTAAAACCTATATACTACGATTAAGCTGTATTATCTTTTTGAATATTAATTTTCCTTGGTTGCTTAGCTTCCATATTGACAACATTGTCTTTACTGACCATCGTGGCTGTGATCATAAATCAAAGTGTCAACAAGCAGCAATGAGTCCGTCATGAGACCCCATACCATAAACGATACATTTTTATATATCTTTCTTCGTCAGTTGGGCAACCAAAACACACAGAAAACAGAAACAGAAAAAACGCAAGTGTGCAACAAAGAAAATAAAACATAAAGAAAACAAAAGACTGCATTTCGAGAAGTATGCAATAAGCTCTTCAACATCATCAATATTGAAACCGCATTGGTTACATTTGAGAAATTTCCACAAACAATACTTATTGGCATTTTAACAATCGGATTATCCATAGAGCAATATTCTACGCATTACGAAATGTATAAACGCTCATATGATTGCTCCATTTGGGTCAAGACTGCAGTCGAACGCTGCTTTCATATGAAGATATCTTCCAGTAGATATGGCCGATACGTTTGATTCTTGAATCAATCAAATCAAATGCACATTTCTTGCTCAATCGATCAGTGTCTGCTCAAGTAGCTGAGGCAGCGCTTGACTTCAGTGCCGGTTGAAACATTTTTCGCAAATGGATTTCTTCAAGTAGCCGGGCGGCGATTCAGCACATATTGATTAAATCGTCTTTTTTAAACCTGGTTTCTTTACGGGATTTTTTTAAACACGGGGTAAAATAACAAGATTAGCAAAAGTATAACTCATATAAGTGTAGCTTTATAAATGTGCCTTAGTATCGCTGGTACGGATAGCTACAGGAACAATTGAATAAATCAAGTTTACGTTTCTTTAGAAAATTTGGAAGAATTTGGAAAAAAACACTGCATGTCTTCAAGTAGCCTATTTAGCAATAAGAATTTCTTGCAGCAGTTTCTTAATTCTCTATGTTTTAATGTTAATTGCGAAAAATTTTCGTAAATGTAGATTAATCTCTACCGTAAGTCATTTCTATGCTTGCACTCGAATGTATTCTATCCTGCGAATTTTTTTTAACAATAAGCCTGATTAGTTTAGAAATCGTGAGGAATATATTTGTTCTGAAAGGAAGCGCATTCATGAAGATAGTTCTAGTCCTTTCAAGACGCAAACGTTGCGATCCTACTCATGATCTTTTCTTTTCATCCATTAATTAGATCCATGATTTTTCCTTCCACTTCACTGAGTCCTAAAGACTTACTTTCCTGTCAATCACGTTACAGAAATAAGAACAATCGTAACACAATTAGCCTACAAGAAGTTTCACGAATACTTGGATGTCAACATTTGATGCAGTAATCTTAATTCAGACCACTAACTAAAAGGCTAAACGTTGTCCTGCATTTCAATATAAAGACTAAGACTTTTAACGTCCGTTTCTTATATCTAGTATACGCGAGAACATACCGAGCTTCGCTAATCGGATTGGATTTGGTGCCATAGTGATCAATGTTGTCACGGATGACAGTAGCACTCTAATTCTGTTGTTGTTGTTGTTGATGATGATGTCAACTCACTCTAGGTTTCAAGTAACGCAAAAATAACTAGTAGTTTGAGTTATTAGTTACCTACTTGGAAAATAACTACTCATTCAATTCACTTTTGATCAGAGATAACTAGTTAACTACACTAGTCACGCTAAATAGTAACTAATTACAGTAGCTAGTGTTACAATAACTAGGAACTACGTCCGTTTCTGTAGTTAGCTAACACTTTTTATTCATTACCCCACATTTAAAAAGGTGCCTTTAATCTCTTTTAATTTCTACATAGAATTACGGATGAATTATGAATTTAATTTCTAAACTAAATACAGTGAGTGGCTCAGTATGTGACTGAGGAATTTCGGACTAATTCATATAATACAATAACAAAAATTCTCTTAAGAGAATTTATTATTACTGTTACTGTAGTATTAGTATTGTTATAACTTATTAGTATTAGTATTAGTATTAGTATTTGTTTCAGAGTACAGAATCTGCTATCAAATTATATTTGCAATCCATAATATATCCGAAAGTAACAGTCAACCTCTAACCTTTAACCTCTAACAATTGTATGATATTTGTTACTATTTTATGAATCAGCGCTATCAGTAATAAATCCATTAATTATTAAAAAAACTAAACTGTTCAGTAGCAAATGCAATATCTTAAATTTAGTAACCTATTAAATAACTCTATAATAGCAATAACTAAAAACCTTTATTTCGATTGCTTGTTTATAGTCGGCAGTCAGTTATACTGTGAGACTGATCTCGCATCGAACCAGTCTCAGACCAGCACGTTACATACAGCACATCTACTACAGCGAATACGTTAAGTGTTGAACAGCCTTTCTAACAAGGGGCTTGTTAGCTCAGTTGGTTAGAGCGTCGTGCTAATAACGCGAAGGTCATGGGTTCGATCCCCATACGAGCCACTTATTTTACACCTGTTATAATGTTGAGTTGGTAGAATGCTCGGGTGGAAAGCAGGAAAAGGCGACAGACTATTCGATGCCCCGGGGCGTGGGCAGCCCCCGGGGCGGGGTTCCGGCCCTGGGGGCTATCGGCCCCCCACATGACATACCGCATTTGCTACATAGTTTCCTTTCTTAGTTTTTTTTGTTTTATTTTTGTATCTTACCTCGAATCCCAGTTTAAAAGCTAAGGTTAACGTTAGTTTAGCTAGGTACGGGACCATAGGGTACTAACGGGATATTTTCTTAGATTTGCACTGCAATCTTCAGAGATCATCATATTTCTGCATTAATAATATCCTGCTTTAAATTTATTATGATTGGAAAATAAAAACTAATCGCTTTTTTAAAAGGTTCAGAGACCACTTATTATTGTCGCCATCTTCTGCGAAGCGAAATCCTGAAGAATATTCTGGAGAACTGAAATAATAATAACAATAGTAATGGTTTAGCGTCCTTTTCCTCATCCAGGGATGATGTCAGAGACGTCCCCACGGAGGTCCTAAAACAGAAATTCTAATCTTATATGCTGATTCATGGCACAGTGCCCTTAAATCTCAGCATCGTCAATCACTAAATATTTTAGATGGAGAACCGGGACACAGCGTTAAAGGTCCTTGATAGGAGCAACAGCTGAAAATTTGATTTAAGACCTTAGCGGTCACAAACAAGACTGGATGAGAAAGTGAGATAATTTTATGGAGCTCGTCAGAACATAAAATCTACGTAAAATCTAATTTACCGGCAAATTAGCTTAACTAATTTGTTAGAGTTTCTAGACTATATTACACAGGAAGTAGATAATAACAGCAGCATTACAAAAATAAAATAAAATAAAAATAAAAATAGTAATAATAATACCTTTGACAATTTCTTTAGCGGTGTCATGGCCGCTGTCCGGTCTTCGAGACCGATTTGCATGGTCCTAACAGGTTATTATTAATCCTTTCCATGGTTAATCTTATCTTTGCTATTGATAGCGTCAATCGGCAGCAAGCTTCAATACAAGATCAACTTTCAATGGGCCCAAGGGAATATCCATCATTTGTTGACAGAACTGGGCTTTGAACCCAGGCCACTTATATCCGATGCGAACACTCTAACCGTTACGCCATATCCACTCCCCAAACCCGTCCATATGATTATTTTAATGAGGTTGGTGGGGTTCCCCAGGGTGGGAGTGTCACGGAGTGGGATTTTCCCTGGGGATGGGGCTAAGGAAGTGAATGGGCGTGTCTTAGGATTATCAACAATGACAATAATAGCTCATGACAATATTCTTCCTGCAGTGGAAGTCAAGACGTGACGAGGTGTGTGTGTATTATATCGATAATCAATGCTCATTTCTGATAAGTGCACAATCCTCTCTCTTAGTGCACTCACTGCCTATTGGCAGGTCCATGGTATAAATAACGCCTCCACTCTGCTATGACTTTCGCTTTCCTCTTCATGTCAACATATGAGTGGATCTTTAAATCATCTAACATACCTAATCTCGGCCTGCCTCTGCCTGTTTTTCCTTCCATTCTACCTTCTGTGACCTCTTTTAATAGACTTTCCCCCCTTAGAATGTGTCCTATCCATCTCTTCTATTCTTAATACATTTATCAACTGTCTACCAGTACCAACTCTCTCCAGAACTTCCTCATTTGTAACCTTTTGAGTCCAACTAATCCTCTCCATTCTTCTCCAAATCCACATTTCCAATGCCTCTAGTTTCCTAATATCTTCCTTCTTTAAGGTCCATGTTTCACATCCATACAATGCAAACAAAAGTACACTATTATGACAATGTAAATTTTTTTGTCATTTTTACCCCGCTTTTATAATTTAAAATTGATTTTAGTTTATGTGAAATATTTTAATGGTGTAAATAAAACGTCCGTAAAGTATAATTTTTACATCACTTCGCTTACTTGACTAGACTTCATAAATTGAAATCGTCTGACATGAATGGTAAAGATAAAAAAAGTCGACACATTACACGTCATCTGAGTAGAAGTATGAAAAAGACACTAAAATGTTCTGACTTTGCATATAAGACTTTGCATATAAGAGCTGTTAGCTAAAATGGCGTCGAGGTTCACGTTCTCTCTCATTCAATTCTCTAAGAGTAATTAGACTTACTTGTAGTAAATGTTAACTTAATACGGCGCTACTAATACGACACCGAATGGAAACCTCGCCAACAAAAGGCTTCAAGAAATAGTACAGTACTAGTATTTAATACGGATCAACTTCCTTAATTAAAGGCAAGAAAAGTGGAATTTGAGAAAGAAAGGTGTAGGAAAGTGTAAACTTTTGTAAGTGTAGAAGTCTCTAAGACGTTACTGAATGAATGAATAAATGAATTGATGAATAGATTAACCATTGAACAACACGCAGCTCATATCATAGCTATGATAAAACAAAGTGTTTTCCAGGAAAAGGCGAGCAAGTAGAAATATCTCCATATTTCCATGTAGCGCTATTTCTGGATGGAAAAATAGGAAACTCCACACGTGCAGAGAGATCTCGTGGCAGCTGTGTATGTTGAGAAAGTTTAATCAAACGATGGGCGGTGCCAAACCTGTCACAGACAAGTTTTGTATACGAGCGTAAATGTTGATAGCGCCCATAAAACAGCGCTGTACTCTGTACCACACAGCGTTATACTCTGTACCACACAGCGTTGTACCACACAGCTCTGTACTCTGTACCACACAGCTCTGTACTCTGTACCACACAGCTCTGTACTCTGTACTACACAGTGCTGTACTCTGTGCCACACAGCGGTGTACTCTGTACCACACAGTGCTGTACTCTGTACCATAGAAGCGCTGTACCTGTACCGCACAGTTCTGTACTCTGTACTACACAGCTCTGTACCCTGTACCACACAGCGCTGTACTCTGTACTACACAGCGGTCTACTCTGTACCACACAGCTCTGTACTCTATACTACACAGCGCTGTACTCTGTACCACAGAATATAACACGTTACCATCATATGATTAATACTACATGCAAATAGACACTGATTCGGTCTTTGTACCTATCTATGACAACTTAAATTAATAATTGCTTTAAGCTAAAAGCTAAGGTAAAGAAGCTAAGGATAACGTCCATTTCCTCACTCTAATACGAAGTCAGTGACGGGCGAACCCAGGATTTGAACCCAACACATACTGATCCGTGGTCGAGTGTCTTGTCACTGGCTCTAGCCCGTGAGGGAGTGATTGTTGTGCAACGTTTGCCACCAGATTTTTTATTTCAGACTTTGGCTCAGCAGACAGCTGATTGCAATGTGCTAGCAGGATATAACATATTACTCGCCAGTTGACTCCACTTTATTTGCAACTTGCACAGTTTTACATGAATATCTAAAGGTTTCTCCTTTTTCTTGTCGAGTCCAAGGCTCCAAGGCATTGAAGAATATATTAATCGCAAACAGAAAACTGTGACGTTAGTGATGCTTACGTAAGAATTGAAGAAGATAAGGTAAACCATTTCAATAGCCGTATTAACGTATTCGATCCCCACGCTCGATCAAACCAAATGATAAATTACAATGTAAATTAGGTATGTAGCTATAACTTAAAATATACTTACCATACCAAGGGCTCCTTTGTAAAAGGGAAAATTGGTTGATCGAAGAAGTGCTCTTTAGAAGCATGAGAGCTGAGAAAGAGAGAAAGAGAGGGAGAAAGAGAGGGAGAAAGAGAGTGTATAGATCTAATATTAGTTACACTTGATGATGATTTTACTATTTTACGAGAGAGCGTTTACGTGCATAGTTCTTGTGCAATAATTATGTCTAAATTTCAAATGGATTTCCCGTTATATGCTTTCTTTAGTTAAGAGTCAATTCGAATATCGATTAAGTGTGATCTTGTGCAGAAAAGTAATAGTAAAATATTGAGTTGTACTATATTTAGCTAAGTACGATCAATTTTAAATTAAAGGCTGGTCTGTAATACTATGTATAGGCCAGTTTTAATATTTAATTAGTCATTAAAAATATTTAATTAATTCAAATTCATTATTTGTATTCTTTCTTTTGAGAAAGGCAACAGAAAACCACTGCAGAAGCCATACTTTTTCCAAGCACAGACCCACATTAGATATGCACAAGACCTAATCTTTTAAGAGAGAGTTTGACTTATTGATCTATGGAGTGCTCCTTAGGTAGCGTGAAAGCTGTCCCTGAGAATGAATATGTACCTCGAACCTGCTACTATGCAGTACACCAGAGAACGAGATTCTGTCTGATCAAGCTTTTAAAATGTTATAGTTCAGTTTGGATTCGATCAAGATAAGAGAAGAAGAAGGAGGAATTTTGAGATTGATTGATTGAGAGAGAGAGAGAAAGAGAGAGAGAGAGAGAGAGAGTTAATTTAGAGTAGCAGGAGGACTGATAGGAGATCGGAAGGGCTTGATGTGACACTACCTGTCACACATGATGGCCTGATAAGAGATCGAACCTAGGGTCTGTTGACTAGTGTACAGCATAACTAGTGCACAGTGTATGTAGTGTACAGCATAAATAGTGTACAGGTGTACAGTGTATGTAGTGCACAGTGTATATAGTGTACAGAGTATATAGTGTACAGTGTATATAGTGTACAGTGTATGTAGTGTACAGTGTATATAGTGTATAGTGTAGATAGTGTACAGTGTATGTAGTGTACAGTGTATATAGTGTACAGCATAAATAGTGTACAGTGTATGTAGTGCACAGTGTATGTAATGTACAGTGTATATAGTGTACAGTGTATGTAGTGTACAGTGTATATAGTGTACAGTGTATATAGTGTACAGTGTATATAGTGTACAGTGTATATAGTGTACAGTGTATATAGTGTACAGTGTATATAGTGTACAGTGTATATAGTGTACAGTGTATATAGTGTACAGTGTATATAGTGTACAGTGTATATAGTGTACAGTGTATATAGTGTACAGTGTATATAGTGTACAGTGTATATAGTGTACAGTGTATATAGTGTACAGTGTATGTGTATAGAGCCTGTTTGAACATTTGACTCTGAAGAATCCATATAGTATTAGTTATGTTCTAACTATTAGCTACAACAATGTATATTATAAGTGTGCAGAAAGGCCCTCATATACATGTATGTATATAGTATCTACGAAGTAGATAATATATACATACATGTATATAGCTCAGCCATTTGTGTAACTCTACACGCTACAAAATAAATTTTACACAGTTTAAATTTCATCCTGCAATAGATTTCTTGCAACTCTGATATTCTGTTTAAATCATGTACTGTAGAATGTCAATCACACTTTTATTAAATTAAAGTTAAATTCTGTCAATTTCAAATTCTCTAAAGTAACTTTGTTATAGCTTGAGAGATGATAGAGTCATTCCGGGACAATTTAGGATGTAGTGAGGATCAGATATACACACTTAATATAACATGGACACTTAAACGTATCTAAGCATACTCGAATATACCATGGACATAAAACATAAAACATAATTATACCTTATACCTAAACTTATCTAATTATAAATTTCTGGGTCTTTTACTTTTAAAAATAACTTTTCATACATTTTTCTTAAGCTTTTCAATGGTCTTCACATAAACTCACTCATACAGTAGCACAGATGTAGCGGTGGCTTTTAAATCCACTTCAATGAAATCGTCATTCCATTTCCTGACACAGCTGTAGAGTTGCTAGCCTGCTTGGTAATAAATCTTGCGAGTAAATTCGATAACTGCAGGACGGGTTATCTGCTTTCACGCAACACTTGTTGCTTATCTGAGATTTCGTCAAGTCAATAATCTTCAGATTGGTTTAAAGAATTCGAATAAGAAGAGTAGAACGGGATAAATTAAGATCTTACTCCTGAGAATGGGGGAGACTGACGCAAGATGAACTTTTAAATGTAGACATACATTTAAACATATCTAGACATACTGGCACATACATGTAGAAGAAACATACATGTAGACATGGGACATGGGCATATACGTAGATAAAGACTTGTAGACATAGACAAATATATAGCCATAGGCATAGATGTACATAAAGTCGTATAAATGTAGACATAGACATAGTTGTATACATATATATATATATATATATATATATATATATATATATATATATATTGTTGAGTCATAAAAAAACATGTGCGCAGTATTTCGTCCACAACTTTGACACTTGTGAACCGATTTTGAAAATATTTTCAGAATTATAAAGAAGAAGAAAAGTATTAATCTTAAATCTTGTTTTTGTGACACTTCCGGTTTAATGTAAAGAATAACAGACAATTTTACAAACATAGTCTGTTTTTGTTGAAATTTTAAAATGGTGTTTATTAATGAAGATAAAGCGCTCGTAAAAGACTTTACCTCTTAAAGGGTTATGACGCACATAGGTTGATTGCCGAATTTTCAACAAAAAACTGGACGCTGGGAGGCTAGATTCTTTATTAAAGAAATTACGCCGGACTGGGAGCACCAAAAGAAAGAAGGGCAGTGAACAACCGAGGAGCATAAGAACAGAAGAGAATGCCAGAGCAGTGCAGGAGTTGATTCTGAGTCAGGAGAACAAAACGTTATTTTATAGCAAGTGTTATCCTGATTGTACCTATGCAAGAAGTCAAGAAATCGGTACACTAATACCAAAGTTATGGGCGAGAGACGGCGCACATGTTTTTTTACTCACAGTGTATATACTATATATATATATATATATATATATATATATATATATATATATATATATATATATATATATATATATACATGTATATATATATATATATAAATAAGATACTAGAAAAATAACTTCATAAATAAATTTTTATTTAATATTCCGTTTGAATTGACGAATGAATAGCATAGCATGATTGCCTGAGAATCAGTAGGCCATTGGTTCGAATCCCTAGCGATTCGTATCTGATAGTATTCCTTGTAATACTAAAACTGACGTTAACCTTACCTTACAGCTCTTTTTATCAATACATATATAAATTATACAAATAAGTAGATCAATTTGGGGGGAGAGGTACAGAACCCCCAACGGCACTATTCTATAGCAGCAACAGTTTATCGGTCTAGCACTTGAAGAAGGAGTTCCACTGCAGACGCTGATTTCAGTTCTCGTTCCAGACCGCCTTGTTGGCAACGTGATAAATTTGAGAATTATTCCTCGAATTCGTCACAATATCTCCGATCGCGAGGCTGGGAGAGAAATAGGAAGTAAATCATACGAGAATTGAGCCAGAGGACTAGAGAATAGTTCTTACCCTGAAGAAATGCATGCATATTATTAGCATTTATCAAACTGAGTGATTGGCGATCAGTTCACTTGACTCATTTCCTTTTAAGAATTACTTTATTGCAAATGAAACTGATGCCACTGGAGTGATTGATGCCACTGGAGTAATTGGTGCCACTGGAGTAATTGGTGCTACTCGAATCATTGGTGCCACTGGAGTCATTGGTGCCACTGGAGTCATTGGTGCCACTCGAGTCACTGGTGCCACTGGAGTCATTGGTGCCACTAGAGACATTGGTGCCACAGGAGTCATTGGTGACACAGGAGTCATTGGTACTACTGGAGTCGTTGGTGCCACTGGAGTCACTGGTGCCACTGGTGTCACTGGTGCCACTGGAGTCATTGGTGCCACTAGAGTCACTGGTTCCACTGGAGTCACTGGTGCCACTGGAGTCATTGGTGCCACTGGAGTCACTGGTGCTACTGGAATCTGCTTGGTTTGGTTCTTGGATTTGCACTGTTTTGATATCGCTTTCTCTTGCGGTCTCTGTGCACTCAGTCGCCATCGTGTGGTGCTATTGACGCCTGTTTGTGTAGAGTCTGTAAGAGATGTCCCTGACATTGCCTTATGGCCAGGAACGGGACGCTAAATTCTTATTGATTGATTGATTAATGCCAGTGCCACTGCTGACAAAAGCTGAAATACATAAATGCAATAAAACAACTACATTCCTGCCTGAATTAATGAATACACAGATAATATTGCCGCTAAGCGCGCCAACCAAGGCTTTCCATATATAAATCCCTCCCCTGCACAAATGTTTAATTTAATGAAACTGCGTCTGTCACGAACTGGAAATCCTTTTGATGTTGGTCGCTGATAAAATAAATCCATGTCAGATTAGTTTAGCGAAGAACAAGCAATCGAGCCTTAATCTTTACCAGGTGTAAGTAGTGCACGTATGCTACGGTAAAGTAAGGAAGAATTCTTCTGTAATGTCCGGTTCATTTCAGAAAAACTGTACGCTTCGTTTGTCGCATTCGGCGATTTTGCGCCTTGTGTCCGTGTTGCTGAAAAATAGATTAATCATAAACTTTAACAGGATAACTCGTTGATCGACGGAATGCTCTTTGAACAGTTTAAAAGTAGACATCTAGCGGAAACATCTTCTTTGGACATGCTAGTTAACAAACATTTTCAAGATATCAAAGGAATATAATTTGTTTTCAATTTGTCCATCTCTCGCATTGTCTACTTGTCTTAAACTATTTAACAGCAAAATTCCAATCACCCAAAACCATCACGAGAGTAGTTCTAATGCTTCCCAAACGATTAGTCCTGGGGGAGGGCCGGTGGGGGCGGGGCTAGGAGATGTGGGAGGGGGGCCTGGTAGCGTGAGGGGGTGCCACGGGGGGTGAGGTAGCTCTACCATAGAACGGCGGAAGCCAAAGACGTTTTCGCTCGACTGAATTCAATTTTGTAAATTGTCCAGGCGACCTCGGTACGAAATGTAAAGATTTGCAATTGGTACAACGACATTGAAAGGTTTCTATGACTGCGGAGAAATGTGAGGCAACAGTAGCTTCACAAATAACAGCCCGGTATCCTCTCAGTAATCTACCAGTGGAGAGGTTCGTGGCATAAATTCATAAAGATATATTGTAATAATGTCTATTATTACCCTTCTATTAATGAAGACAAGTTCTAAGCTACGTATTATATTTGAATATTTAAATATTTGATTTTTATTATGTGTAATTCTGCACATAAGGAATCATTTCTAACGTCGGCTATCTGGCTGATTTTGTATCAGGCAGTCACGTTAAGAAGGAGATTTTGTGTTGGAATTTGTGCATTGGACTCCACACCTGGCAGCGCACTAATGGCATAGATGAAAGACTACAATAGAGCGGTTTTGTTTCCCCAAAGACATCATCTTTGCGGTACGTCATGTGTGTAACTATGCGAATAAAAATAAAAATTAAAAAAATCTGCAGTGGATTTAGCCTGAGACGCTAATTTGTTTCTATTGTTCATGCTATTATCTATCTTTGGATTGCTTATTAGTATACCGGATTTTTACAGTTTTTGATTTTATCCACTCGACGACTTTGAGTTGGTTCCATAACGCTCGATGTTGTCATAGACAACAGTGAACTTCTAATTGCTTATAATTGTTGTGATAATTTATTTCCTCTTTCAGTGGCGAGTGTTACATAAGCAGAATTCATCAAAAGATATTAAGCGTTAAATTCAGAGGTTAAAGTGGAAGGGGGGAGCGCAGGGTAACTCAGTTCCACAAGATCAAATTTTTTCTAAGGTGCGTTCTCCGGCCAGGAGCCCATACTATATACTATTAGCCAAAATTAGCTAACAGTTTCTAATATTAGCTAATGGTATCTAATATTAGATAGGCCTAATATTAGCTAATATTAGCTAATAGTATCTAATATAAGATACGATTAACTAATTTTAGCTACCATTATCTAATCTTAGATAATAACTATTTTCTAATATTAGCTAATTGTATCTTATATTATATTAGATAACATTTTATTAGTTTTCAGATTATCTTAGCTAATGTTAGATTCGTAAATGCATTACAGGGGGCCGAAAAATCTCTGATCGTTTCCATAGCTCTCAATTCCCAACTTTAACCGCTGATTAAATATAGACTTACATTTCCAGTGCTGTGTCCGGAACACTTAAGACTAAGCCAACCATTATCTGCACGTGTCGTAAAAGGCGACAAAGTATAAACTGAGGAAGAGAACGGCAGACTACCTCAGAAGCCATTTTCACAAATTACTTGCCCACATAAAAATGGTAAGGTATTGCCTTCTCTGAACGTATTAACTTGCGGATCATGGAGCGCTCTCTATGGAGAGTGAAAGAAGACTTGAGAGTAGGAATATGTACCATGAACCTGCCGATTGGCAGAACACTAGAGCGAGAGTGAGAGAGAGACTTACAAGTACTTTAGGGAGTAAATTTGATTTTCAAGAAGTTGTTTCATTTTTATCCACTTCTGCTGCTAGTCGCCTTCTACAATACTAGCGGTCAACTAAGGGTTACATTTCGTTGACAAAAGCATTCATCTACAGTTTAGAATTAGAGTATGGGTGTTTATCCTCAGCTGAGGTTGGGGAATTCATTTTAAAGGCTTGTTATACCTTCTGCAGTAGAACTCGATTGATCGATAACGATGTAGGGATAGCCGATATCTACCTGATCGATTGATTGATCACCTCTGTCAACAGCTTCTCTACACTTAACGTCACGTGATAGCCTACAGTCACGTGATAGCCTAAAGTCACATAAAAGCCTTCATTCAATACGTTCAATAAGTACACGATTTCAAATGCCTCTCTAAACCGTGTACTGAAATCATCGAAACTGCAAGTGTTTCTTAAGCGTCGATTAACGCTGGTACTGAATTAATACTGAACTAATTAACGATTAGTGTGAACACAACAGATAGGAAATCAGAATTTAGACGGTTCAGATGGCTCAGTGTTTAAAGCGTCTGTTTAAGCAGTAGATTTCAGATGATTAACAGAGAGTTAAAGTCAGATTTATGAGTTCGATTCTCGTAGCAGTAGAAAAGTGTAGTAGATACGATTAAACAATCGCATGTCAGTGTAATGTCAGTGTTAGGTCTGGGAAAGACTGAAATCATAAAATCAGCTGTTCCATCAATAAGGCATCCGTTAAAGGCAGCAGCACTAGAGTAGCAGCACTAAAGGCAGCATCACTAGAGCAACAGGCAGCAAGGCAGCAACACTACCACAACAGCACTAAAGGCAGCAACACTAGAGCAGCACTAAAGCAGCAGCATCGCTAAAGGCAGCAGCTTCAAAGGCAGCAGCGTGAAGAATCTACGCTGAACTCTCTACCCCAGCACCTAGAGGCGACAATTTGTCGAATTGTTGTGACCCAGAGGTTAAGCGACAAACATGAGTGAAGTGATCACCCTCCCCTGTGAATTGCACCCCCCCACACCTTCCTACGGAGCGACCTCCACCTTCCACTGCAGTGTCCAGTTCACTGGTCACCTGAGATATTGTACCATCGCTCCACCTGAGTGGACTGGCGTGCCTCAGGGAGTGGCATTGGGATAGTCAGGAACTTTAGATTAGCAGAGCTGCTTATCTTCAGCTTTCTGAGAACAGGGTAAGTATCAATCAGAGTGAGTCTAAATTATAGCGGAAAAAGTGTAGTATTTATTATCGTCTTATGACGTCCCTGATATCATCTTTGGACGAGGAAACGGACGTTAAACCTTTATTATTATTATTATTATTACTATTATTATTATTATTATTATTAGTATTAGTAGTAGTAGTAGTAGTAGCAGTAGTAGTAGTAGTAGTAGTAGTAGTAGTAGTAGTAGTAGTAGTAGTAGTAGTACTAGTAGTAGTAGCAGTAGTAGTAGTAGTAGTAGTAGTAGTAGTAGTAGTAGCAGTAGTAGCAGTAGTAGTAGTAGTAGTAGTAGTAGTAGTAGTAGTAGTAGTAGTAGTAGTAGTAGTAGTAGTAGTAGCAGTAGTAGTAATAGTAGCAGTTGTTGTATTATTATTATTATTATTATTATTATCATTAGCATTTATTTATTAAATTTAATATTAAAATGGTATTGGTTATAGACTGAGTTTCGTATCAACTGTCATGTGACTATAGAGTCAGAGCGATTAGGTGAGCAATTGAATCTAAAGTAACGATGTTGTCATGGATGAAAGTAGCATTCTAGTTGTTTTTATTATTATTATAAATTAAATTTTTTTGCGATCCAAAATTTCTTAGATTTTGCACAGGTTAACAATTTTATTTCTATTTAATTACAAAATTAATTAAGACATATATGTATATGACACTATGAGTCATTTGCTTCACCAGTAACATCATCGACGGATAAAGAAACAGACGATAAGCTGTTATAACCTCTGGATAGTTATCAGCAGTGGGTAAAGCGGGGGAAGATGCAGTGGAACTGTTTTCTTTAGCTTTCATATTTTCTGAGGTGCGTTCCCCTGCTAGAGGTCCACATTACAGTCTGGCTGGAGCCAGTGGCGCAGTCGGTAAGATACTCGATCGCGGATCAGTAGGTGCGGGGTTCAAATCCTGGGCTCGCCCGTCACTGACATCGCTTTCAAGTGAGGAAACGGACGTTAACCTTAGCTTTTTTACATTAGATACTAGGAAACCTGCAAGTACATTTCAGGGGCCCCGAAAAATTCTGGCCGTACCCCTGACACTCAATTTCCACTATAATCCCTGTCTATCAGTCATAATGATACAATTGCTGTCTCTCAACAGATAATTATGCTAGGAAACTATTTGAGGAATGGTGATAAAATCCTTAACTACAAATCATTTCTGGGTGGATATATAGGAAGGGAGGTATCTGGAATTGGGAGGGTTCTGTTTAAAATTTGGAATTGAGAGGTAATCATTTAGCATTGGTATGTTTCAATGGACTGTAAAATCTGGATAAGCTCTTAAATGTTATAATTTTTCATTTGCTGAGCCAATAAATTATTGATTATAAACTGTAATTATGCAGAATTGAAATTATTTGATTCGTTCTTACATTTGTGAAATTTAGACAAGTCATGTCAAATTACGCTATTGATTTTTCTGAAGGCTGAATAATGAATAATAAACGCTATGGTTAGTTCAAAATGAATGTTAAACGCTATTATTAGTACATAACTAATATGAATCGTTATTAATAAGGGAAGATAGTGATGATGATTATGCGTTAAGTGAACGCTAGTGTTGTTTAAAAGTTTTTGAATATGTTGCACACGATGTTATTTTAAAATAGTTCTAAACAAGTATTCCTGAAAATCCGGTATGACTTATTTATGAATAAATGTATTCGTAAATAAATAAATTTTATATAAAATTTTAAAAATAAATTTATAAATAAATGTAACTATAAACCTTTTGCGACTAAGGAGTGTGCATTATATAGCTTATCTACTTTTAAGAAGGTCTCTATTTTGTAAAGAGTAAGTACTAGAGTTTTGCTAGAGTAACTAATCCTCTAAAATAAACAAATCTCTCTCTCGGTCTCTATCTCTCGCTCTAAGTATCTAATTATCTTTCTATCTCTCGGACTTTTTCCTTTCTTTTCCTCTTTGATCAGTTATTTAAGTTACTGCTTCGGCAACGATCCGTGCATATAATTTATCAGAAAAATAATGACAGAAAAAATACTGTTGGCGATGATGGTGTAACAGAAAATCTTTACAAGTACAACAAAAATGAACTGAAAGATATATATATATATATATATATATATATATATATATATATATATATATACATATATGAAGAGAGTGAGAGAGATATGATATAAGATGTGGTATAAGATAACATATATATATAATATATATATATATATATATATATAATATATATATATATATAATATATATATATAGGCCTATATGAAGAGAGTGATGTTTGATATAGGATATAGTGTAAGATAATAAGAGAGAGAGAGAGAGAGAGAGAGAGAGAGAGAAAGATATGAAGACGGAATAGAAGCAAGGGAAAGGGACGTAATAAAACTGGAATCATGAAGGTCAGTTAAAGGGTGCGGGGAGAAGATGAAAGCGAAGGGGCCGTGTTTAGAGATTTCGTCAAGTCGTATCTCTACATACACCCATGGGAACGGTTAAGCCTTCCGAGCGAAAATTGAATGGAAATGGACTAAAAGACAATAAAATTAGATTAGACAAGGCGTGTACGACAGCTATCTATCTGTTCAGTAAACAACAACCGGACGCTGGGTACTAGTCTAACGTATTGTGGCGTAAGTATCAGTGATGCGTAAAATAGCGTACTATTTCGTACCATGAAGCGCAAAATAGCATACAAATTTAGCGTACTATTTCGTACTATGAAGCGCAAAATAGCGTAACTGTTTATGTATTTGAAAGTACCAGTCATGTGTAAGGAAACGTATTAGTTTAACGCAGTCAAGCGTAAAATTAGCGTACCAAAATTCTGTACTTTCACTCACAAATACAGATAAATTAGTACCAGAATACTTTAAAATCTCTCAAAACTCCAGTCCCGTTTCAATCTTTCTAATTCCTGATACGTTTAATGTAATACAAATATGAAGAAATACACGCACTGTAAGACTCGACAAGTTTTTGTGTCAATTTTCTTATATTTATATTGAGGTGCCTTCTGTAATTTTATCCATAATAGTTTACTTGTAGTTATTTAATTTTTCAAAAATTTGCAACGAATTAAGGAATTCGACAAAATATAATATGAAAATCGTGTAACTTCTGCATTTTAAAACCGGTTACAGCTGTTTTTGCTGTTTATGCACTAAAGACCTAGACCGACTACAGCCGTGTTTAGCCATGTAAAGACCTAGACCGTTTAAAGTCGTGTTTAGGCACTAAAGACCTAGACCGTTTAAAGTCGTGTTTAGGCACTAAAGATCTAGACCGTTTATACCCGTGTTTAGGCACTAGAGACCTAGACCGTTTATACCCATGTTTAGGCACTAAAGACCTAGACCGTTTATACCCATGTTTAGGCACTAGAGACCTAGACCGTTTATACCCATGCTTAGGCACTAAAGACCTAGACCGTTTAAAGTCGTGTTTAGGCACTAAAGACCTAGACCGTTTATACCCGTGTTTAGGCACTAGAGACCTAGACCGTTTATACCCGTGTTTAGGCACTAGAGACCTAGACCGTTTAAAGTCGTGTTTAGGCACTAAAGTCCTAGACCGTTTAAAGTCGTGTTTAGGCACTAGAGACCTAGACCGTTTATACTCATGTTTAGGCACTAAAGACCTAGACCGTTTATACCAATGTTTAGGCACTAAAGACCTAGACCGTTTATACCCATGTTTAGGCACTAGAGACCTAGTCCTAGTGATAACTGGCAACGACTGAGACAACATCAGTTGCTGGAGAGAGAGGCAACAGAGTTACAGCAACGTTTAACACTTTCGCTCCCCAGAGGGCGATGATAGTAGAATGGACATTATCTATATAGAGGCCGAGAGACTGAAGATACGGGTGTGAGATATGGGTGAATTGAGAGAGAGAATGAGAGAGAGAGAGAGAGAGCAAACACAGAGAGATGGTATGTGTGAGAGAGAGAGCGAGTCAAACAGAGAGAGAGAGAGAGAGAGAGAGAGAGAGAGAGAGAGACAAAGACAGGAACAGAAAGAGAGACAGCAAGAGAGATCGATAGATTGATATGTATATATATATATATATATATATATATAGAGAGAGAGAGAGA